>CM042194.1:26089516-26103440 GCA_023539305.1 Ilex asprella
ATATATATATATATATAAAGAAACAATATATTAATGTGTATCACAATATCAGATATATATAAATTTGATATTTTCAACGATGCTCCCGCTCTCAACCATTTTTAAAATTGTACGCTCTCGCAAAATGTTTGGCCTTGTTTGATATGTATCTTAAAAAATAATATTCAAAAATTCTATTTAGGAAGAGTTTTAGAAAATTGTTTTTAGTATTTTTCTGTCGCAGAACTTATTTGATTATATCATTCTAAAAACAGTTTTACGGAATAGAAAACATTAAAACTTGTTTAGACAGTAACCTAGAAAACAATAAAAATAAAAATGTGGTGGTGAACGTGGTGGTGGTGGTTTTGGTGGTGGCGGTGGGAGTATGGTGGTGGTGGTGGAAGTGTGGTATTTTCTAAATTCTGAAAACAAAAAGCAAAAAATCAGTGCAAATTTTGTTCTCAGTTTTCTAAAAACAAAAACCAAAAACAACTTTTCAAATAATTTTTTGGAATCTAGTCCTAAAGTTGAAGGACACGGAAACACAGTTATATGTGCAAATTTTGACAGAAATCATTCATTCCTACCTACTATAAAATGATGTTACACAAAAATTTCATCCCCCAACTGCTTATATTAATATCTCTACCAACTAAATCTACTAACTACTCACATTATTACATCTACCATCATCCACCTACCTTATTTAATACATTTTTTAGATATCTCTACCAACTCTCAACTATGTATATTAATACATCACTATAAATTTCTACACAAAACTACTAAAAATTAGGCTAAGACTCATTAACTCTTGACCTTGTTACAACATTGGACCAAGACAAATAAAAATAAATGTTAATCCTTGTTCTACATCAGACTCTTCCTCTTGAAAAAAACACTCGTACTCGAGTTTACATTATTAAAATAATTTCTTACGTCTGCATTTGTCTGCATATGTATTATGCTTTAGATTGATCTTTTCCATCCACGTGCGAATTACTGTAAACTCCAACATGTTTTTCATTGAACATTACATCTCTATCGATAACCAATTTTTTAGTATCAAAGTTATACGGTCTATAGGCATTTGATTCATTAGAATAACTAAGAAAAATGCATTTTTCACTTTTTTTTTCAAATTTGTGCCTCTTTTGATAAAAAAACATGAGCATAGCAAATGTATCCAAAACTTGAATAACTCACCAATGGTTTAAACCTGCTCTAAGCTTCAACCAGAGCTTTGTTTTTTATTGCTTTGATCGGATATCTATTGAGGATATGAACTGCAGAAAAACTGATAGGCATGTTTTTCTAAGAAAGCATTGATCTAGTCATTTCGACTGTTGTCTTGTTCTTTTTTTTTGGCACGCAATTTTGCCGTGGATTGTATTTAGCTGTGAATTGCTTCCATATGCCTTCATTTTTGAAGAATTCTTTAAATTTGTATTATCTAACTCGCTCGCTTCTAATGACTTTGATATTGTAGTCACTTTGCTTTTCAACAAAAAGTTTAGAAGTTGTTGAGCACTAAAATTTTGTTGATTTTTATTTCAAAACATACACCCCCATCATTTTTGAATAATCATCAATAAATATGAAAAAAATACATAGAGTATGTTTGCATGCGCCCACATAAGTCAATGTGCATCAACTCCAAAAGTGTCTTCACTCTCCATGTACTTCTTTTTGAATTATTTTTCCAAAGCACATACTTCGCACGCATCGACCTCCCATTTAATCTATGAGAAATCTTATCACCATTTTTTTTTTTTTTTGATACAATAACTTCAAGCCTTTTGTGCCATAATCAACCATTTTCTTCGACTTCACTTTTCAAGGCAATTTCTCTATTTAATTTCAAAGTTTCTATTTTTTTTAACATTTGCAATCAATTGATTCCCTTTATTTAACTCATAAGAATCTCCTTCAAAATAGACATAATATTCATTTTCTACAAATTACTCAGCACTTAAGAAATTGTGTTCATTTCTTAGTGTCAATGGAAATAGTACTGTTCATTTTGCTTGCAGCATAGCTACGTTTCTCATATTCACTTGAGTTAATTTTTTTTTTTGGGAAGGAAAATGGGTAAGGAGAGGGAAACTTGAACCCATAACCTCAAGAAGACAAAATTTTTACGAGATAAGAAATACCATTGAACCAAAGGTCCATCGGTGCTTGAGTTATCCATATTGAGAAAAATATTTTCATCTCCTGTCATGTAATTACTGCATCCACTGTCAAGACATCATATATTATCTTTATCTTGTGTGGTTGATTAACATGCATAAAATAAATTTTCTTCTTTCTTTTCTTTAGAAAAATTTACTTAGTCATTTTTATTAAATGGACAATCTTTCGATATGTCCAAATTTTTTTGCAATTATGACAATAAGACTTTTTCACGATACCAACAATCAGATGTGGTATGATTTGACTTTATGCAAATGCTACAGGAAAGCTTAGAGCTTTCTGAACTCATACCCTTTTAATAATTTTTCTCACCTCTTTTTGAAGTTGAGCCCTGATTTCTTCAATATCCACCTCCTCTGAATCTGTTGGAAAATTGAACAAGACACTCTTTATTTATCTTGGTTCTTCGCCTTGAATTGGAATGCTGAATACGAAACATCACAGAACTATTCATAGTGAAGGTCTCAGACTAGACTTGTGAACACAAATATTAAAGTACCTAACACATCTTTTCCACCTAACTATGTTGGAATTCAAACATTATCAAGTATGACTTTGGACTTTTGTTTTTAATGTTTATGATGACAAGCCTTTAACCTTTTCCCTAATCCATGCATGTGTTCAAATGCATTATTTTTTTTAACACAAGCAACATAGCTCCATCCCGAAGTAGCTCGACCTACCATAGGAGGGCAATAGATGGATGCTGGTCAATTTGACTTTATGGATTACCTCTGTAGCCATGAATGCCAAGTTCATATGAAATATTCCAGTTTTATACTACAACTCATCTGTTGCTCTTATGTGGAGTACCTTGTTGAATACTCGATACCTTGTTCGGAGGTACGGTCCAAGTTGGTGAGCCGTGTAATGGAAAACCTTCCCACACAATTCGGAGAGCACCGAATTAGAATGAGGTTAACCACCACATCATTGCATGCAAAAGGAGCTTGTTCGATTCGCAGATTGGTCCTCGTCCAATGGGATATAACGTAGCAAGTATCCAGAATTTCACGTTTATTGCATGAAACTTTCATGATGTAATATTTTTATTGCATGAATGTGTTAGAATGAGTGAAGTACAATGTTGAACATACTATATTTGTGGAACACTATTTCACTGTAAGAAACTAAGAACATTGCCAAAAATAGGATATACAATGAAAAGTTGATTTCCTTGTCCTCGGATTTGAGTATTAGATGAATCTTATAGTTGGACACAAACCTGCATCAGATACATATACCTTTGTGCATGCAATATATAGGGTTAATCTCACTTTGCCCGTCGAAAGACACTTCGATTTTCAATTTGTACCATCAAACATTAAAAATCTTAATTTGCACACTCAATGTTATGAATTAGTAGAAATGTGGACCTAACCAACACCATTGTTCAATTTTTTTGTCATAAATTAAAGCACGTGAGACACAAGTGCTTCGGGTATAAGAATGAGATATATTCATCACTGCAGATCTTTGTCTACGATCAATTTAGAACCGTTTTGTGTCTCAAAAATAAGATTTCATTAATCTGATAGTGGCTAACCCTATCATGTGTAACTCACATGAGACGCCAACACTCTATCAATTTATGCATAAACTCATACCCAAAGCACTTGCAACTCACATACTTCAATTTATCACAAAAACCAAAGGTCAATCTGAGCGAGGTCTATATTACTATCAATTCATAACATTGAGGGTGCAAATTGAGAATTAAAACATCTTTCCAGGTGCAAAGTGGGATTAACCCCAACATATATCCTCCCTCTCCAAATCTGGGAAAAAAAAAACCCCCCATTTTCCTGCACATAAAAAGTCAGCGAGCAAAGCTACAACAGTTCAGCAACGAAGCATTTCCTTGTTGAGGACAACTTGTCAATGATGTTGAGATCATCGACAAGTTCACAATGAGATGTATAGCCGTGACTAAATTCAGTGAGGCAATAAAGAAAACTTTAGGGACCTTAAATTACCTCTAATTCCTCACCAGATGGAGAATGCTGTACTTGTACACAAATGTTAATGGCTAGAAAATTTCCTGTCCAACCAAATTGTGGGGCATATTGTAACTGTAGAAGCTTTTAGGGACAATAATATCTAATTATAGCAGTGTTTGAATGTTTCATGTGCTTATTAAGATATTTCAAGCAGTGTATGTAATGGACACACTTGTGTTATTTGTAGGTCATGGGAGATGTGAAGATCAAGGTTCAATGCATCACTTTAGGGCGATGTGGATCGTAAAAACCTTTACTTAAAAGGTAGAGAACACTAATAATAATTGGGCTGTGACAATCTTTTACATATTGTAACAAAAAAAAGGGCCTGCCGATAGAGTTGGCCAGGGAGGCAATACTAGTTATCAGGTCAAAGAGAGCCCTGGCCCGTAAGCTGGCCACCTTAAAAACCTATTACTTAATATAAGGATTTGTTACGGATGATATGTGGGGTGAAGATTTTGATGATGCAAGCACAATCAGTTTCTAGAGGAAAAAAGAAATAGGTGATGAAGAATAAACAACCTTTAACTAAATCATTGATTGCTTTAATCATTTTTGCCCCTAGATTGGTTGAGGAATTGGGTTACTTGGTACTATTATTGGCAGAGCAATTCTTGAGAATGTTAGGTCATCATGATTATGATGTACCTGACCTTTTTCCAATTTGAATCCCATTGATATTCCACTTTCCCAGCATTGAGCATATTTAGAAGTCAAATGACTAAATATCTCTTTCTCTCAAGTAAACCACACTAATTTTTTATGCTTTCTCTTCGTGGCTTATAAATTATTTCTAGGCATTTCATGGATCCCAGGTTCCCCAACTAGATAGTATAGCCTCAATGTTGCATTTGGGAATTAAATCAAAAGAAGAATTACGACACGATATAGTTCATAAAAAAGGCAAGCATCAATTAATCCAGTATATTTTCTAAATGGACCAAGGTTTCTACCTAATTGTTGTCAACAAAAGTAATAATTGTCACCATAGATAAACAATCCTAACTAGACAAGCAAAACACAAGTATTAATTGTCACCGTTGATAAACAATCCTTACTAGACAAACAACTATCATAAACCAAAATTTGTACAGGATAGGAAAAGAGAAGATCTCGCCCTATCCTTCCATACCCCTCTGCACCATCATCCCCTTCCCCACGAGTTTACAACCCAACAAAATTGGGCCCTTGTGCCATAGTCAACTAAGAGCATTGTATGTCTACCCTTTTGTTGTTGTTGTGTTACATCGCTTGGTCATTAATAAATTTTTCTGCCCAAAACAACAAAAATAGAGCTAGAAAAATATAAGAAACTTACATTACAAATATGATTCTATTTATAACGTTACTTAAAAATTTTACTTACACTCTTGACTTCTCTAAATTCGTCATGCATATTTATAACAAAAGGTAGGATGTTTAACAATGAGGCCTAGAACTACCTCTTAATTTGCCTTTTCATCTACTAAAGTGCAAAGCTTTCATTTAAAAAAAAAAATAGGACATATTAGTATTGTAAAATTATTCCAAAAGTAAAATTGCAAATATGTAGAACGTACATCATTTGGTGGATGCATTCATCTTTTCTCCCCTTACAAACGTAATCTTGCTCAAAATTTATGTCATGTTCCTTCATGTACTTCACTGTAGTGGATGACTTACATCTAACATTATTTGATTCTAGCCTCAATTGATGATTGATTTTTACATGTACGCAATCCACTATTTTTTGTGGTGCGAGTTTGCTTTTAAAATTATTTTGCAAATTAAACAAAGCCTTGCACGCACTAACAGTGCACATTGCATAGCAACTACCTGGAAATTATATTAGTAAATTAATCATGGATAAAAACTACATAACCCATTGATTGCTCAATATACTTACTACAATCTATTTGATCTTTGACCTAAATCAGTAGATCAGCATTGCCTAGGTGCCAACTCAATGAGTTATTTTATTCAAAAGTGAAAGCATATCAATTTATACTATAATTTACCAAACAAAAAAAATTGTCTATAAATTGCTCTTTTCGATTCTATTAATTGCTCTCTATCGATTAGATTGACGAGACTCACAATCAAATAAAAATGATACAAGGGAGAGGGAACCCTTCATTTTCTTTCTGTTAACAAGTCTAATAAACCTTAAAACATTATTTACTATGCAAGTAACATACTCTCAGCTTTGCTTTATCTCACAAAATAGACTCATTTCAATAGTTAGTATTCTAATTGCCTGAATCTCACTCGTAGTGTCTATGCTCTTAAAAGTCTCCAAAGCATCGTAATTACAAGAAACTCTTGGGTTTTAAGTAGACACACAGGCGGAGGGAGGCAGGGGCCAGGGTGGGCACGTGCCCCCCCTCAAATTTTTTTTTTTTTTTTTTTGTTAGGTATATGTATTATATATTTATACATGTATATTAACTCACTTATATGAAGCCCATATTATTGACCCAAAATAATTTGTAAATTAAGCCCATTTAAAACCAAAAAAAAATTTGAGCTCACTATTATCTATCAAACTTATTAAAAAATCAAATATTTGACTTATCACAATACACCCAAACCTATTAAAGAAACAAAACTTTTAGCACAACATTAAAAACAAAAATTTTGGCCCAACATTAAAAACAAAACTTTTGGCCCACCCATCATTAAAAAACAAAATTTTTGGCCCACTTGACTAAAAATAAAAAGTTCTAACCCAAAAATATTTCAAACTATTTTGAATAGGAAATTTCTCAATAAGATTGATAATGATCTAAACTAAATTTTGTAACTAAATAAAAAATAATTTTATTACATACTTGTGATTGTGCGCATTGATAGAAAATTAGTGAAAAATTAATTTACATTTAATTCATGTACAAAATTTTAGAGATTTTAATTTTTTTTATATTTAATTGAAATATATAATTAGGTTAAAATGTACTAAAAAAATTATTTTGTGTCTTTTTGTTAAGATTTTGTTTTGACTAAATAAAAATTGAATTTAATATTTAACAATAATTTAGTGTTAATTCTTACTTTTTTTTTTATTCTTGAACTAAATTTTTTTGTATTAATTTCGGCTAAATATTTTGTTATATTAGTTATATTTTACCACCATCATAGATATTCATGGCTCTGTCCCTGGTAATATATATATTTTTTTAGAATTTTGTATATTAAATGGACTTCATATATCAAATATAATATAATAAATATAAATATATTATATGGTGTGATTGGTTAAAAAGAAAAAAATTAGAGTATATAATTAAAGTGCCCACCCTGAACAAAATTTCTGGCTCCGCCCCTGAGTAGACACTTTGGTATTTGTTTCCTCCATTCTTCAAGCAATATTGTAATATTATAATCATACACCTACTATTCATCATTACAAATTTTTCTATTATTTTATAATCTCTAATGATTTTGATCGTTTAACTAATCTGGTAGTCTTTCAAGAGACTACTATTTACTTTGTAATATATTTATAATTGCATCTTATACTATAGCAACATGATCAAGGTTTTTGTGTTATACAACAATTATGACCATATGGAAGGCTTTTTCACGTAAGTGTCCCTTTCAGTGGTGCCAAAGTGGTGGCTCTTGCCCTGTATCTTCTTCTAAAATCGACAATGTCAAGGTTTATACCTCATTTTGTCTCCAAAGCTTTTTATTTATATTTTTATATTTTTCTTCTTGCTAGAGAGCTAACATTGTTTGTCAGAATCTAACACTCACCTATCCACCAACCCAAAAATGCTTGATATGCACATTGGTGTAGGATCTGAGATAAAAGAGAGGGGAGAGAGATTTGAAGTTGAGAGAGGAATGGACAAAAAGAAAGTATTTTTAAAATAAAAGGGCAAATAAGTCCTTTATTGATTAACGTCATTTGAATGTAGGAAATTTACCCTATATAATATGTGTGTGCGCCACCTTTAGTTTATTACATGTGAAGATAAAATGGAGGAAAAAACGAACTGCATGTCTCGAGTTTGCCCCATAACATATTACCTCCCTACCCTTTGAAAATTAAGATGTAACCCTCTAGAATTTTAGACCAAAATGAACTGTTAAGATTTCCCTCGAATTAATTGAAAATGTATTATTTGCAAAAAGAGTGATATGTGCATGGAAACATTTTTTTCCCTCTGGAATTAAAATTCGAACATGACCAAAATTCCCTCTATTTACAAGAAATTTGATGTCTTTCTTGTTTGCCTACCTTACACGACAATATGCTCTCTATGACAGTATAAAAATATATATGATACACAAATAGAAGAATATATATTTATCAAATCCCAATGCATATAAATGGTAACACATTTGAGCATAAATGTTTATATGGAGAGAAGTGGGGAGAGGATTTACTCTTTCTACCTTGGTGGACGCAGAAATAATAAGCCTGCCCTTTTTTTATATCTTCAAAATTAATATAGATAATGAAAACATTAACATTATTTGATTAAAACTACTTCGAAAAATAATTCTCTATTAACATAATCTAAAAAATGTCATTCTATGCTTTTATGAAACCGAATTCATATATTTATTAGTAACTCGTGGATTACATGAATTTTATTTTTTAATTGTGTCATGTAACTCAATTCAAGGAAAATGAGACGATAAATATCAAGCTTTGAACAACAAAATAGCCCACCAATCTAGGTAATCAAAAGTAACACAACTAGCTAAAAACACTACCTCATTCAATACGGATGTGTATGTTATAACTCGTGAACTCTGAAATAGAGCAAATCATATGTTATTGGGTTAAATGGGAAAAAAAACATGTACTTAGGGTCAATTGTAATTAATTCTTAATTATAAACTCTTGCCCTCGACCTCCTTCGAATTATGATTTATCCTCTAAGAATGGATGGACGTCATAAAATTAATGCAAAGGCAAAAATAGAGTCTAAAAAAACAAAGTCTCCTAATTTTTTACCCAAAATTCCAAAAATATCCTCTCCCATCTGACAAGTTCACATCACTACACCTTTTTCTTTATCTCTCTGTCGACAACCAAGCTACCAGTGCAACCGGGCAAGAAACGCCACCACACCTTCACCTTAATCTCTCTCTTCTCCTTCTATTCTCTATATACCAAGCACCACTAGAGACTCCCCCACCGCACCACACCGTCAAATTCTTTTTCCCAATTTTTCTTCTCTTTCCTTTCTATCTCGGCCACAAATCAAACCACCACCCTTAAAACCCTCTCTCTCCCCCTATTTTCTTCAGAGCTATGTTTGTCCCAATTCATCATCCCCAACTGAATTCATAGTTTGTGAAGTGTCTAAAAGCTCGAGTATTTTTAGATATTTCCTAAGCATCTTTTTGTAGGGTTTTGAAAAATGGAGATAGCACATATGTAATATTTACTATATATTGGATGCCTAAATTATCAAAAAATAAAAATTATGTGGCACCACCTTGTAATAGTCCAGAGTTTTTGACATATTGAAGACTCGACAGTGAGGGGCACACAGACACTTTGATCATCCACCCCCTCAAGGGCAACCACAACTCAACTCTAATGAAATCCGAATTTCCCTAACTTGAACTCTATTCTTGGCCACCTCCAATGTACAAACCTGATCCATAATACTCCAAACCCTAGGTGGAGATAGGATAAATTGAGGCAAAATTGGTGAATGACTTTGGAGAGGTTGTGTTGTATTCAAGGTTATGGATGTCATATACATGTTTTGTGGGTGAGAGAGAGAGGTGAAAAAAGGTGGTTGTGGTGGCCCTTTGTGTGCTTGGCAAGAGAGAGAGAGAGAAAAAGGTGGTGATTGAACAAGAATTTGAACCAATGCCAATTCCAACTCCAACTCCTACTCCAACTAAAGAGAAACAAGATTTAGATATACTAAAATATCCATTTGAAAGTGAAACAAGATTTAGATATACTAAAATATCCATTTGAAAGTTGCCGGCAAAAGCATGTTTAGGCAATACCAAGAAATACTCGAGCTTTAAGATACTTTCACATGCTATAAACTTAGTTCGGGATTATGAAGTGGGAGCAAACATAGCTCTGAAGAAAAATGAGAAATAGAGAGAGGGTGGGGGAGAGAGGAAGTTCCAAGGGTGGTGGTTTGGTTTGTGGCCTAGATAGAAGGGAGAGCGAAGAGAAATGGGGGAAAGGGAAGACGAAGTTGTGGTGTGGTGTGGTGAGGTGTGGTGGGGTGGGGTGGGGGAGTCTATTGGTGGTGCTCAACAAAGAGGAGAGAAGAAAATGAAGGTGTGATGGAGTTTCTTGCCCTCCTCGAGCGAGAGAAGTATTTTTGGAATTATGGTAAAAAAGTTGGAAGACTTAGTTTTTAAGAATATATTTTGCGTACATGGGTAACACTTGGCATTAATTTTGTGACGTCCATCTATTTCTACAAAACAAATTCATAACTGTAAAACAAATTCATAATTCAAGTAGGTTTAGTACAATATTTTATAATTTAGGGTAACAAATCTCAAGTACAGAGATTTTTTTTTTTTGCATTTAACCCAATATCATATGATGTGCTTTATTTCACAATTCATGAACTTTAACATACACATTTTCGTATTGAATGATCTAATATTTTTTGCTAGCTGTGTTACTTTTGAATACCTAGATTAATTGGTCATTTTGGTGTTCAAAACATGATATTTTTTATCCCACATTAATGAATTAAGCTATATGGCGCAATTAATATCTATGAGAATCGTGTGATCCATGAGTTTACAAATAAATTGGCGTTCACATTACTATCTATCACTATATGAATACAATGTCAAAAAAGAATCATGACATTTTTTAGATTGTGTTAATAAGTAATAATTTTTCAAAAGAGTTTTTAAGTTAAACATTAATGTTTTCACCATCTGTATTAATTTTACAGCGATCTTAATGACTAAAAAGAGAAAAACCATTATTTTTGCATCCACCTTAGTGGAAGGAGAAGCTCCTCCCCTAGTCCCCACTTCTCTCTAAACATATATAAACATATATGCTCAAATGTGTTATCATTTATACGCATTATTGTAGGGTAGACCAACAAGAAAGATAAGTGTGAATATAGGACATTTTGGTCATCTTGGAGGGAAAAAATGTTTCTATGTCCAGCTTCTATCATTCTTTTCGTGCATGTAATGCATTCTCAAACAATTCAACGGGACATCTTAACAATATCATTTTGGTCCATACTACATAGAGTTATATCCTGGTTTTCAAAGAATAAAGAGATAGTACGTTATGAGCAAACTAGATGGGAGGTAATTTGTAATTTTCCTACAACTAAAGTTGGCACAAATGGACAGCACTCAAATTTAAAAATAATAGAGAGCCACCAATAGTTAAACGATGCTAACAAATCAATAATAAGGGCTTATTAACCCTTTTATTTTAAAAACACCATGTCTCTCCCTCCATTTCTCTCTCTTATCCTACACCAATGCCCTCATCAAGCCCAAGTGAGCGTGTCAGGTTCCGGCAAATGATGACAGCCCTACCAATGCCCTCATCAAGCCCTGGGGTGTCAGGCTCCGGAAAAAGATGACAACCCTCTTGCAAGGAAAACAATATACAAATACGAATAGAAAGGAGGTATAAACCTTGACATTATCAATTTCGAAGGGAGAGAGATACAGGGCCTGTCAGTAGAGAGAGCCACAACTCTAGTCACCATTCAAAGGGCCGCTTCTATGAGAAAGCCTTCCATATGTGCACGCAAAGTAAATAGTAGTCCATTTAAAGACTGTTAGATCACTTAAGTGATCAAAACCATTAAAGACTACAAAATAATAACAAAAAAAAGTGGAATGATTAGATATGGGTGTATGCTTATAATATTACGATAGTTTTTGGAGAATGGAGCAAACAAATTCCAACCAGAACAAGACTACCTACTTATCTGTCTTTATGCTTCTAATAATTTTCGAGTTTATGTTCACTTCTTGCAAATACAAAAGAGCTTTGGAGATTTCAAGAGCATAGACACTCTGATTAAGATTACGATAGTTAAAATACAAACCATTGGAATGAGTCCATTTTTGGTATACGTAAAGATACGAGTGTATTACTTACATATCAAATAATGTTGTAAGGATTATTAGTAGATTTATTACACAGAAAGAAGATGAAAAGTCCCCTCTCCCCTTGATCATTTTCATTTTATTTGTGTAAACAAACTTTTTTGTTTGGTGAATTATAACATAAATTGATATGCTTTCACTTTTGAATTAAAGAACTCATTTAGTTGGCACTTGGGCAATGCCGATATCCTGAATGAGGTCAGAGATCAAAGAGATGGTATGTATAAATGTGTTATGCAATTTTTATCCATGATCAATTTACTAATGTAACTTTTTCAGATTATTGTTATACAATGTCCACTATTAGTCTGTTCAAGGTTTTGTTAATAATTTTGAAATCAAACTTGTACCACATTAAATAGTGGACTGCGTACATGCAAAAATCAATCATCGAGTAGGTCTAGAATTAGATAGTGCTGGATGTAAGCCATTTCCTTTCAAGTACATAAAAGTATATGGCAAGATTATGCTTACGAGGGAGAAAATATGAATGCAATCCAACTAAAGATGTATGCTCTACATATCCACAATTTTACTTTTAGAATAATTTTACAATACTAATATGTCATTTTTTTCATAAATTAAAGACTTGAATTGAAAACTTCGTAATAGTAGATGATAAGACAAGTAAGAGTTACTTCTAAATCTCATTGTTACACACCCTATCACTTATGCATGATGAACTGAGAGAAGTCAAGAGTATAAATAAAATTTATAAGTAATTTTATAAATAGAATCACATTTGTAAGTTACTTATTTATGAAGGACTGAACGATGTAACCCAACAAAAAATGGGTAAGCATACAATGCCCTTAGTTGGCTATGGCACATAGTTGGCTATGGCACAGAGAATGGGGCCCAATTTTATTAGGTTATAACTTCTTAGGGAATGGGATGGAGTGTAGGGGAATAGAAGGCTCTTTTTCTACCTTATACAAATAGAGCTGAAGGATGGATCAAGTACATCCTAATTGTTGTTTATGATCTTGTCTAGTTAGAATTGTTCATCTATTGGTGACAAAGATTAGTTAGAAGCCCAGTTCCATCTAGAGACTATCCTGGATTAACCGGTGCTTGCCTTTTTTTATGAAGTATATCTTGCATCAATTTTTCAGTTAATTTTATTCCCAAATGGAACATAAAGGTTGTACTATCTTGTTAATTGGTTAAGCTATAGACGAGCATCTCAATAATTGGAAATCATGATTTGGTTCTCTTCTTTATAGCGACGACTTTGCTTCCTAAGCCAGCCTGGTTTCATAAAGTACCATTAAAGAATGAAATGCTTTTTAAACTAATAAATTTATTGGAACACACATGTCAAATGGTTAATCCTAGTCATTCCTATAAATTATTTGAGTTGTGGTGCAAAGTAATACTTCGTACCTCCAAATGCTGGCCTAAACTTAGTACTACCCTATGTTATACCAACCACAACTAAGAATCCTCAATTGTCAACCTAGATTCTCCTTCTCCTCCGGGAACAAACAAGCGCACACACACCCCAATTACAATACTCTTTTAAGTATTCCCTAAGCTAGTCAAATCATTCACACATTAAATCAAACACTTCATAATTTCAATAAAGCCCCTAAGATGATCAAATAAAAAGAACAACACGGTGCACGATATTGACTCATTTCTTTTTCTTAATAAGAACATAA
>CM042194.1:26108440-26142570 GCA_023539305.1 Ilex asprella
AGGTCAAAACCAGCTATAAGAAATTAATGTAAACAGTGGCAATTCTAATGGACCTTAAGATTTTATTAGATTATCAAGATGATATAGAGTACTGCAGGAATTTTTTCGGCAATTCTGATCATCTGTTAATTTCATGACCAGGCCTGTCACCATAGAACCATAGTTTAGAATATACCAGATTACTCCTAGAGTCACACAGTCCAACATACAATTCAGTAGCCAATGCTATTCATATATTATCTTAGAATATCAAAGCTTATTATTAAAGGATCCGAAGAAAGTCAGAGTTCTGATTAACAATATGCATTACAAACATAACTCTTAATGGCTATGAAAAAGCAGTAGAGAAAAGTGTTATGTTAGACAACACCACAGAATGTGCTGAACAACTTATGTTGAGTTTTCACACACACGTGTGAACCCCATTCACAAGTGAGAGGCGGACAAACAAAAGCAGTTACACCAAGTGCACAAACTAAACAGGATTCAAACCCATTAAGTGCGAGTGCACAAATAAACTCAAGCAAAAACAGGCCAACACATGTTTTGTGTAGATTAAACCAATGTTTGAGGTGGCCAATCCAAGAAGGAAGGTTTGAGGTGGCCAACCTATGTTTCACTTACATCATACAACTACTAAATAACTAAGATTTACACGTGAAAAGCATCTCCTTTTTGTTTCTTTTTAAAGAAAAACAAAATCTAATGTACCTCTTCCCCGGGGTGACAATTCATCGAAAGAGCCCAGACAGACATGACCTATGTACAGTCACCTTTTTTTTTATATAGAAAACCAAAAGACATTATAAATAAAAGGGGGAAAACAAAAGGCACAAGGAGTCTTCTAGAAGTACAAATAATAAAAGAAAACAATGTGAAAAATTGCAATATTGCATACCACTCTTGCACAGCTGCACCCAATTATCCTATAGGAAAAAACAAAAAAATGCTTTTAATGTCTTTTGAAGTCGAAGTTCAGAAAGAAGCCAAGAACAACATTTTATCCCATAATTCTTCAATAAAAGTTCTCTATCATCAAATATCCTCCCATTCCTTTGGAACCATACCATCCACATCATTGTCAAAGCCGTACACCTCCATGAGATCTTTACTCTCTTACTCATTCCAAAACTCTCCATGAGATCTTTACTCTCTTACTCATTCCAAAACTCTCCAGCACAAGTTTAAAAACTGATTCACAAAACAGTCAGTCACCCATGAAACTCCCACAATCATCAAATTGTTCCACAAAATTGAAACAACCGGGCAGTGTAAGAACCAATGGTACATACACTCCTCATACTTTTGCAAAGGATACATCCTTGAGGACGGAGATAAGTAGATGGCCTCCTTTTTTCGTCATATCCTTAATGGTACCTTGGACTTTCAAATTACGTATGATGGCTCAAATATTGGACCAGTTGAATCATGAATCAAAGACTCTAGGAAAGGAAATGATCCACCTTCTTTTATCGCTGGAAGAATGACTCAAAGCTACATTGTCAAGAATGGATAAAAGAGAAGATGACTCACCAATAGCCCTGTCATTCAAGTTTCTAAAGAAATTGAAATTCAACTAATGGGATTGATAAAGATGATGTCATACTAGCAATAGATGAATTATGAGAACGGAAAAATCAACACAGCCGAGGAAACATACAAGCAAAGATAATCCAATCCCTCCCACATCCTCCTGAAATCAAAATTTGTAAGCTTGGACACCCTATAGCAAAAAATTATACTCCTTGGAAATAGAATAACCTTAGAGAATGAATTTTCAAAGACAAGGAGAATAGCCCATCTCACTGACATCAGTATTCCACCCATTTTCTCGAATCCTATATTGGCTTTTAATCACAGATGCCTCAAAGTCAAACTATTTTGCTCCATGGGGAATCTCCATAACGATTTTCCCGGTAAGGAATATTCATAGATTTTAAATTACCCAAAAATCCACTCTTAATCCCGGAACGAGATACCACCTCCTAACTCACCAAATGATCTAGCTTTTCTTCATTTCCACCCTCGAAAAAGAAATC
This sequence comes from Ilex asprella, assembly GCA_023539305.1. NCBI lineage: Eukaryota > Viridiplantae > Streptophyta > Magnoliopsida > Aquifoliales > Aquifoliaceae > Ilex > Ilex asprella. The sequence goes on from CM042194.1 coordinate 26,110,480, forward strand.
CCACATCACTTTCTCTATCATCTTCAACACCTGCGTAGGCATATTGTAAAGGACAATGAGTGGAATGGGGCTTGTATTCTTAAATGAGCCTTCTAGTGTGGACATGTCTTCGCTAACCATGTGATGGCTACCACATCACAAGATTCACAACAGAGTAAAAAGTTTTTCAGACTTCTATCCAATATACTTTAACAAAAAAAAAAACACTTGTCGTATAGGAAATCAAGAATTTGAAACAAGATCGCATAAAATTACTTCAAACAAAAATGTGAAAAGATGATTCAGTACATTATACTGTAACAATTTTTTTTTATCAAAGTCAAGTATAGCCAGCTTCCCGCCTGGTGTGCGGATCAAATTCCCCGGATGTGGATCAGCGTGGAAGAAACCGATATCAAGCAAATGTAAATCCAAATGAAAACAGATAAGATGGCATGTAACACATGGATGCATTTACCCACATATCAACCACAAAACAGAATTACCCTAGGTACTAACTACAACTTCCACAGAAGAAAATGTAACCATTTAGGTTTTGCATTGTATTTATATGGAGTTTTTTTCCATATGAACAACTGCATCAAAATAGTATTTGAAAAGCTTTTAAAGGAATGCACATTTTGCAGTGTGAACAACTTCATAAAAATCAATATACTATAAACAATTTTTGCTGCTTTATTTTCCTGTGCAAGTGCCAAATAGAAAAAGTTAGATTGTCAATTTGCTCCAGACCATGGTGGCTAGAGCAAATATTATTTAAGTTCAAGGCCTCGAGATAACATCCTTATATAATTTTTTTGGTAAACGATGTCGATATAGCTCAAAAATATAACACCCAGTTTAGTCTCCACTCCCCAGTGAAGGAGGTTTGGGAGGTAAACTGAATACAGACCAAACATTTGGTGTTATTTAACAACTTGGCTACCCTCAGCTTCAAACCTACAACCTCAAGGCTTTTGGGCCGAAAGTTAACAACTGAACCAATGGCTCCTGAATCAATGATTAATGCCTTTCCATTTTCATTTAACTTGACGGATTTTGAGGTTCAGATAATCACCACAAATATTCTTTCCCATCACCATATATCATAGGAAGTTGCTTATGTTTCATCCTTTCATCAGATATTGGAGTAAAAGCAACATTACTAACCTGGTTATCACAATTCCTGTTCATTATATTTGAATTTGTATATTAACCTAGTGCACAATACCTTTCTTAAGAAACTTAACACATTCATGGGCAGGTTAATCTTTCATCTTGAAATACATCATTATATGGATGTGTGTATTCTAAAAATATTATAAGTTTTAAAGAAATTGCAGATTAAAATGGTTAACATGAGGCAAGGCTCAGGGTTGTTCTATTACAGGAATTGGCTTCAATTTCATACTATAGTAAGATTAATCAGTCTTCATTAATCAGAGCAAATTTTTTGGTTTGGGGAGTAAGTAGATTTCAGAACAAGTTACTTGATAGAAGATCATTAAGTGTACCATGTGTTACAAATGTATCTTGCACAAGTATAAATACAATTATACATATAATCACTTGTAGTACATAATATGCAATACGTACTATGTATCTTAAACAACACACTTGTATGGGAGGTGCTTGCATTGACGTTCATGGAAGTAGGGATACCTTCACAGCCTATCTACAAATCAATGTCGTTTCCAACTTTTATCTTACCACCAAAGAGTAAACAGTGGCATCCTCATGTACTAGTGGAAAAATATTTACCAAATCACTGGACTAGTTTAGCTGTCATTCTGCATCTGAATGGTTTGTTTAACACTAACAAGTGTTCACAAAATCTTTACAAAGACTCCATAATTCGTTCAGGTACTGAATTCCAACAAATATTTATGACTATGGAGGGAAGGCAAAAAGTAATTAGATTCGTAAATAAACTTTTATACAAATGGATGCTAATGACTTTAGCACCACTTCAATTCTGCATTTGTGGATAACTTTGCAAATCCCTAAGAATTCCCACTCATTGCCTCTTTTTCGCTTATTCATAAGGTTTGACTCAATGTGGGATAAAAATGGCCAGTAAAATGACTTTTGCAAGTTAACAAGAGCTCATACTTCTCCCCTTCCATTGTAATTATAAAATTATGCAAGCAGAAATGTCACAAAGAAATACAAATACAAGCATGAAAATGAAAGAATACAGAACTTCAAGGAATATCTGTTGTGGCTAGAGTTTTATACGTACATATGAAGGATATTATACCTGCTTCAAGTAACATATGACCCCAACATTGACCAATTCCCGAACATCACTTTCTGTACTTTGCGACAGCTTTTCTCCTTCTATCCATCCAGTAGTGAGGACTTTTCTTGAAGTATGTTTATCGTAAGTTCTAGGTACAACAACCTGAAAAGCTGAAACTTATCAGAAACCGCCATGAAATTATCAACGTATACTATTAGAAAATGAGACAACACAATTCTGTTTCCTTTATATAGATAAATTTTTTCTTCTTGATACATAAAATAACAATATAAGGCACCAGAAGGTACACAACCCATTTATAGGAAAAGTGGTCATAGTTGCTTGTGGGAGGTCTTTTTTCATCATCTCAGCAGAGTGTTCCATTCTTACGCTCAGTAACATAATCAAGCTCCTCAAAAAAAACGAGCAGCCCATTCATCGACCAATCCAACCACGTCAACCGATATCTGAAAAATAAGAAGGGGAAAACAAAAAGGGGAAGAGTATACCACTACTGCCACCACCATTTATCCCATCAAATGCAGAAATAACTATTTGAGAAGAGAAAGGTGACAACAGGACTTTGATAACCAAACACTACCTGAGGAAATTTCTGAAGAACCAATCCCAAGTTTCATATGGCATACAGATCAACTGTTACAGTCTCAAAGACAATAGTCAAACAGTAGTCAAACAGAGAAGGGGAATGCTAGATATAGTTTGTAACAATATCAAACAATAAAAAGCACTTGTGGTTCTGTTTCTAACTAAGCATCGTTTTATAAGGCATTTGACATCCACAAGCCTTTCTATAAATACCACCTTCAAGCATCACTATCAGTGGAAATTGTCATGAGGATTGGGAACAAAAGAACATTAAAATTATGAACACAGCTGGAAAATCTTTGTCCCAAAAATAACCAAAAATTTAAAATTGACAATTTTTTTTTTTTTTGATGAGGGTGATTTAGATTAGATCCAATTTAGTGGAAAATAACGACTTATGGTCATAAATATCAGTACACCCTTGATCAGAAAGATAAAAACAACTTATTGCTATAATTACATAAAACCATACACAGGTTTAAGGTTATGCAGGCAGGTGCCATCATATGTGCCCCCAATTACACATTGATGTCTAGCTAATCCCCTGCAATCTTGCAACCACATTTATGTCCACTGACATAGCAAACATATTACACACATCTCAAATGTATTTCCACTTTTTTGGAATGACTTTCCCTTCAAAATGGTGTACATGCCGATTTTTTATGGTTCTGAGTGATATTTTCCTTATAAATTCAAGGATGTAACAAGTGACGACAATTCCCAAATGCTAGAGATGACATAGAATTATGTTAGTATTCAGAAAACTGAAAAAGAAACTGAAGAATATATGCAGAACCCACCATTCTAACCCACAAATAACAAGTGATTCAAGTATAATTATGGCCTTTGTACTAACTCACATTGGATGGAAATGATGGGAACGAAATTAAAGCACTAACAAAACAATAAATATACGAACATTCAGCAAAATACATCATATCCATATCTCACTTGTAGATGTAAAAGCAACTACACACAGTAGTCTTTAATGTGGAAAAATAGAAATGACAAATATCTCTTCGGAGGTGCATATTTTTCAACTCTACAGGACATGTTATTGCAGCTTGAAAGGATAAGAACCAATTCAGTAGATAGCCAAGATTAGGTCCAGTAAACATTCCTTTTCAACACAACTCGATTTTATTTGTCTATTTATTAATGGGAAAATATCCCCATCCACAAAAAGTTTACCTGACTAGATGATGTTGAGCTTCCAGCAGTTAAAAACTCAATGACTTTCTGAACATTGTTCAATATAACTTTATCTTCCTCTGTTATTGTGGGTAGAAGTCCTGCAGGCCTAATCAGTTCCAAAGAAGGAACCATGCTGAAAACTGGGGTGAAATTTCCTATCCCTAAAACTGTCATCATTTGCACTAATTGCTCCATTGTAACAACAATGTCCTTAACAATCTGCATACATGTTAAGACAAAGTTAACCCTGTTGGACTAAAGTATTGCAAACAAACTCAGGTCTCACCAATGAGGCATTTAATAAAATTGAAACAACATAAAAGTTCCCGCATGAACAATTCTTACTAGGGTATTTCTCTGGTTCCTTTCAATGACAACTTTGAAGCTCATTCAAAATATGTTTTTAACTTTGATTCAAAACAAATTCTTTAAACTAATAGTGCTTTTTTTGTTTTTTTTTTTTTGTTTGTGTGTTGTGTGGGGGGTGGGGACACAGAGAGAGAGCTAAAAGGAAATCAGAAAACAAAAGAACTACAAAGAATGCTGAACCTTCATCTGGCAACGAAGAGTCAATGATGTTCAAAATAATCAAGTAATTTGTGTTCAATTAATATGAGACAGTATACGCACCAGTAGACTGAACTTGGCACCCAAAATTATACTCCTAGTCAATCCTTAGATGACGTTGGCGGTGAAAAAGGCCACTCTATACCTAGAACACATCATTAAATGATATGTATAAGTACCGTTTACATTATGACATGAATACACATGCATGTAAGTTAGCTCATATTAGAATTAATGCCTTCTAATCCCAGCCAAAGAGGTATAAGACTCACCTATACTTTAAATTAGAATGTATAAACAAATGCATGCAATTTTATGTTGGAAATTATTGATCATTTTGACCAACTTGTTCACATGTAGCCAAATCCTTAATATGCATTTAATTTTTAAATCCAACCAAATTTACTTAACTAAATTTGTGCTGCTAAAGGGTACAGGAGCTGACTGACATTTGAATTGCAGATTTTTAGCTCAAACAAAATTGGGTGATACACAATACTTGGTTGGAAAATCTAAGTTTAGCTTCTAACACAACAAATTGTTACGATTCCAACAAGGTCACAAGCTATAGCCATTTTCCCACATGGTCACAAGGAAACATTTAGCTGACATTGGTTATGGTAGGAACTCAAGGAAACATCATGGTCCAGCCATTGCCGCCCATAGGAAAGCAAGGAAACATCATTGCCTTGCCATTGCCGCCCATGACTCTAGGTCACCCCTTATCTTTGACTCACCAACTACTTGGACAGAAGCCCACTCTTTCTTAGTGTATAAATACAGGCAAAATAAATGAAAGAAGGGGAGAAAAACAATCTGCCAGCCTTGGTATTGAAAAGAAAGCAGAGAGAAAGAGAGAGAGAACCCCCATTGTTGGAAGAGGAGAAGCTTAAGGACTGAAAATTTAAACCTTCAACCACTAGCTCTAGACAAATGTAGGAATTACAACTACTTTGTTTTCTTCCATATCTCTCTATGGTTTTAATTTTCATTTTGCTTTGTAAGTTGTTGATCTAGTATATGTGGTGTGCATGTCGATGAATAATATATGTGGATGAGCTATGTGTGTGTGTGTATATATATATATATATATATATGCATATGAATGAAATTGTCAAATGCGTCTTCGAATTTCATCAAGGAATGAGACGAAAATTTATTGAAAGGTAATCTAGGTCCTTGGTGATGAATAGGGAATTTTAGATTTGAAAGAAATGAACAAAAGAAAAATTTATGGCAGAAAGAGAAAAAAAAAGGGGGGGAGAAGAAGGTTACTGATGCAGGGTGGACGTTGGACGAGATGATTGAAATGTTGGCTTAAATTCGGAAACTCCCCCCTTAGTTTTAGATATATCATATATTTACTTGCCGAAATTACATTGTTAAGTTACAGAAAGCCACATTTGTGTTTTATGAGTAACAGATAAGTACTTGTTGAAATTACACAATGACCCCAGAATATCATAAAATACTACTAAAGCACCAAATTAGTATTTCTAGTAGTTAAAAAATGTTTCTGAAATTATACATTGACCCTAATAAGTATAAAATACTTTTTAATATTACAAAGTGACCTCTAATTGCAATGAAGTTCCTAAAGATTCATAAATGAATCCAAAAGATTATAACCGTGTGAAAAGACCATCAAATCACGTGTGACCTTTAAGATGGTAATTTCTTGGAGTTGTAAACTATTCCCATGGTGATAAAAATTATGTATATATTCATTTTTCAAGTAAAAGTGTGGTTACTTATGAAAGTTAAACCACTAATATATATGAAAATTTACAAGAGAAGTATTATATGTGAAGGGTGGTACACTTCCACATAGGTAGAATGTTAATCATGATATATATATATATATATATATATATATATATATATTGATTTGAGTAGCATATACTCGTATACGATAGCATGTTGAAGAGATATTGAAATGCATATTTTTGATTATGTTATTTACATTTTGGTTGTTATCATGATGGTAAATGCATCATTTGTGACTATTCCAGTTAGCGTGCTCAACCAACTTTGAGACACATGAAATGATAATTCTCGAAACAAAATTGGGACAAGCAAGCACGGATCGTTTCTCCCGGTGAAAGACCTGAAACAAGTCTTGATCAAGTGTAACATCCGTCGAGATGCGGGGTCACTTGTGCCCTGATTGAAAGCATCTAAGGATGAGGGGGTGGGGTACACCCAAGGTTAGAGCCCTCAAAGGGACCTGGAGTTCCCGAGGTGTTTGTGTATAACAAACGGTGTATTGACTTAAATGCATAAAGACTAAGAGTGAAAGTTTAGGGTGACCCATGACATGAATGGGTAAGATTGATTAAATGCTTAATTGAAATTTTCCATCATTCGCAGGTTTCGTGTTTGTTGGTAATGTTTATATAATGCCTCATGTTATGTTTTAAGCTGGTTGTTACGGTAAATATTATTCGATGTGAACTTATAGGCATTGACACATATTTTACAGGATGGGATTAAAACTTAGTAGTTTTTCTTGCTGAGCATGACTCACCCTAACATTTTGCAAGGACTAGACCCAGAGATGACGAAGGTTTCTTCCTAGAGCTATATTGAATATCTGTGTTCAGTTGACTTATGAGACATTATATTTCATGTTAATGCTTAGGAAAAATTTAGATTTGTGACTTGTGTTTTATTCCTTTGGTGGGTTTTCAAAACCGACGGGATGTAATAGTATCAATTATGGACTAATTTTGGGATGAATGTATAATTTGGATACTTAGACTATGATATTAAATAAATGCTCTGATTGTCTAGTCTAAATCGAAGTACGTGAACTGTTCAATTCATTTGATTAATTGTGTCTATTTGTCAGATAAATCACATAAAACATACTAAATCACCCCCAAAATTGGGGCGTCACATTTATACCCAACTCCTATTCATGGTTTAAAAGGCAAATCAATAATACTTGGAAGAACTTTGAACCAGTTGGAAGATGAATATTTACCCCAATTTAATCCACAATTGAAGATTATATAGACTATTTAAGTGTTTAAACCTTTAGTGTGTTCAACTGCTCAATCAGTTTTCGTGAATGAAGACTATAGACTATACAATACAATCAACTCACCCAACTTCAAGTGAGTTCTTCTTGTCTTAAGTTAGTTTTATCAAAATTCTTTTTCTATTTACAACATAGTACATCACTTTCTACTTAAAATATACCCAACACTTCTTTCCCCAAGACTTTAACTTTTCATTTAAGACTGTGATTGACTTATGCATATAATTGTTTGATTACGAGTGTTTCTCTTTTTACCACATAAGTTTTCTATTATTTTTTTTAAAAAAATTAAAATTACCTTTTAAACTTCAAAAATGTGAAAGATTATGAAATGCATCTCTTAGACTTAACAAGTCCTCTGTCAACTAGTCTATACCTGTTCCATTAATCAATATCAGGTCTCGAGGAAATACAAAGTTATACAAAAGGTCCCGCCGAACCCTTCCATAGACATTGACACCCGCAACAAGTGCCCCACGAGTTTTGGACATAACAAAACTTGACACCATTTTCAATTGCATAGCCCACCACAAGTAGTGCATGCATGCTGGTTACTAGTGACGCATTATCCTTCATAAATTTCCTATGCAAAATAACACATATAAAGTGAAAAAATATGAAATAAATGTCAATTTAGTTATATTCATAAAATTGCTAATATATGACTTACACTCTCGAGTGTTTCAAATTCTTGATACGCTATGATGTCACAGGCTATTGGGTGAGCTCTGATGAGACTTAACATATATTCTTCAGATGAATCTTTACAAACCTTTTTGTAATCTTTATGTAAACCCTTGGTGCTCCCTGGAAAAATTACCGCATAAGATATTTTGATATCATAAATTAGGAAGTTTACAAATATATATGAGGTTGGAGGCTGACATTTTCCTCTTTTCGTCTTATAAGGATAATCCATCTCAAAACTTATCCTATAGAGTTTTATGTAATCTAAAACCTTGTATGTATGGAATGACATAAACCACTCTCATCATTTTCTATGTAGATTTTTGGATTATGATAAATCTTCTCATGAATACAATCAACAAACTTTTGCAGAGCGAGATTATTTTAGAATTATCATTGCGAAGAATGTTAATCATAACCTCGCATACCGAAGTTGTAGTCATAGCATAACAACAACCTTAGGAAAAATTATGTTAGTAATTTAATTATTAAAAATACAAAATTAACAAAAATTTCAACTTTTTAGCAGACTAACCACATCTTTTTATTCTTAATTTTAGGTAGCACTCAGTTCCGTTGAGATGCCAACTAAAAGAATTATGTCAATAAAGAATTAAACTATATGAATTTTTGTTAGAACTTTCCAAATAAAAATAAACCTAGCTTAAAAGGTTTGCAAATCCTCAACAATTACAATAAAATTGTTGATTTTTACAATTATCATGTTGACTTTGGTGTTCAAATACGTACATAAATGGGTTAATCAAAGTGAAATGATAAGTGTTCAAAACATGATTTCCATTGTCATCTCATTTCTATCATTGATCATTTGTCCATATGAGTTATAAAAAAAAGGAAAAAAAAATCAAAATTACTCATTTTCATTTAAATACTATAGCATGACAATTTAACTATTTAAATCCTTACAAAAGAACTTCAAAGTACAAACTTTCTACTATCATATATAATAGTTACATATTTAATGTCTTTGCATTCTTGTAATGTACATTTCAACAATACTTCAACTACTATTATACTGCAGAACATAATGTAGCCAATACATGTGAATAGTGGTTTGTTGTAACTTATTATGGTACAAAAATATTTGCAATTAATTGTCATCCAAATATTTTGTTTACAACATATAATTTATGACAATTAAGACTGTGGTTGACTTATGCATATGATTGTTTGATTATGAGTGTTTCCTTTTCTACCACATAAGTTTTCTATTATTTTTTTAAAAAATTTAAAATTACCTTTTAAACTTAAAAAATGTGAAAGGTTATGAAATGAGACTTAACAAGTTTTCTGTCAAATAGTCTATACCTACTCCATCATCAGGTCTAGAACAAATACAAAGCTATACAAAAGGTTTTGTCAAACCCTTCCATAATCATTGACACCCCAACGAGTGCCCCACGAGTTTTGGACATAATAATACTCGACAGCATTTTCAATTCCCTAGCCCACCATAAACAGTGCATGCGTGCTGGTTACTAGGGGTGTCTTATCAGCTGATCATCCATAAATTTTCTATGCAAAATAGCACATATAAAATGAAAAAATATGAAATAAATGTCAATTTCTTTATATTCATAAAATTGCTAATATCTGACTTATATTCTTGAGTGTTTCAAATTCTTGATATAGTTTGATGTCACAGGCTATTGGGTGAGCTCTGATAAGGCTTAACATATATTCTTTAGTTTCATCTTTACGTACATTTTTGTAACATTTGATGTAAACCCTTGGTACTCACTGAAAAAATTACAGCATAAGATATATCTTGATATTTTAAATTAGGTCTATAAGTAAGTTTACAAATATATATACACAACTTACAGAGGTTAGAGGCTAACATTTTCCTCTCTTTGCATATTCCCTCTCAAAACTTATCCCATAGAGTTTTATGTAATCTAAAACATTGTATGTGTTGGATGACATACAACCATTCTCATTCTCTTCTATGTAGATTTTTGGATTATAATAAATCTTCTCATGAATACAATCAACAAGCTCTTGCGGAGCGAGATTCATTTTAGAATTATCATTGCGAAGAATGTTAATCATAACCTCGCATACCGAAGTAGTAGCCATAGCATAACAACAACCTTAGAAAAAATTGTGTTAGTAATCTAATTATTAAAAGTAAAAAATTAACAAAAATTTCAACTTCTTAGTAGACTAACCACATTTTTTTTATTCTTAATTTTAGGTAGCACATTAGTTCGGTTGAGATGTCAACTAAAGGAATCTTGTCAATAAAGAATAAAAGTATATGAAATTTTGTTAGAATTTTCCAAATGAAAATAAACTTGGCTTAAAAAGTTTGCAAATCCTCAACAATTACAATAAAATTGTTGATTTTTACAATTATCGTGTTGACTTTGGTGTTCAAATTTGTACATAAATGGGTTAATCAAAGTGATATGAGAAGTGTTCAAAACATGCATTTCATTGTCAGCTTATTTCTATAATCAAAGACAAGGTTGATCATTTGTCCATATGAATTATTAAAAAAAATGGGGAAAAAAATCAAAACCACTTCTTTTCATTTAATACAATAGCATGATAATTTAACTGTTTAAATCCTTACAAATGAAGTTCAAAGTACAAACTTTCTATTTATCATATATGATAGTTACATATTTAATTTCATTACATTCTTGTAATGTACTCTTCGACAATATTTCAACTACTATTGCACTGCAAAACATAATGTTGTCAACACATGTGAATAGTGGTTTGTTGTAATTTATTATCGTGTGCAAACATTTGCAATTAAGTTCTACCACATAAGTTTCCTATTATTTTTTAAAAAATTTAAAACTTCCTTTTAAATTTAAAAAATATGAAAGGTTATGTAATGCATCTCTTGGACTTAACAAGTTCTATGTCAAAAAATTTATGCCTGCTCCATCAATCAACATTAGGTCTCGAACAAATATAAAGTTATCCAAAAGGTCCCGTCGAACCCTTCCATAACCATTGACACCCCAGCGAGTGCCCCACAAGTTTTGGACATAATAAAACTTGACACAATTTTCAATTTAATAGCCCACCACAAGTTGTGCATGCGCGCTGATTACTAATGATGTCTAATCCGTTGATCCTTTATAAATTTTCTATGAAAAAATAGCACATATAAAGGGGAAAAATATGAAATAAATGTCAATTAATTTATATCCATAAATTACTAATATCTGACTTACATTCCCGAGTGTTACAAATTCTTGATACGCTATGATGTGATAGACTATTGGGTGAACTCTGATGAGAGTTGCATCTTTACGAACCCTTGATGTAAACCCTTAGTGCTCACTGAAAAAATTATAATATAAGAAATCTTGATATCTTAAATTACGTCTATAAGTAAGTTTACAAATATATATACAACTTATAGAGGTTGGAGGCTGACATTTTCCTCTTTTTGCCTTATAAGGATAATCTCTCTCAAACCTTATCCCATAAATTTTTATGTAATCTAAATTCTTGTATGTGTGGGATGACATACAACCACTCTCATCCTCTTCTATGTAAATTTTTGGATTATGATAAATCTTCTCATGAATACATTCAACAATCATAACCTCACATTCCAAAGTAGTAGTCATAGCATAACAACACCCTTAGAAAAAACTAAGTTAGCAATCTAATTATTAAAAGTACAAAATTAACAAAAAATTTAACTTCTTAGTAAACTAATCCCATTTTTTTTATTCTTAATTTTAGGTAGCATTTCGTTGAGATGCCAACCAAAGGAATCCTATCAATAAAGAATAAAAGTATATGGAATTTTGTTAGAACTTTCCAAATGAAAATTAACTTGGCTTTAAAAGTTTGCAAATTCCCAACAAGTACAATAAAATTGTTAATTTTTACAATTATCGTGTTGACTTTGGTGTTCAAATTTGTACATAAATGGGTTAATCAAAGTGATATGATAAGTGTTCAAAACATGCTTTCCTTTGTCATCTCTTTTCTATCATCAAAGTCAAGGTTGATCATTTATCCATATGAGTTATAAAAAAAAAAGAAAAAAAAATCCATACAACTCTTTTTCATTTAAATACAATTGCATGACAATTTAACTGTTTAAACCTTTACAAATGAATTACAAAATACGAACTTTCTACTATCATATAAGATAGTTACATATTTAATTTCATTACATTCTTGTAATGTACACTTCAACAATACTTCAACTACTATTATACTACAAAACATAATGTAGCCAATACATCTGAATAGTGGTTTGCTGTAACTTATTACGGTACACAAACATTTGCAATTAAGTTCACATCTAAATACTTTATTTTCAACATATAATTTAGGACAATTATGACTGTGGTTCATATAACTGTTTGATTATGAGTGTTTCTGTGACATCCTAAAATCCGAGGTTCCATTGATTTTCTATCAACCCGCGGAATATCCGTAGATAACGAGTAACTCGATATCGCGCTGTTATGCCCCATTTACCGGGGTCCATAATTTAACGAAATTCGGGCAGAGTCTCCTTTTTATGGGGAGCTCTATCCAAAATCTAACTTGTGCAATATATCTTCACATGACCCATCTGAGACCTAATATAAAATATTGACCACACCGGGTCCATTTATAAGTAAACATTGGCCACACTGGGTCCAATTATCTATACTTATATTAAAACATGCAAGGTTACTTTAACAATGGTTCATATATGTTCTATTACAATCATTTGCAAAAGATTACATGCCCAAAACATAATTTTCACAAGTGTTGTACATTAACACAAAATAAAGCCACGTTAGGCTTTCTTCAAACATGAGGGTCCAAATTGGAGCCATCCGCCAGTGTATTTCCCTGAAATATTTTTCCGTATAGGGTGAGCAACGCTCAGTAGAGTAATTTCCTACAGAAGCTACTCCTTACCTAAGTACACATGCAATGTTCACATACAATATTTCATATTCACATCAATATTCCAAGTAAGAATATGATATTCTAGGTTGGAATTCTACCATGTCATGCTATGAAATGAGATGAAACTCACTCATGCATCATGACCCGAGTCCTCACCGACTCCCACGACACAATGCAATGCACTCGTGCAGTGTAACCGTTATTCGACGAAAAATCCACCCAATGATCGTTTGAAAATAAAAGTTATTTTATTATAAAATCAAATCATTGATGGGTGTTACTCATTGAATGAGTACTTTTATAAATCAAAATCTTGTGTCTTGTTGGGCAACGGATTTTAGATTTTATACCGCCTATTCTGTATACCATACTACACCTTTTCGGAATTTCACCACAGGGGAGTGTATAACCAAGTCGCCGGGTCTTGCACCCAAGGAGGGGATCTACCCCTTCTTGCTATACCCGACACAAGTTTTCCATGCAACATGCGGCTCAATGGGATCTTCGATCCGACTTTACCGATTCTACATGTCAATCACCAAGAATGGTCTTTGATTAATCATGCATACACACACTCACACTTATGCCTAAACCCATGAATGTGATGTCTTCGTACCTATGCAATGTAATGAACCATGTGGAATGAGTGTCATATGAACCAAGTAAACCATGCATTTCAATATGTATCATGGACAATTACATCATATGCATATAATCTCCAAAAATTCATTATATAGTCAAAACATCAACTAGCATGTATTAATATTTATATCAAATACAATTCGCAAGCATGTTATTACATGTTCTATGCCAGCAACACACTTAAGTCATAAAACACATTATAATACATAATGACCCATAAAAATCAGCCCAAAATTAGACCACATAGCAGCCCCAACTTAGGCCACCAAAACAGCCCCTATATAGACCCTAAAACCAATCCCTATATGGGTCATAAAACAGTCCCTAAGCCGTGTATAAAACAGACTGTAAACGGCGCACAAAACAGTCCGTAAACGGAGCACAAAACAGCCCATATTTCAGTCCACAATACAACCACATAACAGTCCATATTTTAACCCAAAACAGTCCATGAAATCAGTCCATAACAGTCTCAATTTCAGCCCCTTAGCAGCCTCCAATTTTGGCCCTTTAATAGCCCCTAAACAGCCACAAACCAGCCACTAAAACAGTCCATTTCAGCCGCTAAAAATCCCACTTAAGGTAAGAATAAAACCAAGTAGGAAGAACCCTATCTCTTGTAGCATGTAAGAAGTGATAGAACTTCCAAAAACACCAACCAAAACCCAAGAACTTGATTTCTCCAAAATCTTCCCTTTTGATCTTCGGTGAAATCCCTCGTTCTTGGTACATACGCGTAGCCCTCGTCGAGGAGATGAACTTTGGTTCTTGGCTCGACGGATTCCGACCGACAGAACTCTGGGAATCGACGGAGAAAGCTTGAAGAACCAAGGTTTTCTTTCTTTTCTCTCTTCTCTCCCTATGGCAGGCCAAAGAGGGATGAAATGAAGATATTTGTGCTAAAAATATGATTTTAGCTCCTATTTATAATTTTAAATACTTGGCTCTAATCGCGCCACACGCCCCCCTCTTTCTCGGGTTCGTTTTTGCCCTGAAACGATTTATTACATTACAAGTTAAGTTCAAATTAATCTTATTTGAACTTTTAATCAATTATAATTAAATTTTAAGTTTCTCATTTTTAGAGGCCTTGGTGAGGTCATCCGCCACCTAATCGTCTCGAACAACGTGCAAAAAATTTAACTTTTCTCAGAATTCGACGAAATTCGACAGGGTGACTATATTCCGCGATACGAGTCCAACGGCGAAATTCGTTGTGTCATACGAGGTCTAGAGAACACGTATTTTAATTTTTCACATTATAGTGGCAATTTACCATTTTGCCCTTTTCGGAAAAAAGTTCAAATTTTCTCTGGTTTTACTGTTTCCCTTTCTACGACAAAAGTTTTCTATTATTTTTTTAAAAAAATTAAAATTACCTTTTAAACTTTAAAAATGGGAAAGGTTATGAAATGCATCTCTTGGACTTAACAAGTTCTCTGTCAAATAGTTTATGCCTGCTCCACCAATCGACATCAGGTCTTGAGGAAATACAAAATTATACAAAAGGTTCCGTCGAACCCTTCCATAACCATTGACACCCCAACGAGTGCCCCATGAGTTTTGGACATAATAAAACTTTGAAACCAGTTACGATTCCATAACCCACCACAAACAGTGCATGCGCGCTAGTTATTAGTGATGTCTTATCAGTTGATCCTTCATAAATTTCCTATGCACAATAGCACATATAAAGTGAAAAAATATGAAATAAATGTCAATTTAATTATATTCATAAAATTGCTACTATCTGACTTACATTCCTTGAGTGTTTCAAGTTCTTGATATGCTATGATGTCACATGCTATTGGGTGAGCTCTGATGAGGCTTAACATACATTCTATAGTTGCATTTTCACAAACCTTTTTGTACCCCTTATGTAAACCGTTGGTGCTCCCTGGAAAAGTTACAACATAAGATATTTTGAAATCTTAAATTAGGTCTATATGTAAGTTTATAAATATATATATACAACTTACAAAGGTTGGAGGCTGACATTTCTCTCTTTTTTCCTTATAAAGATAATCTCTCTAAAAAGTTATCCATAGAGTTTTATGTAATCTAAAACCTTGTATGTAGGGTTGTCAAACGTGTCGGGTTAAATGGTTAAATGTCGGGTTAAACGGGTGACGGGTGAAAAATATGTAAACCCATACACCACACGTTTAATAAATGAGTGAAAAATCTCAACACAAATACGACCAGTTTAATAAACGGGTAACACGACATGACTCGTTTAACCCATTTAATTATAAAATATTTATATCAATAAATTTTAATAATCAACTTTTTTTTTACTTCCAAGTGTACTTACCTAAAAAAAAGGAATTTTTAGTCAAATCTCATAAAAAATCATACTTGAAGGTTTAAAAAAAAAGATAAGAAGCTCTTGCCTTTTTATAGGCAAGTCAACCCTCATCTTCTCCTCTAATTTTTCAATGTGAGACAAAAACAAAAGGTATTAGTTTGCCTTTGTCTTTGAAGTGCTCTCCATCTCCCCTCTTTTGTCTTTGAACTACTACTTTACCTTTTTTTTTGATAATTTTTTCAAAATAATTATTAATTTATTATTATATTAATTTTATTTAAACGGATAAACGTGTGATAAACGGTTTGACAGGTCTCATCCGAACACGACCCGTTTATTAAACGTGTTTGGCGTGTCAATTCGTTTATCACTCAAACCTGTTGAATTCGTGCCGATTCATGTCGGTTAAATGTGTCGTGTTGGATTTTGATAACCCTACTTGTATGTGTGTGATGACGTACAACCACTCCCATCATCTTCTATGTAGATTTTTGGATTATGATAAATCTTCTCATGAATACAATCAACACGTTCTTGCGGAGCGAGATTGATGTTAGAATTATTATTACGAAGAATTTTAATCATAACATTGCATACCAAAGTAGTAGTCGTAGCATAACAACAACCTTAGAAAAAATTGTGTTACTAATCTAATTATTAAAAGTACAAAATTAACAAAAAATTCAACTTCTTATTATACTAACCACATTTTTTTTATTCTTAATTTTAGGTGGCACATCAGTTCCATTGATATGTCAACTAAAGGAATCTTGTTATTAAAGAATCAAAGTATACGAAATTTTGTTAGAACTTTCCAAATGAAAATAAACTTGGATTCAAATTTTTGCAAATTCTCAACAATTACAAGAAAAATGTTGATTTTTACAATTATCGTATTGGCTTTGGTGTTCAAATTTGTACATATATGAGTTAATCGAAGTGATATGATAAGTGTTCAAAACATGTTTTCTATTATCATATCATTTCTGTCATCAAAGTCAAGGTTGATCATTTGTGCATATGATTTAAAAAATAAAAATCAAAAATCAAAACAACTCCTTTTCATTTAAATACAATAGTATGACAATTTAACTGTTTAAACCTTCACAAATGAACTACAAAATTCAAACTTTCTACTATCATATATGATAATTATATATTTAATTTCATTACATTATTGTAACATACGCTTCAACAATACTTCAACTAATATTATACTGCAAAACATAATGTAGCCAACACATGTGAATAGTGGTTTGATGTAACTTATTATGGTGCAAAAGCATTTGCAATTAAGTTCTTATCCAAATACTTTGTTTTCAACATTTAATTTATGAAAAGTTAGACTGTGGTTGACTTATGCATATAATTGTTTGATTAGGATTGTTTCCCTTTCTACCACATAAGTTTTCTATTTTTTTTTTTTAAAAATTAAATTACCTTTTAAACTTAAAAAATGTGAAATGTTATGAAATGCATCTCTTGGACTTAACAAGTTCTCGGTCAAATAGTCAATGTTTGCTCCATCAATCAACATCAGGTCTCGACGAAATTATCCAAAAGGTCCAGCCGAATCCTTCCATTACCAGTGACACCCCAACGAGTGTCCCACGAGTTTTGGACATAATAAAACTTGACAACATTTTCAATTCCATAGCCCACCATAAGCCGTGCATGCATGCTGGTTATTAGTGATGTCTTATCAGTTGATCCTTCATAAATTTTTTATGTTAAAATAGCACATATAAACTGAAAAATATTAAATAAATGTCAATTTAGTCATATTCATAAAATTGCTAACATCTGAATTACATTCCCAAGTGTTTCAAATTCTTGATACGCTATGACGTCACAGACTATTGAGTGAACTCTGATGAGCCTTAACATATACTTTTCAGTTACATCTTTACGAACCTTTTTGTAACCCAAATGTAAACCCTTGGTGTTTCCTGGAAAAATTACAGCGTAAGATATCTTGATATCTTAAATTAGGTCTATAAGTAAGTCTACAAATATATATACAACTTACTGAGGTTGGAGGCTGATATTTTTCTCTTTTCGCCTTATAAGGATAATCCCTCTCAAAACTTATCTCTTAGAGTTTTATGTAATCTAAAACCTTTTCGCCTTATTAGGATTGTTTCCCTTTCTACCACATAAGTTTTCTATTTTTTTTTGTTAAAAAAAATTAAAATTACCTTTTAAACTTCAAAAATGTCAAAGGTTATGAAATGCATCTCTTGGACTTAACAAGTTCCCTGTCAAATAGTTTATGTCTGTTCCGTCAATCAACATCAGGTCTTGAGGAAATACAAAGTTATAAAAAAGGTGTCGCCGAACCTGTCCATAACCACTGACACACCAACAAATGCCCCACGAGTATTGGACATAATAAAACTTGACACCATTTTCAATTCTATAGCCCACCACAAGTCATGCATGCGCGCTGGTTATTAGTGATGCCTTATCAGTTGATCCTTCATAAATTTTCTATGCAAAATAACACATATAAAGTGAAAAAATATTAAATAAATATTAATTTAGTTATATTCATAATATTGCTAATATCTGAATTAAATTTCCAAATGTTTCAAATTCTTGATACGCTATAATGTCACAGGATATTGGGTGAGCTCTGATGAGGCTTAACATATACTGTTCGGTTGCATCTTTACCAACTTTTTTGTAACCCTTATGTAAACCCTTGGTGCTGCCTGAAAAAATTATAGCATAAGATATCTTGATATCTTAAATTAGGTCTATATGTAAGTCTACAAATATATATACAACTTACTGAGGTTGGAGGCTGGCATTTTTCTCTTTTTGCCTTATAAATCCCTCTCAAAACTTATCTCTTAGAGTTTTATGTAATCTAAAGCCTTGTATGTGTGGGATGACATACAACCACTCTCATCCTCTTTTTTGTAGATTTTTGGATTTTGATAAATCTTCTCATGATACACACAACAAGCTCTTGCGGAGCGATATTGATTTTAGAATTATCATTGCGAAGAATGTTAATCATAACCTCGCATACTGAAGTAGTAGCCATAGCATACCAACAACCTTAGAAAAAATTGTGTTAGTAATCTAATTATTAAAAATACAAAATTAACTAAAATTTCAACTTTTTAGTAGACTAACCACATTTTTTTTATTCTTAATTTTATGTAGCACAACAATTCCGTTGAGATGCCAACTGAAGGAATTTTGTCAATAAAGAATCAAAGTATATGAGATTTTGTTAGAACTTTCCAAATGAAAATAAACTTGGTTTAAAAGGTTTGCAAATTCTCAACAATTACAAGAAAATTGTTGATTTTTACAATTATCATGTTGACTTTGGTGTTCAAATTTGTACATAAATGGGTTAATCAAAGTGATATGATAAGTGTTCAAAACATGTTTTCATTGTCATCTCCTTTCTACCATTGATCATTTGTCCATATGAGTAATAAAAAAAAAAGTCAAAACAACTCATTTTCATTTAAATACAATAACATGCCAATATAACTGTTTAAACCCTTACAAATTAACTACAAAATACAAACTTTCTACTATCATATATGATAGTTACATATTTAATTTTTTTATATTTTTGTAATGTACGCTTCAACAATACTTTAACTACTATTATATAACAGAACATAATGTAGCCAACACATGTGAATATTAGTTTGTTGTAACTTATTACGGTGCACAAACATTTGCATTTAAGTTCTCATCTAAATACTTTATTTTCAACATATAATTTAACACAATTAAGACTGTGGTTGACTTATGCATATTATTGTTTGATTACGAGTGTTTCCCTTTCTGCCACATAAGTTTTCTACTATTTTTTTAAAAAAATTTAAAATTACATTTTAAACTTCAAAAATGTGAAAAGTTATGAAATGCATCCCTTGGACTTAACAAATTCTCTGTCAAATATTCTATATCTGCTTCATCAATTAACATCAGGTCTCGAGGAAATACAAAGTTATACAAAAGGTCCCGCCGAACCCTTCCATAACCATTGACACCCAATGAGTGCCCCACGAGTTTTGGATATAATAAAACTTGACATCATTTTCAATTCCATAGCCCACCACAAGCAGTGTATGCGCGCTGGTTACTAGTGATGTCTTATCAGTTGATCCTTCATAAATTTTCTATGCAAAATAGTACATATAAAGTGAAAAAATATGAAATAAATGTCAATTTAGTTATATTCATAAATTGCTGATATTTAACTTTTATTCCAAAGTGTGTCAAATTCTTGATATGCTATGATGTTACAGGCTATTGAGTGAGCTCTGATGAGACTTAACATATGTTCTTCAGTTGCATCTTTACGAACTTTTTTGTAACCCTTGATGTAAACCCTTGGTGTTCTCTGAAAAAATTACAGCATAAGATATATTGATATCTTAAATTAGGTCTATAAATAAGTTTACAAATATGTACAACTTACTGAGGTTGAAGGGTGACATTTTTCTCTTTTTGCCTTATAAGGATAATCCCCCTCAAAACTTATCTCATAGAGTTTTATGTAATCTAATATCTTGTATGTGTGGGATGACAGATAAATCTTCTCACAAATACAATCAACAAGCTGTTGCAGAGCGAGATTGATTTTTGAATTGTCATTGCGAAGAATGTTAATCATAACCTCGCATACCGAAGTGGTAGCTATAGCGTAATAACAACCTTAGAAAAAATTGTGTTAATAATCTAATTATTAAAAGTACAAAATTAACAAAAATTTCAACTTCTTAGTAGAATAATCACATTTTTTTATTTTTAATTTTAGGTTGCACATCAGTTCCGTTGATATACCAACTAAATGAATTTTGTCAATAAAGAATCAAAATATATGAAATTTTATTAAAACTTTCCAAATGAAAATAAACTTGGCTTAAAAGATTTGCAAATCCTCAACAATTACAATAAATTGTTAATTTTTACAATTATCGTGTTGATTTTAGTGTTCAAATTTGTACATAAATGGATTAATTAAAGTGATATGATAAGTGTTCAAAACATGCTTTCCATTGTCATCTCCTTTCTATCATTGATCATTTGTCCATATGAGTTATAAAAAAAAGAAAAAAAAATCAAAACAACTTCTTTTCATTTAAATACAATAGCATGACAATTTAACTGTTTAAACTCTTACAAATGAACTACAAAGTACAAACTTTCTACTATAATATATAATAGTTACATATTTAATTTCATTATATTCTTGCAATGTACATTTCAACAATACTTTAACTACTATTATATTATAGAACATAATGTAGCCAACACATTTGAATAGTAGTTTGTTGTAACTTATTACGATGCACAAACATTTGTAATTAAGAAATTACCTACACTTTCATATTGTCAGAATGTTGTACATCCCACTTCCAAATAGGTTTTTTAAAGACCCCAAATACTATGTTTCAGTAATTTTGGCGTGCATTCAAGGTATATAATTGAAAAAACTAGCAAACCGCACAGACTTATGGTTACTATCTTAGAATCCGTTATATTCTTTAAATGTTGTGCTTCTACAATACTTGAATTATTCGATAATACTTGTACTACTATTAATACTATAGATAACTAATGGAAATCTAGATTTGATGTACGGGTGTGACACTCTACACCCCATTTCACTCCACCAAAGCCCGTTGTTCCATTTGACCGATTAAACTCGTACATCCTTTTGGGTTTTCATAAGAGAGATTTACACTCAGACCTCCGCAAATTTGTCAATTAATCATTCAGACTCTCAGACATTTAAAAAATTATATGTAGACCCTTTAAAGTTTGTATACACATAACACTTAGACATATCCGTTAATAAATTATACTTAGACTCTCTAAAGTTTGTAAACATATATTACTTAGACCCCTTAAGTTTAAAATATTATACGTAGACCAAAAATACTTCAATCAAAGGTAAAATATTAAATATTTTATATTTTACAATTAAACCCAGCTCATGTACCGCTTTAATGGACGAACATCCCAACCCTTGGAACATACTACAGCCCCAGGTGGCGAAGAGCCGATATCGAGGTGTCAAACCACCCCGTCGATGTAAGCTATTGGGGAAGATCAACCTGTTATCCCTAGAGTAACTTTTATCCGTTTGAGAAAGGTAGTAAGAAGAGAAGATCTTTGGTACCGCTCCAACAGTACCGAAAAAATCCCCAATCAAGTGTTCCATGAGTGCTTGATAAACAAGTCATGCCAGTAAGTAAGTTCAGTGATCGTGCAAGAAAGCTAATTCCTGGGGTAGTAATATGATTTTCGCTCATAAGTCAGAGTTCAATCGTGACATTTTTGCAAATTACTGTGATGTTGGCTTGAATCCTGAGCAAAGATTGTTGGGGAGGAAAATTGTTAGTTGACAAGTTACGTTGTAGAAGTGAAACGAGAGTGGTAACGAATTCTTTTAGAAGATTCCGCTAGGGCACGAGTAAAGGCCATCAATGAAATTTCGTAATTAATTGGTGCGTCCAAATAAAATAATCAAAAGAAATTATGTTTATACACCTCATTTTGTTTGATTCTGTCGAGTGAATACAATCAAATACAATCACAAAGTTTGATGCAACGAAAAAAAAATTCAAAAATGAAATAAAAAAAATACAAAATCATGGAAGAACAGGGGATCCTTTTGAACAACCTGTTATAATAGGAAAGCCTTATATCTTGAAATTAATTCATCAAGTTGATGATGTAATTTGACTCCTTGTTTAATTTTAATAGATAGTATAATTATATATGAACTATAATTTTTTTTAAAACCCAGATTTTTATTTTTGATTTTATTTCAATAAATGATATAATAAAACATGAATTTTGGTTATAAAATTTATGTTTAATTATGAATGACTTAGACCATTTGTTTGATTTTTTAGTTTTATTCCAATAGACAACATAATTGTATACTAATTACGATTTTTAAATTTTTTTTTTTAATTTTATTTCAATAAATGATACAATATAATATGAATTTTGGTTGTAAAATTTAAAATATTTTATATTCATATTTGATTGAAATATTTTTTGTTTAAGTATAATATTTTAAATTTAAGGAGTTTAATTATTATATATCTATAAACTTCAGAGTAGTCTAAATGTAATTTATTAACGGATATATTTATATCAGGAGTCTAAGTTTTATGCGCATACAAACTTTAGGGAATTTGTGTATAATATTTTAAATATCAAGAAATCTGAATGATTAAGTGATAAATTTGGTGAATCTGACTATAATCCTCCCTTCCATTAATGATTGACGTGTAATGAATTGTTGATATATAAAAAAATGCTCTCCCTTCTCTCTTGAATTTCTCTCCTTTAAGTGTTAGAGAGAGTTAAAGGAGGATTCTCCAACAACGTCCTAGCTGCAAAGTTACTCCAATGACCTCCGAAGCTTCCGGTATGTAAGAAGACCTAATAACCACCCAAGTTCGATCGGTTAAGGAGGACGATCACCTCCAGCGAAGCACCAAAAAAGCTAAAGAGAACCACGATCAACCTACGAAAGGGATGCTTATAAGACCCCAACCCAGGTGCAGAGTAACGCTTCCCTCATTTAGCCAAGAGCTATTAAGACCCCCTCTGTTGTTATGTTTGGAAGAAATTCAAGCTGCTCTAATGGAGGACAATAAATCCATCTATTTTGAGCCTAATCTGTATAATATTTCCTCTGATGAGGAATCTGGAGAACCAAATTCGAGCAGTGACTCTGCTATGAGAAACATAACGATGACAGACACGTCTGATGCAAGCTGCCCCAGGATTACTCTCTCGCAAAAAAGGATTAGAAGAAAATGGTCAAACAGCCTCATAGTTAAGTTCCTTGGAAAATCAATTGGGTTCAAGATGCTATGCACTAGGGTGAGGAATATCTGGTGTCTGTAAGGGAAATTTGATGTGGTGGATCTGGATTATGGGTTTTTTTTCTCTTCAATTTTGAACTGCAGGAAGATCAGAGGAAGGTCTCCACAGGGAGCCTTGGATTATTATCAACCATTATTGGACCGTTAGAAGATGGGAACCGGACTTCGTCCACTCTAAAGCACAGCAAATTTCCACAGCCTTATGGGTTAGACTCCTGGAGTTAAATATGGAGTATTATGAAGAGAAGACCATCTTCCAAATGGCTAAGTATATGGGGAAGCCAATCAAGATTGCTAGACTCCTGGACATCAGAACTATTACGGTAGAAAGGGGGAAGTTTGCTAGGGTTTGTATCGAAAGGGATTTGTCTAAACCCCTTATATCCCATCATAGATTGGGTTCTCATCTTTTCAAAGTGGAGTATGAATGCCTCCATTCAATATGCTTCGCATGTGGTAGGGTGGGCCATTTCGGCTGATTATTGCCCCCACATCCGCAAGACACTCCCACCGGAAACAACCAGTAAAAGCATGAAGGTAGCCATTGTTAAGTCTAAACAGTCGGTAACGACTATATCAGAAAGCCATAGCTCCACTTCAAAGTTCCAGAGCATCCCAGTTAGCCAACAACAGCCTGTTGAGTTGGGTCAGCACCAAACTTTGGCCCATGGATGATAGCCCAGTCCAAGATGAGGAGTCCATCAGGAAAGAAATCAGTACAAAACCATAATGGGCCAAGCTCAGTTAGTAGGTTTTAGGCCCTGGAGAAAGGGCCCATCCCTAAAGGGAAAAGTAGGCCAATCAGTGTCTTTTGATAGACATCTAAGAAGCAACAAACGGTAGCACAATCATCCGTCGAGGCCGAATATGTTTCGGCATTGGCGACATTACAAACAATATGGCTAAGGAGAATCTTGGAAGATGTTAGTGAGAAGCAAAGAGAGTTTACTCCAATTTTGTGTGATAACAAGTCCGCTATAGCAATGACAAAGAATCCCGTCCACCATAGTCGAACCAAACACATTGCAATCAAGCACCACTTTATCCGAAAAGCCGTTGAGGATGATGAGATTTAACTCAAGTATTACAAGACGGAGGATCAAGTGGCGGACATCTTCACCAAAGCACTTCCGAAGGATAAGTTTCAATACTTTCAGGAAATGTTAGATGTCACACAACAAAGTATTAAGGGGAAGTGTTAAAGTTAATGCTTTGTTGTGTTATTTTGTATTTGGGCTAAAAAATGTTATGTTTGTAATTGAGTCAAAAAATGTTAGTGTCATGTTTTGTTGTATTTAATTAGGCCCAAAGATAGAAAACTCTAGAATTATTTGAATGTGTCTAGATAAAGCTTGTAAGAGTCTTTCTAGAATATATGGAGTGTCTATATTTAGGTGTGTCTAGATAAAACTTATTAGAGACTTTTTTAGAATATATGGAGTGTCTATATAAAGTTTGTAAGAGATTTGTCTCAATGAGATGGAATGAAAAAAATCTAGTTCTAGAACATCTCATGTATTCTCTATTTGTCTCTTATTTGTTTCTTTAATCAAGGTTCAAGTCTAATCTAAGGCCATAAAATAGCAGATGACGTAAGTTGGAGAATTGAAAATGCTTAACGGAGGTGATCTTGTACGCCGGTCGGAGTTGTAGGAGTTGCAAGTTTTTTGGTCTTTCTCTCTCTACACACTATGAATGGCGAAACAACCCAAAGGAAAAAATGAAAAATGTACCTTGAAGAACACCCAACACAAATCCACTATATATTGACTTGTGCCCGCGCACAAAAAAGGCCTTACCATTTGCCCGTGGCTCGAGTTAACGCCACCATTGCACAACAAAGTCACCAAACATTACCACCATCACCACACTGCTAGCCTCAAACCCAACAAACCCCACTCTCCCAAATTTCGAGCTATAACCTCCTGGAAAAATAAAAAATCAAACTACAACAATCGTTCTATCAATACAAATCGCACCAACTCACACGACCACCGTCGCACCACTGCAAGTGCACACACACTAGGGCCAAAACAGACATACAAAAGGACTCCCACCATTATCAACAACACTACATTGCCATCACCACATACCCAAGACAACCATACCAATACCATTTACCCAAGGCAAACCATACCAATACTACATACCAATAATATCTAAATCATGCCCACCGCTATTATAACCATTCGCCCATGGCTCGAGTCAATTCCACCACTGCACAACAAAGTCACCAAACATTACCACCACCACAGCACCGCTACCCTTAAACCCCACTCTCCCAAGTTTCAAGCTATAATTATGAAAATAATAAAGAACGAGTTGATTATTTACCTTAGCAGTGGAGCTGTCACTCTCTCAGCGCTCTAACTCTCACTCTCTTCGGCGCTCTCACTCTCTCTCTTTCTCTAGTGTTTAGTGTGGTGCTAAAATCAATGATTTCAATGAAAACATTTTTTATATTATTTATTTGTGAAAAAGAGATGGGCTAATATATAAAAACAGTATGACTATAAACTTTTGGCCGGTGTTGTTGTACTCTATTTCATGAAAGTAATTTATGTTATCAAAAAACAAATTGGTACTGTACCAATATTTATGAGTTTTATATTTTTTTTTACAAATTTTGGAGGGGTTATTTATAACTTTTGTAAATTATTCTAATATTTGAGGGTTATTTATAATTTTGAAGGGTCACTTGAGATTAATCTTACAAAATTTAAGATCCATCATAAATAACCCTCAAATATTATAAATAATTCCACAAAAGTTATAAAAACCATTTTTTGGGGCTTTTGCCTTATACACGGAAGATTGGATTGTTTGAATCACGAGCCTTATATATTGTGTTACAATCACCTCATATTGATAAAAAGTCCAAAGAACAATTTAAAATAGAAATCAAGAAATAATTTCTAGTCATAAAAATAGAAAGGCATGAGTTACACAAAAAGTTCTTTCAATTAAAACGCGGTGCTACTCGGAGGACATAAGAAGAGAGCTTACCGCTCCGGCCTTTATAGTCGCAACTATTGTCATGAAAAAATAGTTTATTTTCTGTCAAAGAAGCATACGTAACACAACTTATAACATAAAGGCATTCGAGCTGCATTTAAACTAAATGAAGGGTAAGGGCCCCTATTCTCTCTTCTGTAGATACGCTATCCCTTTCGGCTATGGTATGAGAAAAGATAAGTGAGATCTATCTATTGATTGGATATTAGATGAGCGGTCGTACTATGATCGTTCGGGAGACATGGCTCTCTGCGCTACATTTGGACCATAAAAGTTATAATATGACCTTAAAAATTATACATTTTTTTTAAACAAACTCAAAAATTTATATTTCAACACACAAATTTCTCCGTGGTTAAAATGGTTTTTGGGTTATATCATGAAGGTGGTATTCATTACTCTCTAGCTTCATGAAAGGGATGGATTGAGCAATTATCGTTAAAATTGTATTTTTGATCATGGTACAATTCAAAACATACAGTTCACATATAGTCAATATGACCCAACATTTCTCTGAATCTATTACCAAAGCACTCCAATATTCAAACTTAAATACCAAAGTACAGTTGTTTTGAACTTATTTACCAAACTATTGTTGTTTTAAAAGCGGAATTACCAAGTTCGATTTTTATTAAAAGCGAAAATACCAAGTCCGACTTTATGCATGAAGGCGGAATCAAGAAATCCGCTTTATTCATGAAAGCGGAAAATACCAAGTCCACTGCTTCAACTTTAATATTGTAAACCCAAGCGCAGGTTGAGCAAAGTAATATATTCTCGGAAAGTCCGAGGTCGATCCCACGAGGAATTGCACAAGGAAACAGTCACACAAAAACTAACAGCAATTTTAAAAATAAAATGATTTGTTTAAAAAAGTAGCAGATTGAGAATGATTGATTTTTGGTGATTAAAACAGTAATGGAAATACTAGAGCATTAGGTACTCTCTCTCAACTTCATACAGTAATAATTAAAGACTCGAAGACTTGACTTAAAATAGGAATTAAATGTCGGTTAACCCAATTAACAAATCAAGTGATAAATCCAAAGGTTGCAATCAAAAGACTATCAGGAACCTGAATAATCATTCAATCATACTATTCTAGGAAATCGTGTTAATCCAACCAACGTGGAATAACCAGTGATTTACACGCAGGGAAACTCAAGCAATCGATGTACGTGGCACAACAACTCAGGAGTTTTTACAGCATAAACAGTTTTGCTAAAATATTAGGAATTAAATCAACACGAGAACATAAATCATTAAGTACAAGAGTCAATAAAAATATCGTACTCCGTTGAGAGATTTTTCCCTAGCCCTAGCGGAGCTTTTTAGCCGGACATAATAAAATATACTCAGAAATTTCGTAAGCCCCCAAAAAAAGATTTTTCATATGCAAGATCTTCAGTATCTATTTATAATCACATTCAAGAAAAGATCGAATTTCATTAGACTTCTAAATCTGGTGCGAACTATCCTCTAACAAGCGTCCGGACGCGCCTCCTTCATACGTCCGGACGCGACTTCCAGAACATTATTGCTGCTGCGTCTCAACTTTCTGCCAATTACGTCCGGACGCGCGTTCTTCCTCCGTCCGGACGCGTGATCCAGTGTGATTCCCCTTGAGTTATGCTCCCTTTCTTCTCACAACTTAGCTCCAATTTTGAATTATTAACCTGCAAACCAACACAACTCAACTTTAATTCGCATAACATTAATCTTGCAATAAATTAATATTATTATCACACTTTCATAACAAAATGATCAATCTTTCCTCTAAGAAATGTAATTATTAGATCTTAGTCATCCACCTTTATACTTGAAGGCAGAATCAAGAAATCAGCTTTTTACTTGATTGTTTTATTATTTATTCTTTAATAGAGGTGAGAATATAATTTTCATTTGTAGGATTACGTACAAATAGTCTAAAAAATACCGTAATTTCAAAAAGTGTGAAAACGAGAAAAGTTATAATGAAGTCGAAACTAGTAATTTCGCTTTGACATCGTGACTTGTGCCTTCTCAACCATACACTTGATTTGAGGATAACGTTTTAAGTAGAAAATGAGATGACAATAGGGATTTGTTTACGGTATCAAAAAAAAAAAATTATTATATCTTCAAAATTTATTATTTTAATAAATTTATAGGTCATTTTATAACTAAAAAAATTATTATTTTTGTGGATAATTTATTACATTTATGAATATTTTTATCACTGTTGTGAGTATTTTTTTCAATATTGGTACAACTATTTTTACTATTTTTGGTTTTAAAAAAATATTATTGTTTTGGGTGATTTATTAAATTTGTGAGTGTTTTTTTATCATTACTGTGGTAATAATTTTTATCGTTTTTTTTTTGTACAAAAAAATTTATTACTTTTGTGTATTTTTATCTTTTTTTGGTACAGCACCTGCGAACTTAACGTTTTTTGGCTTGGATACATCACTCAGAAAGCGGATTTGCTAAAAACGCTTTCATTAGAAAGCGGATTTGTTAAGTCCGCTTTCTAATGAAACCAGATTTGGTAAGTCCGCTTTTAATAAAAATCAGACTTGGTAATTTCGCTTTTAAAACAACGGTAGTTTGGTAAATAAGTTTAAAACGGCTGTACTTTGGTATTTAAGTTTGAATATTGGGATACTTTGGTAATAGATTCACATTTCTCTCGTGTCCCTTTCTCTCTCTCTCTAGCCGTTTGTCCCCCTCTCTTAGGGGTCTGTCTTAGAATGCGTGTGTATCAGTTGTGCATGACAAGAGACACAAACAGAGGTATCTGTCAATAAACACCAAAATAAAATCTCCTCCACAGGTAACAGAAAATTTTTATTGTATTGAATATATATACTTTTGTGATGTTGCAAAATTATTTATTTTATTATATTTTTATTATTTATTATTATTTATTTATTAATTATTAATAATTTAAATATTAAATTGATAGATAAAATTGAATTTTGATTCGGTATTCATTTGGTACCATTGTCTTATCCCAAGTAGTATGTTCAGGGGCGGTTCAAGGTAATTTGAGACCTAAAATGGTAATACTAAATGATTGGGAACAAAACATATGTGATACTTTGTTTTTGTTTTTTAAGAGAGAGAAAATGGATGTGAGTAAATATTAGTTGATTTTTTATTTATTTTTTGTTTTTTAAATTTTTTATTGTTGAGTTTCTAATGTTGTGGATTGAATTGTAGGTCCAAATTATTGAAATTATAAAATTTTTATTGGACTTAAATTTTTTTAGGCCTTTTTGTAAGCCATAAGATTTTTATGGATTTAAATTTTTTATGTGAACTAGTTATGTACTTAAAATTATGGGGCCTTCTAAAAATTTGGGGCCTAAAGCCCAAGCTTTTTTCTTAATACAGTTGGGTCGGCCCTGAACATGTTCATTTGACTAAATTGACTTCCCCAAAATGGAATTTTTTTTTCCTACGGTTCCACAATTTTAAGAGTTTTTTTAATTTATCACAGGGTGTCTTAATTTGCGCTAATTATTCTCTCGAATTCAACAACAACCACCGTGACATAAGTTAGGATAGAGCATGTTCTAAAGAAACAATGGCGGTTAACCCTTAGGAGGTATGAGAAGGAATTGAACCAGCGAATTACCCAGGTTTAATGTCAAGTCACTGCAAAGAATTAGAAAAATACTTAGGGGCCACTACCTAAAAAACAAAAAGAATGTGGTTGTCAATAATATCACTTGTTATGGGGGCATGAAATGAATATTTATTTTCCCGTAAGTAAATTCCTATCCCATTGGCCATTGAGGAAGAGGTGTGTGGATTGGTTTATTTATACATTGTTGAGATTCTATGGAATGTAGTTTTTTAAAATTATCAGTTAGAATTTTGATTGTCGTTTTTCTATTAAAAATGCCTACTATTTCTGGTATTTACCCTTCTGCAGACAGACTGTTATCAACTTTCTAGTTCTACGAGAACATGTGAGTGGCCAATTTAGTTGACAGATAAGTGGGCGTTAGAGTGTCTCCGGTCCTTATTTTTTTTTTTTTTACTTAAACTTAAATTTGGGTAAAAATTGTCTAAAATGCTTCTCTAATGCTAGACTCAGACTCATACTAAATCAAGGGAGATCATTTTTTAAATCTAAATCTTTAATGGTGAGATTTCACCATCCTTTAAAGGTTTAATTGTCATATTTTATCATTTTTTAAATTTGAATTTATTCACATTTAAATTTAGATTTTTCGATTAGAGAGGTCTTGGTCAAATCAAATTTTTTTTTTATAACTTAAATTTAGATAAGAGTTTGAATTTCATATGGTCTTTGCCCCACTTTCTTGATTCATGGAGATATGTGGAACAATCCAAACAAGACATAACTAATAAGAATATGATTAATTAAAATGGAAATGTGAAAACTGACTAATAATTGGGATAATCCGAAAATGCATGACACGATCATTCCTAATATTTTAGTGGTAGTATTATAATTGGTAAAATAGTATTTTTAGGTAAATCCTTGCGTTTAGTTTTGTCAAAACGCAAGATATTCATTACAGTGGGCCAATGAACAGCAGGACATTCAATGATCAGATGCTGTTCAATGATCGATGTTTCTAGAATATTCATTGTCAATTCCATGCACATGAAAATCTTCCCTATCAGCAGGCTATAATATGAAAATTCTAATGGTTCAATTATCATGTTCAAAAATTAAATAATTTTTTGATATTATTGTTAGGATTTGACTCACTTAAACCCACAGATAAACACACACAATCGAAGAACAAATCAAAAACATAAATCAATGAGAAGCAAGAAAGAACAAGACACAAAGATTTTTACGTGGTTCGACAATTTTGCCTACGTCCACGAAGCTGCAGAGATTTCACTATTGAGAGGGAGAGTTACAAGAGCGGCTACAATGAACTATACAACCCTAATCACCAACAACGGGTTTTTATATGTCTTGTGCACCGGGCCACAAAGCAGGCCTAAAAAATTTTCTTCGGGGGCGTTGCCCCCGAAC
>CM042194.1:26152570-26183774 GCA_023539305.1 Ilex asprella
TTAAAAATAACTTAGGTTGTCCAAACAAGTTTTACTATTTTCTGTACTATAAAATTATTTTTAAAATCATCTAACCAAACAAGTTTTTTATCTCAAAAAATATCAAAACCAATTTCTCAAAACTCTTTTTAAAAACTGTTTTCAGATACTAGTTTTTGAAACGCAAACAAAACGGGCCCCAAGTTTCTGCTATTCTGCGAGCTCACTCTCTTAGGCTATGTCGGCTCCATTTCTTGTCCAGAGCAATTTCTTCGTAATGCACAGTAATGCACAAGGAGCCGCAACTTCAGATCTGAATCCTCTATATTATTCCTGGATGACTCAAGATTAGATCTTCATTACTTTATTTAATGCAACATTATCTCCTTTCGCTCTTACACATGTGATTGGTTATCACACCTCCATGATGTTTGGATTGCACTTGAACAATAGTTCTCTTTTCTCACCAGATCTGACATTCTCCAACTCAAATCTAGTGTGCAAACAACTAAGAAAGGTGTAGATTCTATAGATGCCTATGTACAAAAGCTCAAAAAAATTCGAGATAAACTTGCAGTTGCTTTTGTGCTTGTTGAGGACGAAGATATGCTTATCGTTACTCTAAATGGCTTACCGATGGAGTTCAATGCTTTTTGTACATCCATCAAAACACGAGAACAACCATTGTTGCTTGAAGATCTTCATGTTCTTCTGCGAGCAGGAGAACTTTCCATTGAAACCACTCATCAAATTACTTTCACACCTTCAGCAATGGCTACTACACAACAAAAGAATAACAACTCTTCATTTAATTCTCAAGGTAGAGGACGATACTCCAATTCTCAAGTCAGAGGCAAAGGCAGAGGATGTTGGTCTGGCAATCGAGGAGGTCGAAACAAATCTAACAATTCTTATGGGTTTGATCCCTCATTTACTCCTCCAAACCGTTGTTCTCCAAACACAACGTGGGACCCACATATAATGATTAATATGTAGTAGATGCTTAAATTACTAAAAAGGAAAAAGTTGATGTGGCACTACCTTGTAACATTGAACATCTTATCTGCGACACAATCTTGTAACAGTCCAAATAGAATTTTTGACAATTTCAAACAAAATGCATAAAATATGAATTAACATAAATATCCAATGATTAATTTTGTATCACATAATTAATTGGATAAGGGAGATACAAGTATTTTCGATCATTGCGAGTAGCACCGACATTTCAATTATTTGAATGGGAAGAGGTATAGTCAATTTGTCCCTTTGAATGGGAGGATGCTCAATAGGGTTGACCCTAAGTGAGACTATTAAATAGTCCTAAGGCCTCAAAAATTTAGGAGCCTCAATTAAATTTTCAAACCCATGTTATGAAGTCCCTTTGAATGGACTGAGTTTAGAGGGCCAATGTACATTAAAAGCTTTATATCTAAAACATTCTAGAAAGGCTTATAATGTAGTAAAATCTTCTAAAAATTTTTAAAAATGAATTACTTCTAGCTTTAAAAGTAACAATCTCTCAAATCCCTTTTATTTTTTGTCTCCTTCCCATTCTCGCCGCCTCTTTCCAATACTTTATTTCCCTCCCACTCTCCCTGCCTTTCTCCAACTCTTTGACATTATCTCTATCTCTCTCTTGCTCTCTCCTCAAGACTCCAATCAATTGATTCGGAGGGGGTAAAGGTTTTCTAGATCATGTTTCTGATTCACAAAATGGGTTGCAAGGGGCTCTAGTTTGGGGACTCATCGACTCATCGATCTATAGGATTTTGGGATTCTATTGGGCAATAGTGTTTTTGGGTCCAGCCAGGGTAAAAGTAATTTATCCATAGAAATATTATTAGTTTAAGTATGAGGCAAGCGTAGAGAGGGTCATTTATATTTCAATCATAGGATGGAAATATAATCGATTTATATTACCAAAAAAATAGGTATTGTAGATTTACGAGTTTTCTTTTTTTTTTTTAACAATTTTTGAAAGGGTCATTTATAACCTTTGTAGATTATTACAATATTTAGGGGTTATTTATAGAGACAGTGAGAAGAAAAGAGAGAGACACAGAAGAGAGGGGGAAATCAAGGAATGGGTAAAAAACTCATTTAGAACTCCCCGCTTCAACCACCCCTGCTAACCCTCCAAACATCACAACCCCACCCAAATCCACCATAACCGCATCCAAGCCACCATGCAACCCATTAGAAGCACTCAAGCAACCATCGCACCAACTCACACGACCACCGTCGCACCACTGCAAGTGCACACACACTAGGGTCAAAGCACACACAGAAGGACTCCTACCATTATCAACACCACTACATTGTCATCACCACATACCCAAGACAAACGATACCAATATCACAGACCAATAATATTTAAATCATGCCCACCGCTACATCGTTATAACCATTCGCCCACATAAAAAATAAGTTGATTATTTACCTTAGCAGTGGAGCTGTCACACAGTCTCTCTCAGTGCTCTAACTCTCACTCTCTTCGGCGCTTTGACTCTCACTCTCTCTCTCCAATCTGTCCGTACCGATCCTTGGCGACAACAACTGGTCGTCAGTAGTCCTTTGACACACTATTGCAAAGGGAGGTCTCCGTTGTACGCAGGATATGTATGAATGAGTGAATCAGAAAAACGTGCTGTCAAATTTGATTTGACTGATATGCCCTTCAACCCCTGTCGATTGTCTCCAAATTAGTTCTCAAGAAACAAAAAATAAAAAAATTAAAATCACATTTATATAGTCTTTTATAATTTTATTTTGGCTATCTTTGTCAATGTTAAATTAGTTATTGTGAATTAGTCACGTTTATTTCTTATTTTAAATTTATGATAGACGATTTGATATTTATTAACAAAATTTAAATTAAGATTTTCAATTTATGATTGATGTGCATAACAATCAATTGTGTAGTAAAAATTAAGATGAATGCAACGATATAATGATCTATGACCATTAGATTGACATTATATACAATTAATCATACATTACGAGATCATCCATCTAGACTCTAGTTACGACACAAGCTCTGGATTTACAAGTCAAAAAAACTTACCTTTACAACATTTGACAAACTCCAAATATCTTGCAAGAATTAAATGGTCACAATTAAGCTAGAATTGTTAAATTAGCAAAAACATTACCTGCATTGCATGTGACCAAAAAATTTGGTAGTAGAAAGTTAATGAAAAATCATACAAAAAAATAAAAATGTATAGAATTATGTTAAACGACGTCTTATATATTTTTCAACTCTATATTTTGATTATAAATACCATGCTATATAATTCAAAGGTTATTTAAAATAAGCCAATTAATAATGAAAATACCGCCCCAAAAAAATAATAATAAATGCCCATATTTTAATTTACAACGGTAGATGATAACCAAAAAAATAAGTAGTCATTTATGAAACAAAGGAATTCTTGATACATGATACTTGGTTAACTCAGTCCACTCATCTCTCCCACATTATGGATTTGGTGTCACTATGACCCTTCAACTATTGAATTTTTCATATGATCTCTCAATTACTTTAATTATTTCATATTGTGCCAATCGCAAACACCTATTGTTTTTTTGGACAAAAAATACTAGCGTGTCGGGGCAAAATGAATTTTTTTATATATGCTAGGGGATTAAAATAAAATAACATTCCAGTTAAATATGCAACATATGTTAATAATTGGGACAATGAGAAACTAATCAAATAGTGGATACCGTAATATGAAAAAATATGATAGTTGAGAGCACAATATACAATAAAGGTCAAAATTGAGAGATCAAAGTATAATTTTCCCAAAATATAATTATTATTGAAGTTCAATTATGGTATGAAACTTTTTTGTTGAAGAGCATAAGAGAGAGAAACGGTGAGAGAGACGCAGAGAGAGAGGGGGGACATCAAGGAATGGGTAAAAAATGCTAACCCTCCAAACATCACAACCCCCCCAAATCCACCATAACTGTAGCCAAGCCACCACGCAACCCACAAGAAGCACCCATTCCAATCATCGCACCAGCTCACAGGACCACCGTTGCACCACTGCAAGTGCGCACACACTAGGGCCAAAGCACACACAGAAGGACTGAGTTGATTATTTACCTTAGCAGTGGAGCTGTCACTCTCTTTCAGCGCTCTAGCTCTAGCTCTAACCCTCACTCTCACTCTCACTCTCTCTGGCGCTTTGACTGACAGTCTCACTTTCACTCTCACTCTCTAACTCTTCGGCGCTCTGACTCTGACTCTGACTCTCATTCTCACATTCTCTCTCTCTTTCTTTCCAGTCTTTCAGTCTGTCCGTTCCGATCCTTGCGACAACAACTGTTGTCCTTGACACACTCCGTTGTGGGCAGGAGTGAATCAGAATAACGTGCTTTGACTGATATGTCCTTCAATCCCTGTCGAATGATCGCCTCCAAGTTAGTTCTCAACAAAACAAAAATGCCCATATTTTAATTTACAACATTTGATAAACTCCATAAATGCCCATATTTTAATTTACAACGGTAGATGATAACCAAAAAAATAAGCAGTCATTTATGAAACAAAGGAATTCCTGATACATGATACACTTGGTTAACTCAGTCCACTCATCTCTCCCACATTATGGATTTGGTGTCACTATGTCTCTTCTTGAATTTTTCATATTCTCTCAATTACTTTAGTTATTTCATATTGTGTCAATCGCAAACACTTATTGTCTTTTTGGACAAAAATTACTAGGGTGTCAGGGCAAAATAATTTTTTTTATACATTCTAGGGGATTAAAATAAAATGACATTCCCGTTAAATATGCAACAGATGTTAATAATTTGGACAATGAGAAATTAATCAAATAGTGGAGACTGTAACGTGAAAAAATATGATAGTTGAGGGCACATATATACAATAAAGGTCAAAATTGAGAGATCAAAGTATAAATTTCCTAAAATATAATTATTATTGAAGTTCAATTGTGATATGAAAAACTTTTTTTGTTGACATATTCCCAACTAATAAAAATATGAAGCGTATAAAATTATTTTATTTTGTTGTTCTATTTTAATTTTCTAATGTTCATGATCAATAACCATTAATGAATCCACCGAAGACTTATGCCCAAAACAATTTTTGAGTGGTCTCATCCTTATTTAAGGATGACAATTTTCACCAACTTTATGTCAACGTAAGGTGTGTAATGTGTGTTCATCCGAATACCTTAATCTAATTAAATTCAAATAAAAAATTCGAAATATCCAAACCAAAATTCGTGAAATATCAGATATTAGATTCGGATTTGAATAATTGGTAAAAAAATATCAATTCATATTCAGTTACATTAAATTTAAATTCGAATTAAAATTTGATCCATTGACAGTCTGACACATATGTAACACATTAATCTTAACAATAGCTTAATGCAATAGTTCTATTGAGTCATACTTAAAAAATATTTTTTGTGCCTTGGCACGTTGTTAGCAAACATTATTTGAAAATATCTCATTCAAATCCAAAAAATTAGAAAAACATCTTGCACATCAGATGCAAAACATTGGACCCTACTTAACAATTAGGATATGGCTTTCACTACTTTATGGTATTGACGGTCACTAATCCTGAATGCTGATTTTCTGTAATGTGGATGATTTCTTTAGTGAGGAAGATTAATTTCTAAGTCCTTGAGATTTGTGGAGCATTGAATAAATGTTTAGTTGCTTGAATTGTCTCTTATTTTTTAAAATATAAAGATTTTGAATATTATCAGTGTTTGTTTGAATTTAAATATTTAAGTTAAGACTATCTTATATAATAAAATAGGACCCAATTCGAATCTTTTTAACTCTTTAAAATTGGAAAAGCACAAGAACGGTTTAGATTCAATTCACTTTAAATTAAATGGTTCAGATTTCATTTAAATTCATCAAGCTTAATCTAACGGCTCACAACACATCCACACAAAAACCAAATCCCGCCCAATTTAACTACACCCACACGCCACCTCCCAGACTAACACTCAACCCAAGCCAGGAGTCATCTCTCCTTCTCTCTCTTCCTTCGCTCTGCCATGGTTCCTCTACGACTAGGTACCTCTGTCTGTCTGTCTCTCTCTTTCTCTCTCTCTCTCACACACACACACACAACACAAAGTCGAACACACGCAACAGATCGCTCTTCTGTCATATCTCCCTCTCTCTACCATGGCTCCTCTGCTGTTTCCCAGGTACCTCCCTCCCTCTCTTTCTCTCTACTCCCACCATTTCTGTCACACACACACCCCCCACCCTCCCTGTCTCACAACACACAGACACAATCGCACACACACACACACACACACCAGCACGCACATCACACACGTTGCATAGCAGCACACACGCACAAATACACACAGCAACACACACAACACAAATTGGCTTGATAATTTTAGGGTTTTTTGTAGCTTTTCTATGATTTTTATTTTCATATTGGGTGTTAATTTGGGTGTTAATTTTGAGAAGTTTTGTAAGAATAGAATTTTTAAATTAGGTTTATGGTTTTGAAATTGGATGTTAGGGTTTTCAATTTGGGATTTTTCATAGATTAGGGTTTACGGTACTAACACTGTTAATTTTTTAGTTTGCATGTTTTTCATGTAATGATAATTGTTTTATCTTAGACTAAATTGAATGGAGAATGACTAAGTATTTTATGTACTAACACTGTTAATTGTACTGATGTTTTTAGTTTTGAATGTTTTTCATGTACTAACATTGTTAATTGTTTTCATGTTCTTTGTGTTTTGCACTGTGAAGAACTAGGCAAAGTCCTGAGTGGTAATTTTTTTTTAACTACATGAATTACTGTGTTTTTATTTGTGTTCTTTTAAATTTATGGTTCTTTCATAACTACAGGTTTGCCTCCTTAATAGCGAGATTCAGGCAACGGTTATAAAACTACTCCACCTTGGTGCTTTGAAGTGAGATTTTTGACTTGATATGCTGAGTATTTTATTTGCAGTGGTGATAAACATCTTATTTGTGGTTTTGAATATGAATTTTAGTTTATTTTTTTGTGTGGATTGTGAAATTGTTAGATTTAGGTGATATGCACTTAAGTCAAGAACCCATTTCAACTAACTTTTTGGAGATTAAGTGGCGGTGATCAGTGCGAAGGGTCATGGAATGGAAGTAAGTATGCCAATTGAATTGTTTACAATAATTCCATATTTATACGATTTGATATTTATTAATAAGATTTAAATTAAGATTTTCAACCCATGATTAATGTGCATGACAATCAATTGTGTAGTAAAAATTAAGATGAATGCATCGATATAATGCTCTATAACCATTAGATTGACATTATATATAACTAATTATACATTACGAGATCATCCATCTAGACTCTAGTTACGACACAAGCTCAAGATTTACACAGGGGCGGCTCAAAACATTTTGAGACCTTAAGCGACTATTACAAATTAGGCTTTTTATTTTTAATATTAATAATTTTTCATTTAGAAATTATTTTTTTAGACTAAAAATGGTCTAATCTTTATTGTGATAATCGATCCTAAGGAAGATTTTATCAATTTTAATTTTAAACAATCATAATCTACTGATTTTAATAATTATAGTTTAATAAAAAAAATATTATGGTTTATTTTTTGTAATAGAAATAAAAAAAAATCGTAACACAAAAAAAGAATAGTGTGTTTTGGTTGACTAGTTAAAATTATTTTTTTAACCCTTAGCATTTTCTTTTTTTTTTTCTAAAAAAATTATTTTAGTATATTTTTAATAATATGGGTTGGGTTCATGAATCCAAACAACTCAAATTTATTTTTGATTGAATTTAAATTTTCGTAGGACTTTTTTTAAGGCTTAAAATCTTATAGATTTAAAATTTTTGATTTGGACTAACTATGCATCTAAAAAAGTTGGTGCCTTCTTGAAATATGAGGTCTAAAGCCCAAGTTTTGTTGGGCTTGTGATAGGGCCGACCCTGGATTTACAATTCAAAAAAGCTTACCATATACAACATTTGATAAACTCAATGTATATTGCAAGAAATAAATGGTTTCAATTAAGATAGTATTATTAAATTAGCAAAAGCATAACCTGCATTGCATGTGACAAAAAATTTAGGTAATAGAATGTTAATGAAAAATCATACAAAAAATAAAAATATATATAATTAAGTTAAATGACGTCTTGTATATTTTTCAACTTTATATTGTGATTATAAATACCATGCTATATAAATCAAAGGTTATTTAAGAATGGGTCTCATTAATTTTTTTAATGGGACTCACTTATTCAACACTTATTTAAAAAATAATATATTTTTGAATTATAATTTTTAAATTTTATTTGGGTTATCATGAATCATGATTAAAGAGGTACAAGAGAGAGAGAGAGAGAGAGAGAATAACGCTACTTTATGATATTGGCGGTCTGATCTTCACTGCTTCAACACATGTAGAGGTACTGCTCATTC
The DNA here is from genome assembly GCA_023539305.1 of Ilex asprella. Taxonomy (NCBI): domain Eukaryota; kingdom Viridiplantae; phylum Streptophyta; class Magnoliopsida; order Aquifoliales; family Aquifoliaceae; genus Ilex; species Ilex asprella. The sequence goes on from CM042194.1 coordinate 26,161,020, forward strand.
CCTCCATCTCTATCTCTACGTACTTGCATGGATAGAGATAGACAGAGAAATGTAGGGTTTTCATATATGAGTTTACGTACTAAAAAATTGGACCACGTGGTTTCCATTCTAGACCATTCCTTTCTAGTAGTAAGTCTATCGGTGAATCAAGTAGAAATGGCGTTTTACTTTTACCTGAATTTGAATTTAATTAAAAATATTATTCAATATTCATTATAGACATAAAAATTTAATTGATCTAATATGAATTATTCAACTAAAAATGAGATGTAGGAAATGACATCTTCATTCTAATTCAAGTGTATCAAATCTCATTCAATCTTATTATAAATGCATAAATGACAGAATAAATCATAATCAGATCAAATATTGTCAATATGATATTTAAAAACTGAAATATAGTGCAATAAATATGGCTTTGTATAAAGGTAAACGATTGAAGAATTAATTCATATTTAATTGAATCAAATTCAAATGCAAATCAAACTCAAGTTAAAATCTAACCTATTAATTAACATAAGCAGCCTTCTAAATTTTCTATTATTAAATTTATTAAGTAATCCCATTCTAGTCTTGTTAGTGACTAATTTCATTGATAGTTCAAGTGATAACTGAGATGAGTTATAAACTCAATCGACCTGAGTTCGAATCTTGACAATCCATTGAAATCATGTTATTAATGATTTATCCCTCATAAATATCTTAGTCCTGACGTAGATGATCTGTCTTTGATCGGAGGAGGGTTGTGCTGATAGTTCCATGTCAGATGAGCGAAACAGTGAGAGAGAGAGAGAGGAGGAGGAAGATGGTTTTTGTGCGTGTGGGTGTCATGTGTTTGGAGTTAAAATGGGCAGGGTTTGGCAATTTGTGTGGGATGCATTTTGAGCCTTTAGATTATGTTGGAAGAAATGAGATGAAATTTGGGTCTTTGAGTTAAAAGTGGATTTAATCTTAGCCATCATTGTGCTTTCCCAAATGAATTAAAATTGAATTAAATTTTGAAGTTGAGATTCAAATTAAGTCTTATCTTATTAGTATAGATAGATAGCTGAAAATCAAAATAATTGCAAAAGAAAATGAAATTGGGCATATGACCTGAGAAGTGAGAACACATACTTTCGTGTTATTAGTGAGATGTATTTCATTATATTTTTCTTCAATTTCAATAAATAGACTTGACCTGAAGTGGGGCCCATAATTTATAAGTGAGGGAATATACAAAGGTAAATCTAATACATACCCCCTTAAATTATGATCTTTATTTTAAAATGCCCGAGAACTTTTATTTAATTATCCCCTTTGTACTATGTAACTGATTTCCATTAACAATTTTCATTAATTTTAAATAGTAAATGATACAGATCTAAACAAGTGAAATACACGCGACTGCTGTTTGGGCGCTTGAATTTGTGTCATTTGACATCTAAAATTAACTAAATGTGTCAATTAAAACCAACTATATAGTTCAATGAGTAAATTGGGATAAATAAAAATTCAATAAACATTTTAAAACAAAAGCCAAAGTTTAAGGAGCGATTATGAAATTTACTCAAACGGGACCAGAATCATTTGCATAACAATAAAAAAAATAAAAATATAGCTCTAGTGGTACCTTTTTTCTTTTCCTATTCTTCTCATACCTATTAAAATCTCTTTTCAACGAGCAAACCTGTAATTTAAGAGAAAGAACAATTAAGGTTCGTGTCAAAGCATAGACCATAAAAAATTCACAAAAATTATGACAATGCATATCCCATAAAACCCCCCCCCCCAAAAAAAAAAAAAAAGATTAAATGATCTCTAATAAACTGATGTGCTAACACATACAGATGTTTTCTTTCATGGGATGTGCTCACATCGAAACCAAGAACAGCACACTAAAAACCCAAACAAGAATAGTCAGGTAGGTATGTAATAAATTAGAGCTCCACGACCAAGAAAAGTTCCGGACCATAGACCTTTAAGAAAGATAACAGATCATTAAGGCCAAAGAAATACCTATCCACACAGTATTTGTAAGAAGATGAAGTAGAAAAGTGATTGAGACCATCTTAAAGCAATCTCACTTCACAAAGTTGAAACGTCCACAGCTCCATTCTCCCCCTATTTATGGATCTCTCTCTCTCTCTTTCTCTGGGTGAAGTTTGGTAATTCTACGAATAATAAAGACCGCTGATCTGAGTTTAATGCATCAACTACTCTGAGTTCAATGCTACCAACTACTCAGATGGTTCAGTCACTTCAGTATTTATGGATCTCTCTCTGTCTCCTGATGAAGTTTTGTTTTGTATTAATAATAGAGGAGTAATGTTAAATGGACTTAAAAATTAGACTTAAAAACTAGACTTGATAATCTCAACCATTGAATAAGTAATGGGTCTTAATAAATGCATGGACCCACAGTAAAATCAATGGTTGCAATTATCAAGTCTATTTTTTAAGTCTACTTTTTAAGTCCATGTAACATTGCTCATAATAGAAAATTAGTCGAGTTGCTTGTAAGCTGACCCGAACATCCCTCACTGTTGAACCAAAACAACAGAAAATAAAATGACAAGATCTGATAAAATAATCAATAAATTATTTAGATTAGGGTCAAACATGAATAATTTGATTTTAACACTTGAAGTCTATGAAGAAATTTTTTATTTTTTATTTTTTTTTTATTATCAGGCATTGCTGAAGAATGAAAAAATTGTTTGCTTAATTTTATTAGCATATAAATTGAGTCAACTTTCTAGTTCTACGAGAACATGTGAGTGGCCAATTTTGTTGACAGATAAGTGGGCGATAGAGTGTCTCTGGTCTTATTTTTTTTTACTTAAATATAAATTTAGGTAAAAATAGCCTATAATGTTTCTCCAATACTATACTCTTACCCATATCAAACAAAAAAAAAAACTGTTTTAAACCCAAATCAAGGAAAACCCTTTTTAAAATCAAAATCTTTAATAGTGAGATTACACCCACCTTAAAGATTCAAATTGTCATATTTTACCCTCTTTTAAATTGGGTTTACCCCTATTTAATTTTGGATTTCTTTTTCTTTAAATTTAAATTTCTCTATTGGAGATGTTTATACTAAATCAAGTTTTTTACCCTTTTTTTTACTCAAATTTGGGTAACAATTTGGATTTCCAATAGAGATCGTCTTAGAACATCTCTAGGCCTTACCATTTTCTTTGTACCCAAATTTAAATTTGAGTAAAAATGGTCTAAAATGTTTCTCAAATGCTAGACTCATACTCATACCAAATCAAGAAAGATCATTTTTTAAATCTAAATATTTAATGGTGAGATTTGGATTTCACCATCCTTTAAAAATTTAATGGTCATATTTTATCGGTTTTAAATTTGGGTTTGTTCTCATTTAAATTTGGATTTCTTCATTAGAGAGGTCTATACCAAATCAAATTTTTACTTTTTTTTTTTGACTTAAATTGAGATAAGAGTTTGAATTTCTATTAGAGATGGTCTTTGCCCCCACTTTCTTGATTCATGGAGATGTGTGGAACAATCCAAACACGACATAACTAATAAGAATATGATTAATTAAAATGGAAATGTGAAAATTGACTAATAATTGGGATAATCCGAAAATGCATGACACGATCATTCCTAATAATTAGGGGAGAATATTTTAGTGGTAGTATTATAATTGGTAAAATAGTATTTTTAGGTAAAAAAAAAAAATTCGCCAATAAATCCTTGCGTTTAGTTTTGTCAAAACGCAAGATATTCGTTACAGTTGGCCAATGAACTGCAGGATATTCAATGATCAGATGCTGTTCAATGATCGATGTTTCCAGAATATTCATTGTCAAATCTGATGATACCAAAAATAAATTCAAGTGGGAGCTCAGACCTCTGGGCTAGGTCAGGAGGTCAGCCAAGATAAAAGAGCTCAGAGAATAAGAACTCAGTCTCACACAAACGCGATATCAACAAGAGTGGTGTAGGGATAGCTGGATAAACAGCAAGCTCCCCAAGAAAAGATGGAAAGCTAGATTAAAGGTACAAAACTCTCAACCAACCAAGATTCCCTCTCGAAAATTAAGAAAAATTCCACGAATGCAAGGCAAGGATCTCGGTGTAAATCTCCTAGAATTAGGAATCAGTCTATATAAGCTAAACAGTGTCTCCATTGAGTCAGGGGGACCTCGGAGGCAAAAAATACTATTCTGTAATTCGAGTTATCAATAAAGAAAAGGGAGCAAGAGCCTCCATTAAAGAGTGGACTAGCCAAGCTCTGTAGCTGGTGAACCACTATACTTCCACTGAGCAAACCCCTGATCCCACCTTACTTTTAACAATTCACACGAGCCTAGTAGCTCAATCCTATGTAAGATTACATCGTTCACGTCTTCTGCTCACACACAAGATTTTACGTCATCAGTTTGGCACCATCTGTGGGAACGACTGTTCTCGTGTTACAAATACACTGATCCTTCAGTAACTGATAGTCTCAACCCGCAATATGAGCCGAAGTCAAATCAATCCTCTGCACATGCAAGACCAACAAGATGCCACAAATGGCAGACAAGCCGAGAATGATCCAGAGACTAATCCCCCCATAAGGGATCCCCCGAAAAATAACGAGTTGGATGCCTTCCGTCTTGTCAATCAGCGTCTGTTACAGCAAAACGAGGAGCTATTGAAGCTCTTAAAATGCCCACAGGAGGCACGACCGGCCCAAGAAGGCCCGAATAATTTCCCCCGCAGAGAATAACACCACCTCGACCCCCTTAGAGAGGTTAACGAAGGATGAGAAAATAGCCAGACCATGGGAAGGGATCCACAGCCACCTCCTAGGAATGACCACAACGAAGAAGTGCAAAGCCAGAACGATGGAGGGGGAAGGAGTGATTTCCTCCCCTACCAGTAGGAAAGCAGAGAACAGTACTGGAAACAACGCTTCGAGGATATTAAGCAAGAGCTCAGCCACATGAAGGAAGCTGTTAGGAGCAAGGCTCCTGTCACGATGGATGCCCTGGTGCAGCAGACAGAGTCACCATTCACCACGGGGGTGCTACATTTCCCTCTTCCCCCAAAATTCAGGTTGCCTCAGATTGAGGTCTTCGACGGAACCAAAGACCCTAGGGATCACCTCAACACCTACAAAAATCAAATGGAGCTGCATGGGTATCAAGATCCCGTACAATGCAGGGCCTTTGCCATCACTCTTAAAGGATCAGTCCTAGCATGGTTCAACAGACTCTCCCCAGCTTTAATTTCTTCCCAAAGAGCTCTCAATCTCCTTCGTATCCCACTTCATAGGAGCTCGGATATACCGGAAGCCGAGTTACCATCTATTGAATGTAAAACAGGGACCATACGAGAACCTCAGATCATACGTTCAGAGGTTAAATTCGGAATCTTTGAAGGTAGATGTTCCCGACGAAAAGTTCGCCATAACCACCTTCATTGCAGGGCTCGGGGTACAATCGAAGGATCTAATGTTTTTCATATCAAATAACCCTCAGGCAAGTATGGCTGAGGTGCTGGCTAAAGTAGAAAAGTAAATAAATGGTGAAGAAGCACTCCTCTCAAAGATAGGAAGTTCTTCATCACGAAAAGAGAGGGAAAAAGAAGAAAAGAAGAGAGAGAGAAGTCCTAGGAAAGAAAAAGAGCGAGGTAGATCTCCAAGGAGAGACAGAGATCGTTTCCCAAAAAGGAGAGGCAATGTTAGAGATCGTCTGGGGCCTCCACAGCTAGAACTGTAACCGAGGTACCCACCTCGTCAGCTAACCCCACTCACTGCTTATATATCACAAGTCTTGTATGAGGTGCAGAGTGAGAAGTTCCTGAGATGGCCACTTCGGATGAAGGCAGATCCGGCGAAGAGAGATCTCACAAAATACTGTGAATACCATAGAAATCATGGCCATCACACGGATGACTGCATTCAACTTAAGAAAGAAATTGAATTTCTGATTCAGCGAGGACATTTGCGTCACTTTGTGGCCCAGGACAATCAAAACCAAGCTCTTCCACCTCCCCCACCTCAGCAACAGGCTCTTACGCAACATCAATAACCCATGGGGGATATCAGAGTAATATCAGGAGGATTTGCAGGGGGAGGGAAATCTAGTGCCGCCAGAAAGCCTAATTTGTTCAGAATCCGAGCTAATGAGTTGCTAGAGGTGTGCACCACATCTAAGGTACCACGGCTCGACACTACCATAACATTTTCAGACTCGAATTTAGAGTGCTGCCATCATCCCCACGATGATCTGTTGGTAATAAGGGTTGTCGTGGCCAACAGAATAGTGCATCGAGTCTTGGTAGACAACGGGAGCTCGGTTGACGTCATCTTTGCCTCTGCATTTCAAAAAATGGGCATAGGAAGAGAGAATCTAGAACCAGTAAGTACCTATCTGTTGGGATTTTCGGGAGAGATGGTGTTGCCTCTGGGATCCATCCAACTCATACTCACCATAGGGGACCCTCCCTGCCAGGCCTCCACAGCTGTAAGGTTCCTAGTGATTGATGCTCCTTCAGCGTACAATATGCTGCTGGGGAGGCCTTCCCTCAACGCGATAAAGATCATCCCATCAGCATATCACCTCGTCGTGAAGTTTTCGATGAAAAATGAAATTGGAATGGTCAGAGGAGACCAATGTGTAGGTAGAGAATGTTACATGACCTCTATGAAGCAGAAAGAGGTGGAAAACATCCAATTAGACGAGCTCGACATGAGGGATGAGCTAGAAACTAGACCAACGCCATCGGAAGAGCTGGAGCCCATTCGAATCGATGATGAACCAGAGCATCTTGTCTACGTCGGATCCAAACTAAGCAAGGAGATTAAAGACCTCCTCATTCAATTCCTGAAAGAAAACGCCGAAGTATTCGCTTGGAAGCAAGAGGACATGGAGGGCATCGATCCCTCAGTTATCACCCACAAGTTAAGCATAAATCCTGTCTGCAATCCTGTTAAATAGAAACGGAGAAGCTTCGCCCCCGAACGCTAGAAAGCCATCAATTAGGAGGTCGACAAGCTCCTCCAAGCCAAGGCCATCAAAGAAGTGGAATACCCTACCTGGTTGGCCAATGTGGTCCTTGTCAAAAAAATCAATAACAAGTGGCGGCTATGCATAGACTTCACCGATCTCAATCGAGCCTGCCCCAAGGATAGTTTTTCTTTACCTCGAATCGATTTGATAGTAGATGCTACCGCTGGACATGAGCTCTGCAACTTCATGGATGCCTTCTCGGGGTATAATCAGATCAGAATGGACAATAGTGACCAAGAGAAGACCTCATTCGTGATGGAACAGGGAACGTATTGTTACCAAGTCATGCCTTTCAGCTTAAAAAATATAGGAGCTACCTACCAACGTTTGGTGAACAGAATGTTCCAAAGGTAAATTGGAACAATCATGGAGGTCTATATCGATGATATGCTGGTAAATTCGTTAAAGGTCGAGCTCCACATCCAACACCTGGCAGAATTTTTTCAGGTTTTGAAAGAATATAAGATGAAGCTTAACCCTGCCAAGTGTGCTTTCGGGGTTTCAGCAGGAAAATTTCTAGGCTTCATAGTGAATAGCAGGGGGATAGAAGCCAATCTCGACAAAGTAAGGGCGGTGTTAGATATGCAACCATCCTCAAACGCAAGAGAAATTCAGTGACTAACAGGAGAGTGGCTGCCCTGAGCCGTTTTTTATCTCGGTCAAGTGACAAGTGCCAGCCTTGCTTTCGAGTACTGAAGAAAGCTTTTGAATGGGATGCCCAATGTGAAGAGGCATTTAAGTCTTTGAAGGTTTACCTCAGTTCCTCCCCCATTCTGGTCAGTCCCATAGAAGGAGAAATGCTCACCCTATATTTGGTTGTCTCAGATTTCTCCACCAGTGCGGCGCTTGTAAGAGAAAGAGATAGAGCTCAGCAACTAGCATATTACTGTAGCAAAGCTTTGAGAGGTGCAGAGGAGAGATACCCGAAGATGGAAAAGTTTATCTTAGCTTTGGTCACCACAGCCAGAAGGCTCAGACCATACTTCCAGGCTCATACCATAGAGGTTCCAACGGACCAGCCAATGAAGCAAGTGTTGCACAAACCTGAATCCTCAAGAAGATTGGTAAAGTGGGCCATTGAGCTCAGCGAATTTGACATCAGATATAAACCAAGAACAACTATAAAAGGTCAGATTCTGGTAGATTTTATCGTAGAATTCACACCAGGAACGCCTAGGGAGACCACACAGCTAGAACTCGACCTCCTAATATGGAAACTTTCGGTGGATGGTGCAACCAATGCCCAAGGAAGTGGAGCGGGCCTAATTTTGACCTCACTAGATGGAATAGACGTTGAATACACCCTTAGGTTTGGGTTTAAAGCCTCAAACAACGAAGCAGAGTATGAGGCTGTTATTGCAGGACTCAACCTGGCTTACTCGATGGAGGCAGAACAGCTAGAAATCTGTAGTGACTCACAGCTTGTGGTAAGGCAAATAGAGGAGTCTTATGAAGCTAAAGGAGAAAAGATGATCCTTTACCTAAAAAAGGTACAGGGATTGATCAAGAAATTTATACAAGTTAAAATCAAGCATGTTCCTAGATCTGAGAACTCAAGAGCAGATTCTTTGGCAAGGCTTGCAACTGCTTTGCAAGAAAATTTGGAGAGGCTAATTCCAGTGGAACATCTAGCGAAACCATCCGTCGACCTTGAAAATGAAGAAATACTCCCTGTGCAAGCCTCACTGAGCTGGATGGACCCTATTCTAGGATACCTTCGGAATGGAATCTTGCCAGAGGACCCCAAAGAAGCAGCAAAGCTTAGAACCAGGTCAGTCAGGTTCTCTTTTGCAGGAAAACCTTTACAAGCAGGGTTTTTCAACACCTCTCCTTAAATGTGTGGGGAATGAAGACGTCAATTACATATTCAGAGAAATTCATGAGGGAGTGTGCGACAATCACATCAAAGCACGGGCATTGGCAGGAAAAGCATTGAGGCAGGGATATTATTGGCCCACAATGCTCAAGGATGTCATGGAATTAGTCAAAAAATGCGCAGTCTGCCAAATAAATGTCAATCTTTCCCATTGCCCACCAGAGTTCCTGACCTCGGCGGTTAGTCCTTGGCCCTTTTAGCAGTAGCGTTTGGACATACTTAGGCCCCTTTCAATTGGTGTGGAACAATGCAAATTCGTCATCATTGGAGTGGACTATTTCACTAAATGGGCAGAGGTGGAACCTTTGACTACGATCACGGAGCAAAAAATTCAGAACTTCACATGGAAGTCAATAATTTGTAGATTTGGAGTCCCCAGGGCAATAGTTTCTAACAATGGGAAACAATTCGACAACTTGAAGTTCAAGAGATTCTGCGCTGAGCTAGGAATAAAGAACTACTTTTCAACCCCAGCTCATCCACAATCCAATGAGCAAGCAGAGGTAACCATCAGGACTATCAAAGTTGCGCTGAAAACCAAGCTTGAAGCTCTGAAAGGAAAATGAGTGGAGTATATTCCAAAGGTGTTATGGGCTTATAGAACAACCGCGAGGTCAGCAACCCAGGAAACACCGTTCGCTTTGGTTTATGGAACAGAGGCAATGTCCCTAGTAAAAATCGGGATCCCATCTCCAAGGACCGAGCTCGCAGATCCGGAGCACAACGATGAGTCACTTCTATTGAACCTCGACCTCTTGGATGAAAAAAGAGACAAAGCTCTGCATCGCATCCAAGATTACTAGTGGAAAACTTCAAGGTACTACAACAAAAGAGTCAAGCACAGAAGCTTTATGTGGGAGATTTGGGGCTTAGGAAACTTCTACTTGCCAAAAAGGACCCCTCCCATGGGAAGCTAGGTTCAAATTGGGAGGGTTCATTCATTGTATCTAGAGTGATAAGACCTGTAAATTATGAGCTACAGACCGAAGAAGGAAAAGTTCTACCTCATTTCTGGAACGCAGAGCATCTCAAAAAGTTTTATCAGTAAGTACTCCTTGTAATATAATCATTTCTAATAATGTGGCAAATTTTTGATTCAGATAAATATGAGACAAGTATGATTCTCTGAAGTAGCTAAAAAGCCAAAAGATGACCTCTACAGCCAATAAAACAAGATGAGCTCTACAGCTCACGATGAGCCCTTAAGCTCACCAGCTCATAAAATAAACAAAGAGCTTTATAACTTGAGATGAGCCAAGCAGCTCAGCAAGAACGCATAAGTTCATAAAAAGAGCCAGGTAGCTCAGCAAGAACGCATAAGTTCACAAAAAGAGCCAAGCAACTCAGCAAGAACGTATAGGTTCGCAAACAGAGCCCAGCAGCTCAGAAAGAACTCATAAGTTCGCAAGAAGAGCTCCATAGCTCAGAAAGAGCCCAGTAGCTCATGATAAACCCTCTAATTTATAAACCAAAGAAGAACTCGATAGCTCAAAAAGAGCCCAGTAGCTCATGATAAACCCTCCAATTTATAAACCAAGGAAGAGCTCGATAGCTCGAAAAGAGCCCAGTACCTCATTATAAACCCTCTAGTTTATAAACCAAAGAAGACCTTCATAGCTCATAAAGAGCCCAGTAGCTCATGATAAACTCTTGTTTATAAATTAAAGAAAAGCTCCATAGCTCACAATGAGCCATTCACTTCATAAAATATGGAAGAAAGCTCTGCAGCTAGCCACGAACTATACAACTTGTGGAAAGAGCTCAGCGATTTAAGATGGACCGCACGGTTCGTTAAGAGAAGGTAAATTAAGCAAATCCTGATGAGCCCTAAAAGGTGAAGAGGAGCCCACCAGGCTTTGGGAATCAAGATTAGCTACCCAGACTATAAGATTCATAGAAGTGTTTCAGGAGGAACAAATAGTATGCCATGAAGTATCCGAAATACAGCAACAGAAAAGGAAAAGTTATTCAGATTACATCGAAGGGCTAAAATATATGTCGAAAATAAAATTGCATAACGAAGACCTCCAGGGTTCTAGGTAGAACTACTAGTTCTTCTCCAAGCGTTTCTTCAACTCAGCCACTTCTTCCTTCAAACAGGTGTTCTCCTCGCTCAACTCTTCCCTCTCCTTCTTGGCCTTCGAAAATGAGTTGATAAGCTTGGCTCTAGTAGAAGAAAGAAACATTACGCTAAGAGAGGAATCAAGGGATGAAGGAGACTTGCACAACTGGCATCTTTTGGAAGACGGCTCCACCCCATCATCCTCCTCAAACTCAGAGGGAGAGAGATCTGGCGAGATGCTATAGAAGTGAAAGTCAATGGAAGCCACTGCACTGAACAAGAAAATGTTACCAGACGTCATCAATTCTGAGAAGGACATGGTGGCTGACTGCTTCACTTGCTTAATCCTTATTGTCTCTGACAAATTTGGGTCAGGCGCGACTGTACAGTAAAGCAAAAGTCAGAATAGAATGTTAGAAAAAGGGAATGATCAAGAAAACCATCAACACCCTTACTTATGCGATCGAATTTCCTCCAAGAGCGTGGGATTCTGTTTCCTCGTCGGCGGTCCTCAACAGACCTCCAAGAATCCCCATAAACAAAGAAAAAACGGTTGAGCCACCCTTGGGATGGAGAAGGAATGTCAAGCACCAGCCGGTGTTCGGAGAAGTATCTCCATCTGAAACAGCTGAAATAAGGAACATCGTCGTCTTCAAGACAATGTAAATACAGAAACTCGGTAGTTGTGGGGAATTGATCATTGCCCTGGAGACGCCAGAAAAAAAAGAAGCTGATTAGCACAGCCCACCCTCGAGGAGGCAAACGGGAGGGGGGCAGACCATAATACGCCAGAATACACCTGACAGAGGGATGGATGGGTAGACGAAGACCCATCTCGAAGGCACCTTAAAAAAAGCAGACCTCACATCGGGGAAAATAGTTAGGAGGCTTGTCTGAAGTAGGAACTCGGAGAGGCAGTGCCAGTTCTTGAAAGAACCGTTTCTTGATCCCTTCCAGTTCATAGGAGGTAAGAAAGGAAGGAGCCAAGAAACAGGACTAGAATTCCCAGTCTACTCTGAAAGAGGAGCGATCTTCGAACAAGGACGAAGTAGGAACAACCATTAAAAATCCAAAGCAAAGGGCCAAAGGAATGAGAAAGATTCAATAAAGTCTTCAAGATTTATAGACAAGGAAGAGAAAACACAGAATTTATAACCTTAGCCAATTTTAGAAGGACCAAGAACCACGCCGAAGGTTGGCTATCCTTTAGACTTCCAAATTCAGGAGGACAAGCATGGTTTAGGAAAACAGTAGAGTAGATTATTCCATCAAAAACACGTGGAAGATCTTCAAACAATTAAAGCCCACGGAGACTGAAGAAACAGTCTAAAATAAAAAGAAAAGCACAAACAGCAGTGCTAACTCATCATCATCTTCCTTGACTTCATCCTCATGAATAGTGGGAGAATCAAGAGCATCCGACCTCGAGACCCGACCTGGCCCCGGGTTGGACCATACGTGCTCCTAAGGAGATTTTTCTGGCATTAAGCTGGGTTAAGGTCAGCTCGAGTGGACACATAGTCCCCTGGGGAAGCCCCAATGCTCCCTCGAAGACACCAAAAATGCAACTGCCAGCACTAAAGAGCTCGGACAGACATCTTTCCTTCAGACAGCATCAGGTCCCTGATATTCCTTATCTACCTCGAGCATTTTTCAACACTCACAAAGAAAGGAAAGTCCAGTACAATAAGATGTAGCTCCAATTGAAAGGGTAAACCAAAATCCCTTGATATGGAGGCTCATAGGCATATGCAGCTATAAGGATCAAACAGCCAGCAATGCTGACAACACGACTCCAATCGCGATAGCCTGCCTAAGCCTGCATCCTTCCCTTGGATTTAACTTGGAAATGATTAGAGTAAGCCTCCGACTTTTGAGCTTTGATGAAGGCCATAGATGCATTCATGTGATTCAATGGATCTTCTTGGGGAAGCATGTCAGACCCCTTTAGGTCAAGGTCAGCTCAGACCTTTCAGCACGACCCCTACAGAGAAGTGCTAAGCTAAATTTCTCAAAGCAATTTGTACCAATACCTCGTCACAAATTCAGTAAGATGGCCCCAAGGAGCTAAGCACAGGGAGCCAAGCACATACAGAGCTCAAAGAAATAAACGCAACAAAATAGACAACTTGGGTCAGAAGAGAAAAACTACGCAGAGATCAATTGAAGTCACATGGAGCATACAAGAAAGGAAATCCACATTAAAAATCAGAAGAAAAAGTTACATCAAAGGGTAGGAGGAGAAGAGTTGGGTAGATTCAAGGAAGGAAAGAGTTGGAAAGCAATGGACAGTTTAGAAAACCCTAAAGTTTGAAAGGTCAAAAAAGTGTGCAAAAGGACAGCCTACTCTTCCTAATCGCTACTCTTTGAACCTGATACTTTTACTTCAAGGAGAGATCAACACCCCTCAAAGCAAGGGGGCAAGAAGGGAATATGCAAAGCAGAGAATCAGAGCAAGAAAATGCACAAGTCTAGATTCAAAGAAAGTATATATACTGATATCAGCATTATTGCTTTAACAAACAGCTCAAGAGTCCTTCAAAGCTTTGACAGAATCCTCAAAGGACCGAATCCTACCTAGCAAACCTTTTACAAGTAGAGCTAGCTAAAAAAAAGTAAAAAAAAAAAAGCAAAAAGGATCAGCATAAAGGTACAGTAGTAAGCCAAATAAGAACATAAAAGTACAAGGACTTACGGTAGTAGCTCCCTGAAGAGCTGAGGCAATGATTTCTTCAAGAGGCATAGAGCAAGCCCTCTTAACGTCAGAATTAGAGAGGATAGATGTCATAGCCCCTGCAGCAAGCTCAGCATTCTCGAAGAAAGAATCCTCTTGCCCCTCTACCTTGACATCTTTTTCCTTTTCAGCCCTAGGCCTTGTCTGGGATGGTTCGATTATTTTACCAGATGGGCTGAACAAAACAGTCTCAAATTGAACCTGAGATAGGAACCCCAAGGCCCTCTCAATCTCAGAAGAGGTGGGAGAAGCTTGGCCTAGCCCGTCAGATTTGCGGAGAGTGGGCTGAGGTTGCGGGAAAGAAGAAACCCATGCATCTGGCGGGATGCTCAAGGGGGGGTTCGGGTATCAATAATTGAAGCTGGAGAGGAAGAGGACCCCCTAATTTCTGAGCCTTAGCTCGGGTGGTGGGGCTGCTGCCCGAACCGACCTCAACCTTCCTCTTGCTGCTCTTCCCAGCTTTTTGTAACTTGGCAATTTTGGCCTCATGCTTCTCAGAGGACAGCTTCATTTTGGAAGATCCTGGAAGGTCTAAGCCAGGATAATTAAGCAGATCTGGGATAAAAGAAAGAAAGATACTAAAAACCCAAGGAAAAGAAAGAAGAATCAGCTAATGAGGAAGAAAAATACTACCTGCCACCTCGTCAGGAACAAAGACAGAAAGGGGAAGGGGGATTTCAAGAGGTAGATGAACGGGAGTTTTGACGGAAAGAGGAGTGGAAGATTCTGACGGCAATTCAGGGAGATTGAACTCCCTTCTAAGAATGATGCTCTGCTGAATGAGCTCATAATACCTCCTTGGTTTGCACTTCTTGAGTTCCAACAACACCAGCTCGTCCTCGGCACTAAGTTCAGGTCGGGAGCCTGAAACACAGCATGAACAGAACAAAGTCAGAAATGCGATTCACCATGTCTAATTCTAATAAGCTCAAAACAAGAACTCACCCAAGTTGTCAGGAACAGACCAGCCCCTAGGAATGGGGGAGGGTATCTGTCTTATCCAAAGGATCATACTCCCACCCTAGGCCACCCATACTCCCTGGTTCATCTAGGCTGGACAAGCATTGAAGTGTTGAAGGATCCCTTTGATAAAGGGGTGAATGGGAAAGCTCAGCCCATTCTCGAAGGCAGCAAGAAAGAAGCAGACCTTCTCTTACACCTAAGATACATACAAGGTGTATTTGTCCGGGTCCCAAAACTTGACTCCAGAGGGAAAACCGAAACGGGCAACAATGGCCTTCAGGTCAACGGCGGTGAGGTTGCTAGAACCCACGCGCTCAGCGGTCCTGAAGGTAGTTCCTGCTCCTACAGCACTACCAGAGACTCCTACTCCACTGACCTTAGCTTTGCCCTTGCTAGGCTGTGAGGGCAGAGGGGAGGAAGTGGAGGGAGGTTCATCATCATTCACCTCAGGACTAACACAGTCAACACCGAAAAAATTGTCAATTTCATCTCCTACCTCTCCCAAATCAACATCGTCCTCGATAGACCTATCCCCAAGGAGAGAAGTAGACGAAGGGGTGGCACCAGAAGAAACGGACATAATTGGGCAAGAAAAAGGGAGATTTAAAAGGCGATAAGGAAGGGGAACACTAGTCAGACACTCCCTAATAACTATGAGGTTAGCACAGTAACTACCAACACCAAGGATTCTCACAATAGAACCCCAGTCTACAAAATGGGGAAGAGGAGACAAACAGAGATCACGGTTCCAGAAGTAAAAGAACCGATAAGCCCAGAATCGCAACAGCCATCTCAAATTCGAGGGATCCAGAACGAGAAAAGACGAAAAGGAGCAGAAAAGCGTACCTAGCTAGGAGAGAGCAACGAACAACAGCCCAGATCCAAATCGAAGGAAGAAAACACTGCGAATCCTCGGACCAAACACAGAAAGCTTAACTTCGAGTGAGGAATCAAAAGGCCCCAAGCAAGGAAGTCCGAAATCACGAAGAGGAGGAAAACCAGGAAACAAAGAGAAGAAGATGAATAGTAGGAAGGTGGTTTTTTATAGCCGTTTAAGCATTTAAAGCTTGAGAGACATGAGCTGAAATGTGCACGGAAATCGAGGGAGTAATGATTATCAGGAACTGTTAGAGGACATTATGCACGTCCAAACAAAGGTCAGCCACATGCTTGTCTAGCTCGGTTAAAAATAGCTCAGCCCTTACCAAAGCCAGCTTAGGCCAAGGGCTGGAGGGCAACTGATGATACCAAAAATAAATCCAAGTGGGAGCTCAGACCTCTGGGTCAGGTCGAGAGGTCAGCCAAGACAAAAGAGCTCAGAGAATAAGAGCTCAGCCTCACACAAACGCGATATCAACAAGAGTGGCGTAGGGACAGCTGGATAAACAGCAAGCTCCCCAAGAAAAGATGGAAAGCTAGATTCAGGGCACAAAACTTTCAACCAACCAAGATTCTTTCCTGAAAATTAAGGAAAATCCCACGAATACAATACAAGGATCTCGGTGTAGATCCCCTAGAATTAGGAATCAGTCTATATAAGCTAAACAGTGCCTCCATTGAGGCAGGGGGACCTCAGAGGCAAAAAATACTATTCTGTAATTCGAGTTATCAATAAAGAAAAGGGAGCAAGAGCCTCCATTAGAGAGTGGACTAGCCAAACTCTGTAACTGGTGAACCACTATACTTCCACTGAGCAAACCCCTGATCCCACCTTACTTTTAACAATTCACACGAGCCTAGTAGCTCAATCCTATGTAAGATTACATTGTTCACGTCTTCTGCTCACACACGAGATTTTACACCATCAAAATCCATGCACATGATAATCTTCCCTATCTGCAGGTTATAATATGAAAATTCTAATGGTTCAATTATCAGGTTCAAAAAATAAATAATTTTTTGGTATTATATCTTCACTTTTTATTTATTAAAACACAAAATGTGTAAAAAAAAAAATATTTTATAATACTTTTTTTATTTTTTACGTCAATAATTTAAAATAATCCAAAACAAACTTAATGGATATGACTAAATCTTAGTATAATACAAATTCAATACGTAGTCTTATCCAAATTTTGAAGTTTATTTGTAGGCTTTTGTCCAATAAACACTAATTTAGTTCAATGGTCGAATAAGAGATGAGATTTATATTCATACGTTCTGCGTTTAAACTAGTTATCAAACTTAAATAAATAAATAAAAAACATGGGAGCGAGGATTTCATATTGCATGTACTTATTTTTTACATGGCTATGACTAGCTCATCCAACCACCTAAATCAATTGTCTCGAGACCACCGAGAGTATGTATGCTTTTTGTTTACAATGGTTACACAACAACTTTGGTTACAAGTAAACGGTCAAAAAAAAAATAACAGAAAAAAAGGGGTTACAAGTAAAAACAAAAAATAAGAGAGATAGAGGGGGGAGGGTGTGTGTGAGAGAGAGAGAGGGGCGTGAGAGAGAGAGAGAGAGAGAGAGAGTGTGTGGTGTATATGAACGACAATTGTATCTGAGGCAGGGTACACATTTAATGGAAGATTTCCCTACACGCAATTGCTCATAGCTGGCCATTGCGACACCGCTGCACTAGGTAGAGTCAGTCGTGAGCATGCCTCAGTCCCGGTGCTCGGACCATCCCATTACCATCCTTTTTTCCGCTAAAATGTTAAGTCAAAATGTAAGGAATTCCTGATACATGATACTTGGTTAACTCAGTCCACTCATCTCTCCCACGTTATGGATTTGGTGTCACTATGTCCTTCAACTATTGAATTTTTCATATTGTCTCTCAAGTGACTCCGCAATTATTAATTGAAATGCAAAGGTTAACTGATGAATCTGAGGTGAGAGTGAAAAGAAGTATGCCCAAACAAATCCCTTTACCACCATTTTAGGTATTATAGCGTGGAATGGCTTTCTATGGCTCCTAATCGTGTTCTTCCACACAAAGATGAAGAGCTTTCAAATGAAAGAGAAAAGTGTTTTCAAACATATTTTTCTAATTTAGAGGAGCAAAGAAAGGTCAAAGAGGAGTATGTCAAGTTTTCAGCGTGCTTTAAAGAATTTGGAAGTCATGATTCCATGAGTGATAGAGGACACATGGAACCGGCTTTTTGGTGGGTTATCTATGGTTCTACGGCACCCTTGCTCCAAAACTTGGCTTTGAAGTTACTGGGGCAACCTTGTTCCTCCTCATGTTATGAGAGGAATTAGAGCACTTTTTCTTTTATACACTCTTTAAGGTGGAACAAAATCAAACCAAATAGAGCCGAAAACTTGGTATTTGTACACTCCAATCTCCGCCTTCTATCAAGGAAATCTCCTCAATACAGTGAAAGCAACACTAAGATGTGGGATATTGTAGGAGATGCATTTGATTCCATGAATGAGGAGGGTAGTGGGATGCTTGAGATTGCAAATATTTTCCTTGATGAACCAGATTAGGAGGCCATACTATTTACTGATGAAGGAATTGACAATGAGAATGTTGAGCGCGTTGAAGTGAATTGAGGGGATGATGTAGGATTCCTTTTGTTTTTGTGTTCTTTTGTTAGCAAACTTGTGGACTATGGATGTATCTTTTTGAACCTTTGATCTTTTTCAATTTAAGTAATGTTTGCTATGTCTTGGTTGTTTGTTAATTGTTATTATTAATGTTGTTGTTATATATATAAAAATATATATAATTATTTTTATTAGTCGTATCCTCGCCATACCCGTATCCTATGTTTTTTGAATTTTATCGTATCGCCGTGTCCGTATCGTATCGAATACTACACCCCTATCCGTATCCGTATCCATACTTCTTAAATGACAAAAGATATAAAAAAATTGTAACTAGTTTGTCTGGAGTTCAAATATCTTGAGAGCACACAATTCCCAACCTCTCCATGCCACTTTGAATCATTCAGACAACCAATATTCAAATTAACAAAAAGAAGATTGTTATGCATGGTCGCGTAGAAGATATGCTCCATCCCTTTTCTGCTTTGCCATAATAATTTACTCACCTAGTTAGCTTCTTTAATTCTCTGTCTATTTTCCTTTAGCCCTTCGGACTCGACCGGACAACTCCATGGGACCGCAAGCTTAGTATTGGCTCCTACCGGACCACCCATGACCACGTAAGAACCATCATCTATCAACCTATATTTTTCTTCCGCCTTGGGAACATGCAGGCACACAAAAACACCAATTAAAATACTTTATGGTAGTCCCCTGTCTAGCCAGTAAGCCCATTCCCCCATTAAGACCTCAAAATTGCACAAAATCTATCAAGCAGTTATGATAGTTAAATGATTTCAACTAAATCATCGCATAAGTCCAAATATATTTAGTATCACTCGTGGACACTAAGAGATTGGCACAATTCCTTCTCTTAATCAAAAGAGGGACAAGAAGACACAACCAATGTGAATAGAAGTACATAAGGAGCAAAAGAAGATCAAAACAGATTATATAACAGATAAAAGTGCTGAAGTATCTGTTGTACAAAATACAACTGACCCCTAAAAAAATCAAAACTGATAAACAAGATCAAAACCATTGTAGCGTTCAAACCACTAATGTTCCATAAGAAAATGTTATTATGCACAAGCGCACGAACAATATGTCCATCGCTTTGATCATCACTCCAAATGCTTGCCCTCCCCCTCTCGCTTCATAATTCAACCAACAGGTTAAACTTCTTGAGTTTTTCTCAAGCATTTTCTCCCTCTTTGTTGATTCTCTTGTTCTATAAGGCAACCTTCTCCAGATCTCATCAAACACATAAATGGAAACCTTTCCTCCCTACCCAAATTACACACCAATCTTAGTACTAACCTGAGTTTCACTATACTGCCCACAATGAACTAGTGAAGCCTCATTTGTTACCCCAACTGGCGTGTCCCATTAAAAAAAACGTAAGTGAAAAAAGAGCAAAACGTTGACACAGGTGCTTTTGCAAACCCAAAATTTACAACCCCTCTAAAGTATTCATTGCTAGTGGTCCTTCCTTAAGTACGTTGAGGCCATTATGTTGCATCCTTTTCCCCATCTAAACCCAAACTTGATTATGAAATTAGACAAACCACCTAAAAAAATTCTACAGAAAGAAAGAAAGAAAGAAAAAGTCCTGCAGTCCCAATAAATAACAAAATACAAAATATGCCTTCTGAGCAATTAGTATTTTAGTTTCGGCCTACAAAGTGGTTAACAGCCACATGCTCTAGGCAACTGAGTAACTCCCAATTCTGGTTTACTACAAAACTCGATTTTGTTCTCAACAACTCCATTATGCACCAAGAGCTTGAAAGATACAATGTCCTCCATCAACATTCTCAGCCAGAAAAGTGATATACAACATGAAACCCGAAACGCCCTGCGCTTTTTCTTTGAGGCCTTCAGAAACTTGTACTTTGTATCCTACATTTTAAGGAAGCATTTAAATCCGACACAAAAAAAAATATGAAAGGAGAGGGCTAATAAAATAATTGAATACTTGTGGAGTAATTTACTAGACAAAAAACACACAAGGGCATACATATTCATTGTTGTATGAATTTCATGTCTGTGTCCGTGTCCGTGCTTCTTAGCTATCACCCAACCTCTGCTTCTTACCCAGAATACTGATCTAGACTAGGAGATCCAAAAGAAGCTCCAAATACCAAAAGTATAAAGCTGAACTTAGCATGAGAACTATGTAATCTATTTCAATGTTGGAAACTACGATGAATCGTCAGACAAAGAAAATCAAGCAATGCAATAAGACCAACCATTTGATACAAGAAACTCAACGACCATAGACTTGTCTGATGAATCATGCCTCTATCCCAAAAAATGTTACGCAAATCAAAATTAGATGGAAGAACGGTTTGATTGTGAAGGTACTTGGGAGGAACATAGGATATAAAATGCTCTATTTCAGAGTGAGGAATATCTGGGGACTCTAAGGGGATTTTTAGCAATTGATCTAGATAATGGGTTCTACTTGTTTAAATTCCAGCTGAAAGAGGACTGCTTCAAGGTCTTTATAGGGGGGTCTTGGATCATCATGAACCACTACCTTACGATAAGGAATTGGGAACCAAATTTTGTTTCATCGAGAGCCAAAGAGATATCCACTGCCCTTTGGTTAAGGCTACCAGAACTCCCTATTAACCACTATGAAGAGAAAATATTATTCATGATTGCAAAAGCCTTGGAAAATCCAATTAAAGTGGACATCAGAATAGCCTAAGCTATAAGCGGGAATTTTGCAAGGTTCTTTGTTGAAAGAGATCTATTAAAGCTAGGTTTGTCAAAATCAATCACGATCGACATAAATCGATGTAGTTTTAAGTGAGTTTGGATGAGACCTTAACAGGTCCGGTGGTAAATAGGCTAACCCATCAAATGTGTTCGGGTTGAGATCTATCAACCAATTCATCACACATTTATCCATTTTAATAAAATTAATATAATAATAATATGATTCAACAAAAAAAAAATTAGACAAAAAATATGTAAGTCAAAATAACAAAAACATTTCCTAATTCCTAACCCTAACTCTATCTGTTGTTCTATAGGGCAACCAAAACCAAATAAGCCCAAACTGATTTAAAGCCCTAGAAAAGCACCCAATAGAACAAGAGTCTTAACAAGCCCAAAAGAAACACAAGAATGTTAACCAACATACTATGGAAAGGTTCCAATCCATATCAGAAAGGGCATTGGGCTCCAAGTTAGCCAAACAGACAAAAAACAAAGTGGGGCCCAAACACCTAAAAGAAACATGAGTTCTTTGGAATTCGGTAAACTTAATTAGACTTATTTGGCAAAAACTATATAGACCAAAGGTTGAGATACAAAGACATAAATGTCCATTTTAGGGTCATTTAATTCAAAATCTCTTATCTTTAATGCACATTAATTCATGTGTATTTGTTAATACATATAAATATATTTAATTCAAACAAATATATATATATATATATATATATACATATAAATTCAAACAAGTATATATATACATGTATATATGAATTCAAATATATATATATAAATAAATACAAATTTATATATATACCAATTTATATATATATATATTCGTATTTATTTATATATATACACATATATATACGAAATTATATATATAAATTTGTATTTATATATATATATATATATATGTTTGAATTTATATATGTGTGTGTGTGTGTGTGTGAATCAATGTGAATTAAATATTAAAGTTCTCCCATAAAATTAGGAGATGTTTGATGTACCACTTTCCCAAAAAATACACATAGATCAATGGAAGACAAAAATTCAAATAAATTCGATTATATATACGTACTAGTCATAACCCGTGCCTGAAGACACGATAAAATATAAAATTCGAGCCTCCAAAAAATCGATCTCACTATATTAAATATTTTCAAAATATATTAATTACAAATTAATCAAATATTAAATAATTAAATATATAATAGAAATAAGTGATGTAATATTTTTAGGGAGAAAATATATAAATAATTAAACATGTGATAGAAATGAGTGACGCAATTTGACGTTTGAGTCTGACAAAAAGATGATAGGTGAGGTAAGTGATTAGTGATGGTTATGAGCGAAAAAATATGACTGGGATAAAATTCAAACATACTTCTGTTTTATTATATAAATATATAAATTCAAATATATGTATATATATATATAAATTCGTATATATATATATATATTCAATCTAGTATATATACGTATATATAAATTCAAGTATATATATATATAAATTCGTATATATAATACAATGTAAAATGCAAGGTGAGACATTAGTTGACAATGTTACACTTTACACTTTCATTTAGGTAAGGTGAGACATTACCTAAAGTGTTACACAAATAAAGTATACATGTCTCATCTTATACTAAATGTTCATTAATTGAGAAAGTGTGAAAGTGTTACTTTCAATGTTACCCTGCAACACTTTACACTTTCCATTAATTAAGGTAAGACAAAAGATAACACTTTACACTTTACACTTCAATGTTACACTTTATATTGTCTCATCTTACACTAATAGTAAATATTTATGTGTATTTGTTAATACATATAAATACATTTAATTCAAAGTATATATATATATATAT
>CM042194.1:26188774-26213120 GCA_023539305.1 Ilex asprella
AATATTTATGTGTATTTGTTAATACATATAAATACATTTAATTCAAAGTATATATATATATATATATATATATATAGAGTACTATTTATGTGTCATCTTACACTTTCAATGTTACACTTTATACTGTCTCATCTTACACTAATAGTAAATATTTATGTGTATTTGTTAATACATATAAATACATTTAATGAATCAAGGTGCATTAAATATTAAAATTCTCCCATAAAATTAGGAGATGTTTAATGCACCACTTTCTAAAGAAAATACACATAGATCAATTGAGGGCAAAAATTCAAATATATATATATATAAATTCGTATTTATATATATATAAAAATTATATTTAAATTCGTATATATATGTATATAAATACGAGTTTATAAATATATGTGTGTGTGTGTGTGTGCATGAATCAAGATGCATTAAATATTAAAGTTCTCTCATAAAACTAGGAGATGTTTAATGCATCACTTTCCAAAGACAATACACATGGATCAATGGAGGGCAAAAATGTCACAATAAAATAAGTCAAATTCAAATAGTGTACTTAGATACAAATAAGTATCAAATGTTGTGGACTTAATTATCCAACATTTTTTTCTGTGTACTTTTTTACAATTAAGTCTAATTTGGTGTACCCCTTTACAATTTACCCAAAAAACATACACGCCTATGTGGGGCCTAAGCAAAAATCTCAAAGGTCATAAAACATCCTCAACCCTTGACCTAAATCTGACGGTGTAGAAATCAAAATGCAGCCACTCTGCACAGGAACCAGGGTAAACGGAATTTAACCAACTATGCCATAACCCAAACCTCACCAGTCTTCTATTCAGAGAGATCTTGAATATCAACCTCATCCTCATCAAATACTCATCTTCCCCAAACTTACAACCCCCAAATCAACCAAGTAGTGAGGGTAGACCACCTCAAAGACCCAGATCCAAGAGATCCACAAGACAGGCATACAAGAGTCTATGGAGGAAACCCCGCTGAGATATGTACATGTTACAAACAACAGTGTGGGGATGCAGTGCATATCAAAAACTGATAAATAGACTACAAAAAAAATTGTGAACAAAGAAAGAAAAATCATTAGGCATGTAGTGCATATAAAAAACAAATAAACAATATATACCATTTGAGCAAGTAGTGTTTTGGTTTCAGCTTGCCTTGTGGTTAACAACCACATGCTCTAGGCCACTGAGCTACTCCCAATTTTAGTTTAAGCCTGCAAAATTTGACTTTATTTTCAACAATTCCCCTATGCACCAGAGCTTGAAAGCATTCCAGAGAATGTCCTCCATCAACCGCTCCATTGTAGGCCTCAAAGGTGATATAGAACATGGCCCCAGCAACCACCTGTGCGGTTAATTTGATGATTTTCGACAACTCATACTTTGTACCCTGCATTTGAAGAGTATTAAATTTGATAATTAATAAAAGAAATGAATATCTATAGAGTAATTCAATTGAAAAACATACAGCCACATACATATTCAATGTTGCACGAGTTAATCGCTAAGTTTGCACAGCAGTTAACCTTCTTAAGTAACGTGTAGTCCTTATCAAAGCCTAACACTGATACAATCAAACCAGGCGAAAGCTTATTGGGGAAAATTTTTGACATCAAAGCCCTGTATGTACATATGTAAGAATCAAAAAACATAAGAATTGAAATTAATGCTATAGTAATACAGAAACAATCAAATAATTAGAGAAGTAAAAAATAAAATAAAAGGCCGAATGTATGTACTCCACTCTCTTTGACCTGTTTACCGTATCGGTTCCACTCTTCTTCGGTCAAATCATCATCCGACACATTCTTCTTTTTCTTTTTATTAGGGAGTGGGTCAACGACAATGTCTTGTACATATACAAAGTGTTACATGAGAATAAAAAACAACCGGAATTCATATAACCCTAACGTACAGAAACAATTAAGCAACTAGAAACATATATTCTAAAAAAAAACAGAATAAGATTCCATATTTATATATACCATATTCCTTTCTATTTGCTTTCTGTACCACTGAAACTCTTCTTCAGTCATTCCATCGTCCAAAAATTCAGAATCACTCAGCTCTTTCTGTTTATGTTTCTCTACTTCTAATAGTTGTTGGTTATCTTCTTCCTCATCCAAAATTTGGTTTTTCGGACATGATTTCTCTTCTTCTGGAGGAGATTCATATGCAGAATCACTCGTACCTCTCTGCTTTACGAAAAAAAACCCTAAACAATACTTATTCTCACGACGCACTTGTCATCCTCAAATCATGACTATTATTAGATCGATGACATTCCACCCAATCAGCATACATGTTAAGACAAAGTTAACCCTATTGGAATAAAAGTATTGCAAACAAACTCAGGTCTCACCAATGAGGCATTTAATAAAATTGAAACAACATAAAAGTTCCTTTCAATGACAACTTTGAAGCTCATTCAAAATATGTTTTTAACTTCTGATTCAAAAAAAATTCTATAATTTAATAGTGCTATTTTTCTTTTTCTTTTTTTTTGGTTTGTGTTGGGGGGGGGGGGAAGGGGGGACGTAGAGAGAGCTAAAAGGAAACCAGAAAACAAAAGGACTACAAAGAATGTTGAGCCTTCATCTTGCAACGAAGAGTCAACGATGTTCAAAATAATCAAGTAATTAGTTTTCAATTAATAGGAGACAGTATACACACCAGAAGACTGAACTTGGCACCCAATATTATACTCCTTGTCAATCATTAGATGACTTTGGCGGTGAAAAAGTCCACTCTATACCTAGAACACATCATTACATGATATGTATAAGTACCATTTACATTATGACATGAATACACATGCACGTAAGTTAGCTCATATTAGAATTAATGCCTTCTAATCCCAGCCAGAGAGGTATAAGACTCACCAATACTTTAAATTAGAATGTATAAACAAACCCATGCAATTTTATGTTGGAAACTATTGATCATTTTGACCAACTTGTTCTCATGTAGCCAAATCTTAATATGCATTTAATTTTTAAATCCAACCAAATTTACTTAACTAAATTTGTGCTTCTACAGGGTACAAGAGCTATCTGACATCTGAATTGTAGATTTTTAGCTCAAACAAAATTGGGTGATACACAATACTTGGTTGGAAAATCTTTAAGTTTAGTTTCTAACACAACAAATTGTTACGATTTCAACATGGCCACAAGCTATAGCCATTTTCCCACATGATCACAAATTGGACTGTGTCCAAATTACAAATCTACAACCCAAACATTTTTGATGTTTTTCGCGTACCACTCAATTTCAGCATATTTCTACAACATTTCTCCTATATCCAACATCAAACCAACAAACAAAACAGGTCAAATTTATTAAATTTTTACATCCCCAATTAGAATGTCAAAAGTTGTGTTTCTTGCTCCAAAACCAATATTACACAACTACAAAGGTTTGATTCCCTCAAGGTGTCCCCTTCTAAATGAACCCTAAATCCCAAGCTCAAGAACATCATAATTTATATAGTAATGCATCTATTTCCAAGTAAAAAGTTCAATTATACAACTCATGCATGAAAAACTGTATAAATTAAGAGATAGGTGCAACTACATGCTTGAACTTCTCATAGCAATTAAACTAAGTCAATTAACATACTTGTATTGTGAAAACCTGCTATTTATAATTATATTTATTAAATTATCAAAATTTTGACTTTTAATGGAAAACTCTGATGAAGAAATAGACTTCATTGTTGAATTCCCTTCATGAAAACGACTCCGACTAGTATAATATTGACTATGTTTTGTACCAAGGTCAAATTAGCTTAAGTTAAACATAATTGAATGAATTACAAAAAAAAAATGATGAATAGTATTATCAATCATGGCAGCCTGCTATGACTATTTAGCCGACATTGGTTATGGTAGGAAGGCAAGGAAACATCATTCTCCTGCTATTGCTGGCCATAGGAAAGCAAGGAAACATCATTGCCCTGCCATTGCCGCTCACGACTCTAGGTCACCCCTTATCTTTGACTCACCAACTACTTAGACAAAAGCTCACTCCTTCTTAGTGTATAAATACAGGCAAAACAAATGAAAGAAGGTGAGAAAAACAATCTGCCAGCCTTGGTATTGAAAAGAAAGCACAGAGAAAGAGAAAGATAACCCCCATTGTTGGAAGAGGAGAAGCTTATGGACCAAAACTTTGAACCTACAACCACTAGCTCTAGACAAAGGTAGGAATTACAACTCCTTTGTTTTCTTCCATATTTTTCTACTGTTTTAATTTTCTTTTTTCTTTGTAAGTTGTTGATCTAGTATATGTGGTGTGCATGTCAATGAATAATATATGTGAATGAGCTATGTGTGTGTATATATATATATGTGTGTATATATATATATATATATATATATACATGCATATGAAACAAATTGTCAAATGGGTCTTCGAATTTCATCAAGGAATGAGATGAAAATTTATTGGAAGGTAATCTAGGTCCTTGGTGATGAATAGGGAATTTTAGATTTGAAAGAAATGAACGAAAGAAATAATTTATGGTAGAAAGAGAAAAAAAAGGGGCGTGGAGAAGAAGCTTACTGATGCAGGCCTGGACGTTGGACAAGATGAATGAAATGTTGGCTTGAATTCAAAAACTCCCCCCTAAGTTTTAGATACATCATATACCTACTTGTAGAAATTATAAAGTTAAGTTCAAGGTTTTGTTAAGTTACAAAAAGCTCCCTTTGTGTTTCATGAGTAACAGATAAGTACTTGTCAAAATTACACAGTGACCACAAAAGATCATAAAATACTACTAAAACACCAAATCAGTATTTCTAGTCGTTGAGAAATGTTTCTCAAATTATACATTGACCCTAATAAGTATAAAATTCTCTTGAATATTACAAAGTGACCTCTAATTGCAATGAAGTTCCTAAAGATTCATGAATGAATCCAAAAGATTATAACCGTGTGGAAAGACCACCAAATACGTGTGGCCTTTAAGATGGTATTTTCTTGGAGTTGTAAACTACTCCCATGGTGATAAAAATTATGTATATATTCATTGTTCAAGTAAAAGTGTGGTTACTTATGAAAGTTAAACCACTAATAAATATGGAAATTTACAAGAGAAGTATTATGTGTGAAGGATGGTACACGTTCACATAGTTAGAATGTTAATCATGATATATATATATATATATATTGATTTGAGTAGCATAAATTCGTATACAATAGCATGTTGAAGAGATATTGAAATGCTTATTCATGATTATATTATTTATATTTTTGTTGTTATCATGATGGTAAATGCATCATTTGTGATTATTCCGGTTAGCGTGCTCAACCAACTTTGAGACACATGAAAAGATAATTCTCGAAACGAAATTGGGACAAGCAAGCAGGGATCGTTCCTCCCTTGAGTGAAAGACATGAAACAAATCTTGATCAAGTGTAGCATCAGTCAAGGTGTGGGGTCACTCGTGCCTTGATTGAAAGTATCTAAGGCCGAGGGGGTGGGGTACCCCCGAGGTTAGAGCCCTCAAAAGGACCCGGAGTTCCCAAAGTGTTTGTGCATAACAAACGGTGTATTGACTTAAATGGACAAAGACTAAGAGTAAAAGTTTAGGGCAACCGATGACAAGAATGGGTAAGATTTATTACATGCTTAATTGAAATTTTCCTACATTCGCAGGTTTCGTGTTTGTTGGTAATGTTTATATAACACTTCATGCCATGTTTTAAGCAAATTGTTACGATAACTATTATTCGATGTGAACTTATAGGCATTGACACATATTTTACGAGATAGGATTAAAACTTAGTTGTGGTTTTTTCTTCTGAGCATGGCTCACCCTAACATTTTGCAGGGACTAGACCAAGAGATGACAGGAGTTTCTTCCCAGAGCTATCTTGAATATTTGTGCTCAGTTGACTTACGAGATATTATATTTCATGTTAACGCTTAGGAAAATTTTAGATTTGTGACTTGTGCTTTATTTCTTTGGTGGGTTTTCAAAACCAACGGATGTAATAGTATCAATTATGGATTACTTTTGGGATGAATGTATAATTTGGGTACTTAGACTATGATATTAAATAAATGCTCTGATTGTCTAGTCTAAACCAAAGTACGTGAACTATTCAATTCATTTGATGACTTATGTCTATTTGTTACATAAATCACATAAAACATACTAAATCACCCCAAAAACCAGGGAGTCACATGTATACCCAACTCCTATTCATGGTTTAAAAGGCAAATCAAGGATACTTGAAATAACCTCTAACTAGTTGGAAGATGAATATTTACCCCAATTTAATCCACAATTGAAATTTCTATAGACTATTTAAATGTTCAAACCTATAGTGTGTTCAAGTGCTCAATCAGTTTTCATGAATGAAGACTATAGACTATACAATACAATCAGCACACCGAACTTCAAGTGAGTTCTTCTTGTCTTAAGGTAGATTTATCAAAAAAAAAATTCTATTTAAAACTTAGTACATCACTTTCTACTTAAAATATACCTAGCACTTCTTTCCCCAAGACTTTAAGTTCTCATCCAAATACTTTGTTTTCAACATATAATTTAGGACAGTTAAGATTGTGGTTGACTTTTGCATATAATTGTTTGATTACAAATGTTTCCCTTTCCATCACATAATTTTTCTATTATTCTTTTAAAAAAATTACCTTTTAAACTTCAAAAATGTGAAAGGTTATGAAATACATCTCTGGCACTTAACAAGTTCTCTGTCAAATAGTTTGTACATTCTCTATCAATCAACATCAGATCTCGAGGAAATACAAAGTTACACAAAAGGTCCCGCCCAACCCTTCCATAACCATTGACACCCCAACGATTGCCCCACGAGTTTTGGACATAATAAAATTTGACACCATTTTCAATTTCATAGCTCACCACAAGCAGTGCATGCGCGTTGGTTATTAGTGATACCTTATCAATTGATCATTCATAAATTTCTTATGCAAAATAACACATATAAAGTGAAAAAAATATGAAATAAATATCAATTTAGTTATATTCATAAAATTGCTAATATTTGATTTATATTCCCGAGTGTTTCAAATTCTTGATATGCTATGATGTCATAGGCTATTGGGTGAGCTCTGATGAGGCTCAACATATATTCTTTTGTTACATCTTTTCAATCCTTTTGTAACCCTTGATGCAAACCTTTGGTGCTCCTTGGAAAAATTACAGCATGAGTTATCAAGATATCTTAAATTAGGTCTATAAATAAGTTTACAAATATATATACAACTTATAGAGTTTGGAGGCTAACATTTTCCTCTTTTCGCCTTGTAAGGATAATCTCTCTCAAAACTTATCTCTAAAGTTTTGTGTAATCTAAAGTCTTGTGTGTGTGAAATGACATACAATCACTCTCATTTTTTTTCTATGTAGATTTTTGGATCATGATAAATCTTCTCATGAATACAATCAACAAGTTCTTGCAAATCGAGAATGATTTTAGAATTATTTTTGCGAAGAATGTTAATCATAACCTCACCTACTGAAGTAGTAGTCATAGCATAACAACAACCTTAGAAAAAATTGTGATAGTAATCTAATTATTAAAAGTACAAAAGTAACAAAAATTTCAACTTCTTAGTAGACGAACCACATTTTTTTTTATTTTTAATTTTAGGTAGCACATCAATTTTGTTGAGATGCCAACAAAATGAATCATGTCAATAAATAATCAAAGTATATGAAATTTTGTTAGAACTTTCCAAATGAAAATAAACTTGGCTTAAAAGGTTTGTAAATCCTCAACAATTACAATAGAGTTGGCGATTTTTTCAATTATCGTGTTGACTTTGATTTTCAAATTTGCATATAAAAGGGTTAATCAAAGTGATATGATAAGTGTTCAAAGCATGCTTTCCATTGTCATCTCATTTCAATCATCAAAGTTAAGGTTGATCATTTGACCATATGAGTTATAAAAAAAATAGAAAAAGAAAATCAAAACTACTTATTTTTATTTAAATACAATAGCATGACAATTTGACTGTTTAAACCCTTACAAATGAAATACAAAGTCCAAACTTTCAACTCTCATATATAATAGTGACATATTTAATTTCATTACATTCTTGTTATATACACTTCAACAATATTTCAACTACTATTATACTGCAGAACATAATATAGCCAACACATGTGAATAGTGGTTTGTAGTAACTTATTACGATATACAAACATTTGCAATTAAGTTTTACCACATAAGTTTTCTATTATATTTTTAAAAAGTTTAAATTACCTTTTAAACTTCAAAAAATTTAAAGGTTATGAAATGCATCTCTTGCACTTAACAAATTTTCTGTCAAATAGTCTATACATGCTCCATCAATCAACATCGGGTCTCCAGAAAATACAAAGTTATACAAAAAGTCCCACCGAACCCTTCCATAACCATTGACACCCCAACGACTGCCCCACGAATTTTGGACATAATAAAACTAGACACCATTTTCAATTCCATAGCCCACCACAAGCAATGCATGCGCGCTGGTTACTAGTGAAGCCTTATCAGTTGATCATTCATAAATTTTCTACGCAATATAGCACATATAAAGTAAAAAAATATGAAATAAATGTCAATTTAGTTATATTCATAAAATTGTTAATATCTGACTTACATTCCCGTGTGTTCCAAATTCTTAATACGCTATGATGTCACATGCTATTGGGTGAGATCTGATGAGACTCGACATATATTCTTTTGTTGCATATTTTCGATCCTTTTGTACCCTTGATGCAAACTTTTGGTGCTCCCTAAGAAAATTACAGCATAAGATATCAAGATATCTTAAATTAGTTCTATAAATAAGTTTACAAATATATATACAACTTACAGAGGTTGGAGGCTAACATTTACCTCTTTTCGCCTTATAAGGATAATCCCTCTCAAAACTTATCCATAGAGTTTTATGTAATCTAAAGTCTTGTGTGTGTGAGATGACATACAATCACTCTCATTCTCGTCTATGTAGATTTTTGGATTATGATAAAACTTCTCATGAATACAATCAACAAGCTCTTGCGGAGCGAGATTGATTTTAGAATTATCATTGCGAAGAATGTTAATCATAACCTCACCTACTGAAATAGTAGTTATAGCATAACAACAACCTTAGAAAAAATTGTGTTAGTAATCTAATTATTAAAAGTACAAAAGTAACAAAAATTCCAACTTCTTAGTAAACGAACCACATTTTCTTTTATTTTTAATTTTAGGTAGCACATCAAATCCGTTGATATGCCAACTAAAGGAATCCTGTCAATAAAAAATTAAAATGTATGAAATTTTGTTAAAACTTTCCAAATGAAAATAAACTTGGCTTAAAAGATTTGCAAATCCTCAGCAATTACAATAAAATTGTTGATTTTTACAATTATCGTGTTGACTTTGGTGTTCAAATTTGCACATAAATGGGTTAATCAAAGTGATATGATAAGTGTTCAAAACATGTTTTTCATTGTCGTCTCCTTTCTGTCATCAAAGTCAAGGTTGATTATTTGTCCATATGAGCTATGAAAAAAAAACAAAAAATACTCATTTTCATTTAAATACAATAGCATGACAATTTGACTGTTTAAACCCTTACAAATGAATTACAAATTAAGTACAAACTTTCTACTCTCAAATATAATAGTTACATATTTAATTTCATTATATTCTTGTAATGTACGCTTCAACAATACTTCAACTATTATTATACTGCAGAACATAATGTAGCCAACACACGTGAATAGTGGTTTGCTATCACTTATCACAGTACACGAACATTTGCAATGAAGTTCTACCACATAAGTTTTCTATTATTTTTTTTAAAAAATTAAAATTACCTTTTGAACTTCAAAAATGTGAAAGGTTATGAAATGCATCTCTTGGACTTAACAAGTTCTCTATCAAATAGTCTATACATGCTCCATCAATTAACATTAGGTCTTGAGGAAATACAGAGTTATACAAAATGTCTCGCCGAACCCTTCCGCAACCATTGACACCCCAAGAACTGTCCCCGAGTTTTGGACATAATAAAACTTGACACCATTTTCTATTTCATAGCCAACCACAAGCAGTTCATGTGCGTTTGTTACTAGTGATGTCTTATTAGTTGATCATTCATAAATCTCTTATGCAAAATAGCTCGTATAAAATGAAAAAATATGAAATAAATGTCAATTTAGTTATATTCATAAAATTCCTAATATCTGACTTACATTCACGAGTGTTTCAAATTCTTGATACGCTATGATATCACTGGTTATTGGGTGAGCTCTGTTGAGGCTTCACATATATTCTTTAGTTGCATCTTTTCGATCATTTTTTGTAACCATTGATGCAAACCTTTGGTGCTCCCTGGAAAATTTACAACATAAGATATCTTGATATCTTAAATTAGGTCTATAAGTAAGTTTACAAATATATATACAACTTACAGAGGTTGAAGGCTGACATTTTCCTATTTTCACCTTATAAGAATAATCTCTCTCACAACTTATCCATAGAGTTTTATGTAATCTAAAGTCTTGTACGTGTGGGTAGATATACAATCACTCTCATCCTCTTCTATGTAAATTTTTGGATTATGATAAATCTTCTCATGAATACAATCAACAAGCTCTTGTAGAGCGAGATTGATTTTAGAATTATCATTGCGAAGAATGTTCATCACAACCTCACCTGTCGAAGAAGTAGCCATAGCATAACAAGAACCTTAGAAAAAATTGTGTTAGTAATCTAATTATTAAAAGTACAAAATTAACAAAAAATTCAACTTCTTAGTAAACGAACCACATTTTTTTTTATTCTTAATTTCATATAGCACGTCAATTCCGTTGAAATTCCAACTAAAGGAATCATGTCAATAAAGAATCCAAGTATATGACATTTTGTTAGAACTTTCCAAATGAAAATAAACGTGGCTTAAAAGGTTTGCAAATCCTCAATAATTACAATAAAATTGTTGATTTTTGCAATTATCGTGTTGACTTTGGTGTTTAAATTTGCACATAAATGGGTTAATCAAAGTGATATGATAAGTGTTCAAAACATGTTTTCCATTGTCATCTCATTTCTATCATCAAAGTCAAGGTTCATCATTTGTCCATATAAGTTAAAAAAAAAATCAAAACTACTCTTTTTCATTTAAATTACCCTAGATAAGAAACTTCAATAGTTAAACACCTGCAAAGGTGGTCTGTCCGTACTGGTCTTTGGCGACAACAGTTGGTCGTTAGTAGTCCTCTGAAACACTATTGCGAAGGGAGGTCTCCATTCTACGCAGGTTACATTTGAATGAGTGAATCCAAAAAACGTGCTGTCAAATTTGATTCGACTGATATGTCCTTCAACCCTTGCCGATTGTCTCCAAATTGGTTCTCAAGAAATAAAAAAATAACTAAAATCATATATATATAGTCTTTTATAATTTTATTTTGGCTATCTTTATCAATGTTAAATTAGTTATTGTGAATTAGTCACGTTTAATTTCTTATTTTAAATTTATGATAGACGATTTGATATTTATTAACAGGATTTAAATTAAGATTTTTAACCCATGATTAATGTGCATGACAATCAATTGTGTAATAAAAATTAAGATAAATGCATCGATATAATGATCTATGACCATTAGATTGACATTATATATAACTAATTATACATTACGAGATCATCCATCCAGACTCTAATTACGACACAAGCTCAAGATTTATACAGGGGCGGCCCAAAACAATTTGAAACCTAAAGCGACTATTACAAATGAGGCTTTTATTTTTAATATTAATAATTTTTTATTTAAAATTATTTTTTAGACTAAACATAGTCTAATCTTTATTGTGATAATCGATCTTTAGGAAGATTTTATCAGTTTTAATTTTAAACAATCATAATCTACTGATTTTAATAATTATAGTTTAATAAAAAAATATTATGGTTTATTTTTGTAATAGAAATAAAAAATCGTAGCACAAAAAAAGAAGAAGAGATTTTTTTTTTTAGAGACTGAGTGAGAGAGAGGGTCTTAGTTTACTAGAGAGAGAGAATTATTACAAATGAATGGTTTGTTTTGATTGACTAGTTAAAATTATTTTTTGCTTTTTCATTTTTTTTCTAAAAAAATTATTTTAGTATATTTTTAATAGTATATTATTCATGAATTTGCCAACATCTGACTTATATTCTTGAGTGTTTCAAATTCTTGATACGCTATGATGTCACAGGCTATTGGGTGAGCTTCTGATGAGGCTTAAAATATATTTTTCAGTTGCATCTTTTCGAACCTTTTTGTAACTCTTGATGCAAACCTTTGGTGCTCCCTGAAAAAATTACAGCATAAGATATCTTGATATCTTAAATTAAGTATATAAATAAGTTTACAAATATATATACAACTTATAGAGGATGGAGATTGACATTTTCCTCTTTTCGCCTTATAAGGATAATCCCTCTCAAAATATATATTTGACCAAGGTTTGTAAGCTAATTCCAGCTCAAAGCGCCAAAACACATAGGCCAAAGAAAACACAAGCTAATCAAGACAGCATAATCATCATACAAACTCTCTTAATCTGCAAAACCCATTCCTATAATCATAAACCCACATTGAAAAATAGAATAGCATAATTGTCATGACTCTAGAAAGAGAAGACAAAACCCCAAAATCTCAATTCTCGAGAATCCCAAAATACATACTCTTTCATCTTGGGGGCTCATGTCAATAAAGATACAAAGAAAGGGGCCAGGAACAGAGATGAAAAGAAACAACAAAAAATTTGGATCCTAAATGCCAGAATTTGCTACCACCAAGTCCCAGGGTATGGCTTATGTAAAATGGCTCTTGCCTTATATACATGTCACGGATTTGAAATACCTTTATCTTACTAGAAAACTGGCAATCTCTGCTCGCCTGATGCAAAAGAGATGATATTCCTTTTGAGTGGTGAGATATAGTGTGCCCCATGGAATGCAGCAGCTTGTAATACATTTAGTGGTCCAAAACGAACAGAGTACGGCTTTTGAAAACCATCTAGGATAACCATCCTTGTCACATTTGCAGGTTTCCTATCTGCTTCATATTTCTTTAATAGCGATACCTGTAAAAAAATGAACCAGACTCTTCTTTGAGCAATAAACAATTAACTGAAGAACAAGGACATCCAGCATATGGACACATTTTTCCAAGTGAAATATAACATGAAAATCTTAAATAGTTACACCAGATGATATGCAGATGATGCAAGGGTAATGTCTTCGAATTCTAACATTAACACAATTCCGTAGAATTCTTACAGTGTATGCCAACTCGAATCCTTTTACCTCTACCTTGATATCTATTTAGCCATCTTGATCTCAGTGTATATGTTCCCCAAATGGGCAAGTATGGATAAGGAAGTTACAGCATTTCGGTGCTGCTTGTCAATTTTTGAGTCCACTAAGTTGCCAGTAACAGCAATTTAATCAACATTTTATGGTTCAACAGCTAAAGAAATTTTAAGCAAAAGACAATCACCTCAAGTCTTCTTTCTCCCCCCAAGGTTTGCAGTCATTACATTGTTTGAGCATTGCTTGCAATAGTCCAAGGTCACAATATCGGTAATGGACTCGGATGGCATTGAAACATATCAGTTGCGACATGGTGGAATGGTGTTAGGCAAGACACATGAAATTGGACTTGAAGAATGTTTTAGGGCATATCTCGGCGTTGTAGAATAATATTGCCTCGTAGTAGAATGATGACTCGAATAACTCCGTTGAGTCATCCAAGATGCCTCCAAGTCAACAATTAGGCGAGTAAGACTCGTGGTTTATACAGAACCGAAAATGTCAAGTCGGATATGACTTGGCTGATACATGTTAGTATTAGTTGATCATTTGAACCATGTTACCTACCGTTGCACTATGCTAAAAGGTCATTCTCCAGATTGTAACCGGATATGCAGAGTGCTATAAAAGCTAGGCTAGATATATACCCAATTTCGAGAATTTTCGCACAAACTGCTACTCTTTGATACAAATCCAAGTTCTCACTCTTAACCCGATCATTCTGCCATTGAACTAATAAAAAACCCGTACTCTGGTAATTATTCTAGCAATGGGTGCATGCCAAACGCCCTGGTAAAGCCAAGGAGCTTTTGACTGAAGAGGAAAATTAACAATTTATTAACTTGGCATTTAGTTTTACTTTGAGAAAAAACAATGGGTATTATCACAATTAACAAACTAGCTGGTGCTAGAATTGGCTTCCTTTTTCTTTTATGATATTAACTAGCCTTCTAAATTGCGTGTAAACTTTTTCTCTTCCATTTCTAACTTGGGTGGTTTTTAAGATGCTTGCCTTTAGGACCATGGTCATTTGTTCACTAGTTATAAGGTGAGAATCTAAAAATGACAATCAAAACTTACATGATCCAAGAAGTTGTAAAAATCGGCAGATAAAATCAATATATTGTTTTCTGCACCATGGAAAATTATAGACACTATGATGGAAATCTTGTGCCACGTATTCTTCTCGAGTCTGCGTAACATAAAACGGAAAGATTCCCTCTCGAGATAGCCTACATATGATTTTATTTGGTTCAAGAATCTCTTTGAATGGACAACATTGAGGTATGATATTTTTTCATTTAATTGACATGCACATGGCAGGATTAGTTGATAAATTCTATAATTGCATTATTTTTTAAACTGGTGATCCTTCTATTCGTAACAATGATGAATTAATAATTTGTTCAACTCCATTTGGAGAAAGTTCAAATCTTTTGTGTGCTCCAATCAGGAGTGCATGAGTCCTATTAAGAAATTTTAAAATTGGCTCATAGATCTTGGTTTGCTTGGCTGCATCAAAAAGGAACAAGACGCCATAACAATCTATGTTCCTTCTCCACAGAAGTATAGAGGAGAGGATAATAAAGGTTAGCTCTTCTTTAGAATTACTCAGGTTATTGGGTTGTCAGTTTAATTTGTTGGATAGCTTCTACAGAAGATTATTTTTTCCAATTATATATTGATGGTTACTCTCCCACTATCTTTCTCAATTAGTAGTTTTCCGAAGGAGAGGACCCATATTCCAACACTTCCAAGTCTAATCTATCTCCTATAAAACAATATGAAAAACTATCTCTACAATTAATTAATTCAAGATGTACGTTATTCATACCAGTGCATCAAAAACCTTTCTTCTTCCCTAACAATATATTGATATAGCATCAGCAAATAAATGGCACCAGTCTCATACCACAAGTAGGAAAATAAAGTACCAGTAGGTAGAACCATCTCACTTTTATGCCTGGATTCCAAGTTGCCAACACCCACAGATTTCAAAATATTACTCCCTAAAGTACTTCAGAGTACAATTATGCAGGGTCATGTTTTCTTGACCTTCATCT
Organism: Ilex asprella; assembly: GCA_023539305.1. Taxonomy (NCBI): domain Eukaryota; kingdom Viridiplantae; phylum Streptophyta; class Magnoliopsida; order Aquifoliales; family Aquifoliaceae; genus Ilex; species Ilex asprella. Next base: position 26,204,193 of record CM042194.1, read on the forward strand.
GTTGTATGATTAAGAATGCATTTACTACTTGAGGTTTATATGACTTAACAATATTAAATTCGGGCAAATTAGCATGTCAAACTTATTTGCCATGATGTGGGGCATAGTGACATAGAAATCAAAGAGAACCGAGTTAAATAACAACTCTGCAAGATCGAGGAAAAGAAAGAAAGTCGTGAGTGTGTACCTCCCCATTGTCAGATACTACAGCAACACCTTCAGTAATGATTCTTGAAAAATAAAAAGTGTCACCAAAACTCATGTTAACTCCTTGACCAGCCAAGGGATGAACAGTGTGTGCAGCATCACCAATAAAAATCGCACGCTATGTTACATAACAATTAGCATGCATTATAAAAAATGGAAACACCATTCTATCCAACTCCAATTGGCTACTTTTGGAGAACCTCAAAGCACTCATTCACAGAAGAAGTTACATCTGCTCCGAGCCAAGAAAATATGCTTCCAACACCAGATAATTGTAACTGAGGATGAGGTCCATATCCATAATCCAAAGCACGGTTTATTGTTTCCACAAAATCATCTTCATTCATTGACTTAAATTCTGATGACTCCTTGGAGTTTATAGTCCAAACTATGTTGCTGAACTTGTCATCCATTGGCAAAAGTGCAATTGGACCAACAGGTAGAAATCGCTGCCATGCACACCAATTTTCCTCCATATGTTCTATTGTGCCAATTATTGCATCCTGAGAGTACTTCCATCAGTCGTCTTGACACTTGCCATCACTCGAACACGTGACTTAGATCCATTAGTTCCAACTTGTGATAAATTAGGTTGAACCTGATACTGATTTATATTTTTCTAGATGATACGAATGTCCAAAAGTTCATACTAAAAAGGGGCAGGATATAGCTTCTGTCAACCATCTCTTTTTCTTTAAGCAAATACATTTTGTTTCTCTGCTTGTAAGATAATCTAAGCCAAAATCAAATTGAAATTACCACCAATTTAGCATACAAGCTATTGCCATTGTTTGGATCCAGCATTGCTACACTTCCAAGAGCGTACAATGTTTTTGATGACGTGCAATCTAATCCCTCTGATGAAGGGCTTTGATGCAAAGTCATTTAATTTAATCTGGAAGGATAAATAGTCTTCTGGAAATCTGTGTTATGTCCATATTTTCAATTTCTTTAGTAAAACTATATTAAGATCAGTGACGAATTGCAATTACAACCGTGGCAGAATTATAGATTAATTTATTGTAACTTTTAAGTGGCAAAATATCAGGGCCAACTAAATGTATACATTCCTCTTGCTATGCAAAAGAAATAAAAAACATTATTTTTAGGTATGCAAAGATTTTGATGTTGACAGCTTATACTCGGAAACACAGAAACTTTTTCCCTCAATTTTCCAGGCATCAACCTAAGAAAAAGCTAAACAAAAACAATCTAAAAAGGTTCAAGCGTATGGACAATTCAGGAAACTCCATATTTCATCATCTAACTTTCGAGAAACAAAGATATAAATAGTTTCCAAGGGCTTAAGTACCTGTAGACATGACAACAGAGATTTGTGAAGAGCCAGTGAAACATAGCACTAGCCACATAAAAGTACATATACACCACAACATTTCATAAGTCGTACTTCATAAAAGAGCCAGTGAAACATAGCTCTAACCACAAAAAAGTACATATACATAAATGTACACATATAAAGAGAAGTTACCCACACCAATTTTAGAGCAGAATAAGCAAAAAAAAGAGTCTAAAAGTGAAGGATGAAATGAGTCTAGTCTACGAGTAGAAGAGAGCGCAGCACAAAAAATATTCATTAATAAGAGAAACCGTTCCACCTTAGAACAGAGACAAAACAAAAGTTACTAGGTCACTGCAACAAAAAAGTAATATGTTCTACTTTAAACTTGTATGGAAACCAATTAGAGAATTTGCCAGACTTGATGAATATGACAACCCTTAAACATGTTGCATGTTTCAATTTGCAAACCCATGATTTTTATATTTCATGTTTTTGCATTCCGTATATTCATGGCAGCCTGTTATCAAGTTAAAGATAACTTCTTGGTGGGGTGTATACGACCCCTTTCACTCAAAAGCTTTATCATTTAAAAGGGGTTGTCTACACTATTTCAGCTTTATCCCTCACTAAGGGCCCATTCATATTTGCACATATTTTATGTTATCAGGGAGGAAACATGATTCAAAAGTTGAACTTTAATGCTCTAACACCATGTTTGCAACCACGTGCTCTTAAGACATAAGAGAGATTTCATGTATTCAATGGTTTCACCTTGACTAATTCAACGAAGACATGAGTATTATAGCATTGTGTAATGATCAACAAACACAGGCCTCTCAGACACAAGACAACAACCCTTACGTGGTACAACATCCAAAATTAGTGGGGTTGTTATACAATCACCATTGTTGTTATACAGTCACCATTCATCAACAGCCTGTGTAAAGCATGAAGTTTCAACTATGGAAGCTATGCCTATGCAGTTGTGGACATTATTCTCACAATGCCCCTTCCAAGCACGGTTTCCTGGCTATATCTTAATATTGGTGGTCCTCCTGCATCTCTCCTACTTGCCTTTTGCCTCTGCTCTTCTCCTTCATCATTGTCAAATCTTCAATTGCTTAAAAGTGTTGCATAAAGTGTTTCCATTTGGCAAAACTTCTGAGAATACTGTGCATGAAGTTGGTTTTAAGCTCCAACATCCATAACTTCATCAAACGTGAATAATAATGTGGGACCTGCATCTCTACTTATGTTGTTATGGGAGATCTATACGAACAACATCCACATCCTTATTCTGATCTATGACAAAAACCTTATTCTGGAATCTCTCTGGTAGAGCCCTCAAGAATTTCATTATTTCAGTCTCAAGGATTCTTTCATGTAGGTCGAAGGATGAATTAATTACGTCACCAAGTTTAGAATAAAATTTACAGAAGTTTTCATGATCATCCATATCGTAGTTCTTTTAAATAGTCAGGTAAGCATCTGGAGTTTAGAGATTCTAATTGTATAGGAACCTTTAGGGGTCCCTTGCAAAATGTCTCATGCTTGGAAGTTTTGCATGTCATGAACATGATATTTCAAAAATCTTTAGGAGTGACAACACTAAATATAGCATTGATTCCCTTAGTATTCCAACTACTCCCCTCTTGGTATTCCAACTACTCCCCTCAAGTTCTTCTTTTGTACAATGTTTTTACCGATTTGGTTTTCCATGTAAAAACCACTTGCCTTTGGATTATTTTGAGATGGAATTGTTGTGGTTTCTCTAAACACATTAAGTGAGGTATATCATTTATATATTGATCATAGGGTGGTTAGACGATCGATCCTACTGATAGTGTATGCAAATCTAATTTGACTGCTAATATTGCATCATCGTGCTTGGATTGAACTATTTCGTAAATTTATATTGGAAAGTGTAAAACTCAGGAGAGCATCCTCCTTTCAATTGGTATCAAAACAGTTTTATTATTTGTTAGATACACTTTTGTTGACATTAGTATTACCCCAACAAATTTCTAGATTTGAGACCTTCCCTCCAAGGCCACCACTTCCACAATAAAATTTCAATTGCAACAAGATTACTTCCAATGGTGTTTTTCATAGCAGTCTTACTTTTGGACATGCCTCATTTGCTTTGCTCTTCTTCTTCAGACGTATTTAGCTGGCATGGTGCTAGAACCTTGTTCAGAGATATTTTTGCTAGTATTGACCTAGATTTGGATGCTCAAGTAGAATTCAGAGCATTCCAAAAACTTAGAGATCCAACTACAAGAAGACAAGTAGTTTGATACAACATTGTTTTGGTATCTTTCAACTCTATTTTCTTTTGGTGAAGATGGCTTGGTAACAGTTTGCTTCTTCCAAAGCATGCCCCATTCATTCCACTTGCAACAATCCAATTAGTTATGTGGGTGAAAAAACATTAGACGTTCCATCTTCTTACATCAATACTTTTGATGATATTTGACATACAATAATTTCTATATGTCTATTAAGGATCTATATAAGGCATTTCAGGGTTAGGTGTCGATGAGTACATTGAACTATCCATGTGGTTGAGAACCCTCATAGCCTAGGCACAACCACACAATTATTGGGGGCGCACTCTATCATTGAGCTAATAGCCCGTCGTACGAGCCTCCCACTGGCCCACTATACCAAAAGCTAGAGAAACCCTAATGGTTCATTGGTTGGGATGTGGAAGCAACTAGGAACCCATTCATCTTTTCAGGGAAGTAATGAGCTAACTCTGCAGTTGAAATAGAGATTGAAAGAGTAGATATTCGCCCACGTTAACTTTGATTGAACAGAGACAGGAAAAGAATGAACAAATTTAGCATTTTTTGTTCCATCACTGGACAGGATAAAAGGGAAAGTCCTAAAGACCTCATCAGTTTTTCCAAAGCTTCATGGTAAAAACCATCAATAAACAGTGATTCATATGAAACAAATCCCCACAAAAGTTCAGAAAATAGTACACACCCAATGATCAAGGCTTCTTCCACTGCAAGAATGTGGCAATGTGTTTATGCCCCGAGCATATGTCCTTTAATCCTACTGTTCAAAAAGTAAAGTTTTTTAGGGGTAATATAGTAAGCAAATTGATTTTGTTCCACTAGTTTAGACTTTGAATCTGAATGTTAGCATGCCCTACACACAAAGGACACAAACTTTCTTATAAGCATAATCAAGAAAGAACTGCTTTGGGAAGATTTTTTCCAACAATTACCCAGACAATTGAAAAATATAAATTTAAGAACAACCACCATTACCTGCATCCTATCAAAATAAGCATGTCGATGCTATTCAACATAATGCTAAGTGCCAACATCTTCAAAGTAGAACTGTCACTGTTACATGATTAGAAGTAACAAAACATTACTTCTCATCTTTTTCAGAATAATATATTGTACTTCCAGGCATACTGGGCAACACTTCGAAAGATCAAAACCCACAAGGCAATCAATAAGTTGCTGGGAAGCACGGATACGGACACGGGTGTTGTATTCGATACAATACGGATATGGAGATATGACAAAGTTAAAAAATATCAGACACGGGTACAATAAGGATACGACTATTAAAATAATATAATATATTTTTTAAATAATAATAGAGTTGTAATATATTAAAAATAAAGCATATATTATAACAATATTAATAATAAGACCTAGTAAATATTATTTTTTTGATTAAAATTGAAATAGATCAAATTAAATATCCACTATTTTCATCAAACATCATTGCATCTATTAACATTTATAGTATATAAGTTATGTAACAAAAAATATATTAAAAAAAATATTTTTAATAGTTTAAAGTTATTTTTTTAATAAAAAAATTATTGGTCGTGTCCTGACCATATTCTAAACGTATCCTGGCCGTGTCCTAGACGTGTCCGGCTGAGTTCACTGTTCAGGACACTTCTGGCCGTATCGGACACGTGTCCGGCCGTGTCCTGGCCATATCCGTGCTTCCTGCCTAGATAAGTTGTCATCAAAACTTTAAGATGGGATAAACCCTATTACAAGAAAAAATTGAGAAACTTTAGATACATAAAGAGATGGTTTTTCTTTTCATCAGTGGGCCCGAAAATCACAAAACCACATCTAGCTAAATTTTCTCAAGATACTACTATCTTGAACAATAGACCTACAAGTTCATCCGAGCAGCAACTAATATTTTAAAACATTACTGACGTATTGTGTTGTTGAGCGTAACCACAAGAGGTAAAAAAATGATTAACCAGAAAAAACCTCTGGTGACTGCTTCCTTGTTTTTAGAACAGGTACTCTGGATGTAGCCCTTTGAGCGCAATCAAGGAAAATGAAATAATTGTTTCTCAGGTAAATGAAATTAATTAGCTCAGCACAATTTGAAACAACTTTGAAAAGAGAGAGGGTTGCAGGAGTGATGGCACTGACCCTTGGATCTGGGGATCCTCTTTGTTGATGGAACACCCACTCATTAAAGCAGGATTGCTGTCAGTGATCGCAACACTTAACTGCTTCATTAGGGGCATGCTTCCTGCAAGCACATTATACAAACTAGTTACTTGGCATGTACCATATGAAGGGCAGAAGGGGTTAGTCATATACCACTGGAACTGCATGAAATTTTTTAAATGCTCCTATATTTTATTCCCTCAAACCAACTTCCAGTGGTAAGGCATTGAAGAGTTGAAGGCAAGGCGGGAAACAAAACAAATGAACACAAACAGTTGGCAAATAGATTTTTTTCCTACCAAAGTAAAGCCTAAAAGCCAATTCGAAGCAAAAACCATATCCCCTGCCCCCTCTTAGAGCATCTCCAATCACGCTCAATAAAATAGCTACCCAAAATATATTTAAATATTGTATTCACTACTTTAGCTATCCACTTTTAAAAATTTACTCCAACCACGCTCTCTATTTTAGTTAACTACTTCAACTAACTTTAACTAATTTTCAATAATATAATTCAAAATGTCACGTGACGTAACACATAAGCGCTATAATGATAACGTGACGTGCCACATCATTAAATTTTAAATTTTACAACAGTCATATTTTCAAAGGCCATATTTTTGAAAATGTATAAATAAAACCTCCCCTTTCCCATTGTCATATGACTCAAATTTATTTTACTAGTATTGAACTCATATTTTTTTGCTATGAGTATTTCTTTGAAGATGATTCTTAGTGATTCCGACTCCGATGATGAGTTGGAGATATTAGCGGTTGCTGCTATGGCAATGGAGAAACTCATTGTCTGCGAATATTTAAACATGCATAATAATGCAGTACTTGTTTGTTGTACTACAATTCCATCATTTGCTTGAGTTGTACCTTCTCTTGGTGAAATAATATTCATGTTCATCCTTCAGAAATCAATGAAAGAGAAAATTTTATTTCATGAAATCAATGAATTACAAGAAGTAAAACTGAAACTGTTTAAGCAAAACTGAAACTGTACAAATTTCTGCTATCAAGAAAAGATCCTGTACAGCAACTGGTTTTGACACTGCAGCTCAGCTCCTGCTATGTTTGATCCACTAGAGCTTCAGACCAGCTCAGTAAACCTGTCCTCTGATCAAGAATTGGAGCTTCAGACATCCTGCAAATAGGACCTGATGCAGAAGCTATTAACTCAGCTGATGGGCACAAACCAAACAGCACAGCACACCTCTGAACCAAAGGCTCTTGCCTCACTGCAATGTTTGTTGAAACTTCAAAATTCTAGAGCAATGGAAGAAAAGTTTTATGTCTGGAGTCCATGAGAAACAAAAAGAGGACAATCAATATTGAAATTGAGGACAACAAACCAATCTCCTAGAAGCAAACAGTCCTTAAAGATGAATACATAGGAAGTATATAAAATGTACTGAATATAAAGATTCTCCATTGCAGGCCCTGTCCATAGGAACTTTAAGTTTTATAAACCACTTAAAATTTAAGTTTGTATCCCAAGTGCATCCTATAACGTCCAAGGTCTCAATAGACTTTCAATATGGATAAGCAAACATACCATCATACCAAATCATAGTAATGCATTTTTTATGATGCCTCAATGACCAAGGATTAATCACTAGTGGATCTAAAAACAGTGAATGAGTAAATAGTAATGCATGTTTTATGATTAGTAGCACTGGAATGATGGACATGATTGATCACCCTTCAAATGTTTAATACAGAAAAAATAGTTCAAATAGCCTCCAACTAAGATTAGTTTCTGTTTTTTTTCAACAGATAAGCTGTTGGGTGTTGCAGAATTCAATCCTACGGGGTAAACTAGTTAGACTATGAATCTCATACATTCACATTTCAAGTATTTAATGAAACTTCAGAGCAATGAACAGCAGAACAGATCACTACAATCCAGTGCAGAGAAGACACAGTCAAGGCCAAGAAGCAAATCAGGTCATACAGATTGCACAGACCAACTGTCCAGAAATCAAAGCATACTCTCAGCACCTAGCACCATATCATGGAAACAAGGTAGTAAAAGACTTGACAATTTAAAACATGTTATGAAAACTAAGTTAACAGGAAAAAAACCTACATTGTCGATGAAAAAAGTTCAAAAGAAATGTGCATAAAGGTTCACTGCTAAAATTGGGCGGAACATGACTAATAAAAATCATGTTGCAAGAGCATTTGAGAACTTGAACAAACACTAAGAAAATAAACCAGTAGTTTGTGAACTCATATTGAGGGCTTTACTATCAATGATCATATTCTCTAAGAAAATTATTGCTCAACTAATTAGATGCAGCACATACCAAGATTGAATGGCAGGTTTGAGTAGGCCTAAATTCAACATTATATAAATGAAAACCATTAATGAAGCATACCACATTATAGAACCAACTTAAAGTTTGGAAAATAATTTCTTAACACAACCATATAATTTACTTCCATAGAACCAAATTTCCTATAAGAAAGCAGATGATTTCAATGGCCCTGGAGTGTAAAGATGAGCAGCAGAGGGCTTGCAGAAGCAAATGAATGAAGGACAATGGAAATTCTACTATACAATATTTGATACATTTACTGGGGAGTAAAAAAAAATCAAAGCCCAAAGAATAGATAAGGATCAAATGTCAGCCTAATAAGCAAATAAGACGATATTAAATTTTGAGAAAGATTCAATTAAAATCCAAGGAAGAGAATCCAATCAAATTTCATAACAATATATGCAAAAATCAAACAAAACCACATCAAAGATGAATATAAATTCAACCAATTACACTAAAAAAAAAATGTGTACACAGTAAATTCATACCAATCAAAAGAAAAATCAATAGTAGAGTCTGTCAGCCATTTCAACAAACAATTGATGTCCATTATGGTTGACCGCAAATCCACACCAAACTAACAACAAATTTGAATTTTGGGTGTGTGCTAGTGTGTGTGTGTGTGCTTGTGTGCGTC
>CM042194.1:26236884-26257484 GCA_023539305.1 Ilex asprella
GTTGATTTTATTTATCTCATAAAAATTGTGAATTTAATTGTGTTCCGTTAGTATTTTTTTTTTTTTTGCTTAAGATATTTATTCCATGGGGATAGGGTGGATTGAAAATATAGTGATTGAGTTTATAATTATATTTTGTTATTGCATTCAGTAGTGGAAGAGGTGATAAATTCATGAATCTTATAAATGAGAAAAAAATTATTTATTACTTAAAAATTATAAATTTCAATGGGTTATGTTAGTATTTTTTTTCTAGAGGCATTTGTATATATGATGTTGTTTTGAAGAGTTTTTATATAATTTTACGATAGTTCTATTAATATGAAAGGTATAGTCGGCGATATATTTTGAGTCATTTTAAAATAAGAATTGATATGAATATTTTTAAGCCAATCTTTTTAAATTTGAGCAATTGTATAAGAATTTTTTGTTTGTTATATAGTGCCTTCAGGCACGGGTAATAACTAGTCTATATAATAAAGTAGAACGAAGTTTGAATCCGAGACAAAGAGTGGTCCAGATCTTCTTAATATAACTTCCCGCCCAATAGATCGTTTATTGTTGATATCCACACAATAGATCGTTTACTGTTGCTTTTTCTATCACACCTCTCTCTCTCTCTCTCTCTCTCTCTTGCCTCTCTCGTTTGCATCTCCCACTCTCTCACTCCTCTCTCTCTTTCACGCCTCTCTCTCTATCACGCCTCTATCACATGGTCAAAGCTTCATTCCCTGGGCAGAAAGGAGAAGAAGCAAATATAGAGTCTGTGCGCCCAACCCCCCTCTTTCTATTTCTTCCTAGCGATCACCAGCTGATAAATTCCATAATTGTATTATTTTTTAAACTGGTGATCCTTCTATTCGTAACAATGATGAATTAATAGTTTGTTCAACTCCATTTGGAGAAAGTTCAAATATTTTGTGTGCTTCAGTCAGGAGTGCATGAGCTATTTCCACCTCATATTAAGAAATTTTAAAATTGGCTCACAGATCTTGGATTGCTTGGCTGTATCAAAAGGGAACAAGACCCCATAACAATCTATGTTCCTTCTCCACAGAAGTACAGAAAAGAGGATAATAAAAATAGATGAAGGAAAAAATCTAAAGAAAGAAAGAAAAGGTCCCGTAGTCCAAATAAATAACAAAAACAAAATATACCTTTAGAGCAATTATTGTTTCGGTTTCAGCCTACCTTGTGGTTTAACAGCCACATGCTCTAGGCAATTGAGCGACTCCCTTTTTCTGGTTTAACCCTACAAAACTCGACTTCATGCTCACCAATTCCATGGTACACCAGAGCTTGAAAGATACAATGTCCTCCATCAACATTCTCAGCCACAAAAGTGATATACATCATGAAACCCGCAACGGGCCGTACATTTAATTTGAGGGCCTTCAAATATTTGTAATTTGTACCCTGCATTTTAAGGCAGCATTTAAATCCTACACAAAAAAAATAAAATAAAATAAAGAGCTAATGAAAAAAAATAATACTTGTATTTTACTACACAACAAACACGCAGGGACATACATTTTCAGTGTTGTACGAATCTATGGCTAATCTTGAACAGCAGTTGACACTCTTAAGCCACCCGGCATGACTATCAAAGTTTGTAATTGGTACAATCAAACCACACAATTGATTAGCGGGAGGTTTCTCAACGTCAAAGCCCTGTAGGTACGTGAAGTTAAATAAGAGTCAAAAACCATAAACAATCAGCTTGTTAGATAGGTAAAAATAAAATAAACGCCGAATGTACCTCGCTTTCTTCGACTTGTTTGTTGTACCTCGCCCACTCTTCTTCGGTCACTTTATTTTCATGCCAATCATCAGAATCGTCTTCTTCTCCTTCTAATAGTGGTTCTTGGTTGTCATCTTCCTCATCGAATTTCTGTTTTTTCAACAATGGTTGTTCTTCTTCCGGAGGAGATTCAGATCCATAAACACCCTCAGCCTTTGCACCAGGTTTGGCTGCCATCTCTTTCTCCCTCCTTGGCTGCTTCAATTTCTAAAAACTAATGCCTAATGACTTAACTTAGCCCTAGATAGACCGTAGATACACTACCTGACTTGATGTTAATCCAAATTGACAATGATTATAATGAAACTAGATCATCATCCTCACCCAAATTTAAGTAAAAAAAGATACCAAGTTTGATTTAGTATACACAGGGGTGGCTCAATACAATTTGGGGCTTAAAGCGAAATTTTTAAATGAAGCTTTTTATGTTTAGTGTTAATATTTTTTATTTAAAATTATTTTTTCTTGCTTTTTGAGTTACAAAAGTATTAATTAAGGTTTTATATTCAAAGTTTGCAACCATATCTTTTTCAATTGATAGTATCGCTAATTCAATTAATCTTTCTTGTGACATAGTCGATCTTAAGTAAAATTCTATTAGTTGATCTATTTTTTTTTCGTATCCACTTAGTTGTCTTCTAGATGTCATATTATTATTAATATATTATAACTATATAACAACCAAACAAATACAAACAAACACAATTCACAATATGTAGTATAGTTAAAAATATATAACAAAAAAATTAAAATTATGAAACAATAGAACCTGGCTTGAAAGCCTTGAATGATTTCAAATGTTGCAATGAAAACTCGAGTAGATGTTGATGATGAAGGATGGAATGGAGGCCGAGTCCAGTCACCAGTGACTGTTCACTGTTGCTGTGTAGCACTTGGGATTTGGTAAAAAAAAAAAGTGATCTGTGAGTGAGTATTGAGGCTTGACCGCTTAAGAGCACTATGTGAGATTGAGAAAGAGAGGGGGAAGAAGAAAGAGTTTTTTTTTTTTTGTTTCAGACTGGTTTTGGTTTAATGGGAGAGAGAGAAAAAAAAAATTGAATGGTTTTATTGGTGTGGTTGGTTTACCGAGAGAGAGAGAGGGGGAGAGAGGTTGTGTGTGTTAAAAGGAATGGTTTTGTTGGGTGGGTTGGTTTATCAAGAGAGAGAGAGAGAGATATTGTGTGTTGTAAAAGAATGATATGATTTAATTTTTTTATTTTTTTGGTGGCTGATTTGACCTTTCAATTTTTTTTATATTGTTAATTTTTGTAGATATTTAATGTTTGAATTGAATTGTGGGTCTATTGATTGAGCTTAAGTTTTTTTTTACATGGGTTATTTATCATGTTTAAAAATTTGGGGTCTTCCTTTGAAATGGGGCCTAAAGCACAAACTTTTTCACACCTGCTGTTGGGCCGGCCTTGAGTATACATCTCTTCTATGGACATTTTTTTTTTAAATAATGGGAAATTTAAATTTAAATAAAGATAAAATATGGCCATTAGATAGAATTAAATTTAATTATTGGTGAAAAGGATAAGGATTAATAAAATAAATCCAACAAGATATGACTTATTATTAGTCCTAATTACATTAAATAAAATGACTTAAGTATCTGAAAACACTCTATAATATCAAAAATCGAGTATAACGTTTATATTTTAGATATAATTTATTTATTTTTAATTATGTATTTTAAAATTAAAGTAAACAAAAAAATAAGAGATGTAAAAGGAAGAGGAGAGAAAAGGTATAGTTTTTTTTTTTTTTGAACGTAGATAGGTATAGTTATAATGAGGTTATCTGATATTGATGAGTTTGTTGGTTGATTTTTTTACATTGGAGATCATGTAGAGAAATATGATGTTATTGAGCAGGAAAAAATAAATTTGAAATAAATTTTATACCATTAAATAAAAATAGATAAAAAAATTGAATCAATTTGAATCATTTTTATGTTTCTATAAATTAAGAATTTAATTTTTTAAATATAATATAAGATAAATTTTATAGCAAGGTGTCTCTTTCCTTGCCTAGACCTGGTGACTTTTTTTACTTTAAATTTAGCTCGATTTTGATTTCGTTAAAGATTGATTCACAGATGTCTATGTAATACACTTTTGTAGAGCTTGACATTTTTTTCCAATGTTGCGTGAATTAACTTAAATCAGAGACATCGAGAGTAAAAAATTATAGTCAAAAAATCGAAGTAGTATCAACTTTATTTTTTCCCAAATTACCTAAAAAAAATGTGTTTAAGCCCTAGAGTACCTCCCAAAGATTTTTCAACCCTCCGATTCTTTTTTTTTTAATGTTATTTTTACCAAAAAAAACTTTAGAATTTCAGTTATTTAATTTCTCGTAAGACCAAATGTCAATGTTAAGTCAGCTAAAAGTCTTAATTAATCTTGTTTAACAAATTAATAACATATTAAATAATATATTTTATATTAAAATAAAATATATAAGGTCATATAACCAACTGCGACAATATCCCATTCACATCAAAACTGATATTGTGCCAAGAATGCTACACATACTATCCAAGTCTTGGGCATAGTGGGTAGGGTATGACATTACAGTGGTGGAAAGAGAATAAGCTATAGGTTGTGCGATCATAGCTGTGGAGTGTGGGAAAAAGGCGAATGGCCGAATTTTTTATTTTCACATTTTCTTCTTTTATGGAGGTAATTTCGTTCTTATGAGTTATTCATCCAACCCATGTCTCTCTCAAATTTAATTCAACCAACAACCGATTGGTCCAGTGAGTAAAAACTCGAATTTCTTCGCTCATTGAATTTTTATAGTTATGAGAGCTCGTTGGAGCTATATCTATTCTTTAACGTTCAGAGTATACGGTGTAATCTTAGCTTTGATCTTGATGTAGGTACGGTAAAGTCCCCTGCAGATAGTTGTGTAGTGCTGAGAGACAATATTCCTTGACAGATATGTGGAATAGTCTATCTACATATTCATTTTTTGTACCAAAAAAAAAAGATTAATTTTTAAAATCAGTTACTTTCAAACTTATTTTTTAAGCTCGGACACTTTCAACTTCCTTCTTCTTCGACGACGATGAACATTTGTTGGCTTTTGATGACGACAAGGAACTCCGACAACGTGATGATCTCCGGGGTTGATGAACCACTCTGGATATGCCCTGCACCATGAAAAGCCCTAAAATTCTATCCCCAAATTCAGTGTCACCTTTCACCACCATCCACTTTGTTATACATCTGTCAACCTCTTTTAATCCGCCTACTTACATGTCCATTTTTGCAGTTACTTGAAGACATCATATTTTTGTGGAGTTTTAAGTCCTGTAAGTACATTTCACACTAGTAAATTTTTGGTCCAATAATATTTCTTACTTTTTCAAGATTTTATCTTCTTGAAGTTAAGAGAAAATGATATATTCATCTTACTTATTAATCAATACTGAAAAACTATTTTATGTATGGTGTATTGGAGAAGATAATGAATGAAACTCTAGTTATGAGAAGATAGAAGGTGGGCTTGTTATTAAAAAGGTGTGTATGACTTAGCGTGAACTTAATTGAATTGAGGTGAGTATAAAAGGAGTGAGTTTAGTAAAAGAGATAAAAAATATTGACCAAATGATATGGTATTAATATAATAAGATAAATTTGAATTTCAAAAGTTAAATCAAAAAATAATATTAACATGTATCCCATTAGGAAAATTCATATTTAAAAACCTTTTTCGTATATGATATATAAGAGAAAATAATGAATGAAGTCCTAGTTTTGAGAAAATACAAAGTGGACTTGTTATTAAAGGGATGTGGATAACCTGAGTTGGACTTAGTTAAAATGGGATAAGTATAAAAAAGATAGACTTAATAGTTTGATTCTAAAAATTTTAATTAATAAAAATAAATATTTGTGATATAAGAATAACCGCACCCTTTTTAGTTATCCTTTTGTACATTGTTATTACTACTTTCAAAATCACCTAACTCTCATACCCTATATTTATATCCATGGAACCTTTAACTAGGGAGCACAAGCCTAGTATTTTCTTCTTCTTTATTTCTCTGTTAAATCAGCCCTAATTAATTTGTCTAACTGATTCACATTAGACTTATGTGTATAATACATATAAATTCCATAAGAAGAGTATCTCTAATAGACTTTTTATTCTCATTCAACTCTCTATTTTAGAGAGAAAATCATCAAAAATCAAGCTTCAATAAGCTCTCTACATTTGGAGAGCAAATCATCACTCTCTATTATATTTTTACTGAATGAAAATATGATACATATACATTCTTAACTAAATTCTATTGACAATAAGATTGATTTTCTACTAAAATAGAAAAGTTGTTAGAGTTGTCTAAAATAGTTCACTCTTTATTTCTAAATTTTATCAAAGATATTGTCTGAAACAAAAAGTATTATTGAAGATGCCCTTAGTATCTCTATTTCTTACCCAAGCCCGTACATAAATTTAAATTTGAGTAAAAATAAGTTAAAAATAATCTCGAGTCTTTTATTCAAACTTTCCTTTATTCAAATCAAGAGAAACGCAAATCTTGAATAGTCATATTTTACCTTCTTTTAAAGATTTAATAGTTAACTCTAGCATTCTTCTTACATTCACATTAGGACCCTAATTAGCCATAACCACTATTTATCACCCACCAAAAAATCAACCTCCACACACGACTTTCTATCCAAATACCTCAATTTCCTATTTTCTTTACCATAAATCAGAATGGAAATCAAAAATAAAAGTGATAATAAAAAATAAATTCAAAATAAAAAGAAAATCAAACTCGCGATAAAAATAAATTTTTTTTTTGAACTAAATCAAACTCGAAATTCAATTTCAAAATCAGAGACAGAGAAGAGTGGCAGAGCCACTAGTGGACCAAGGGGGCATGGACCGACCTTGAATTTTTTTTAAAATTATTAATTATATATTTTTTAAATTTTCTAGTATATTTCATGGTACTCAACGTATATATTTTGTATTCATTCTATTAATTTTTTGTTCTATCAAGTAGTACATATAAATATTTAATTAATTATGAATTTTTTGACATACTTTACACTTTACAGACATGTCTAGACAAGTTTTTGATATGTCAAATTTATTTTTTTAAGTTATAAGAATGAGTATAATTAGCCACTTTTCATAATTTTTTTTGTATATTTTATGCATATCAATGTTGAACTATTTTATATTTAATAAATTTTTGAGTATTAAATATGATATAATAAATTTAAATGTGTTATATTACTTTTATCAAGTGAAAAAAATTAAATTTATAATTAAAATGCTTATTCTGAATAAAATTTTGGCTTTGTGGCTGACAGAGAAGTGAGAGAAGAACAGAATGAGATAGATGAATCAAAAAGAAAAAAATCCATCATCCAATCCACCCCAAAACAAATGAAACCTAGCAAAAAAGAAGTGAACATTTTGCTGAGGTTATTTATATAGCTCGACGATAGGAAGAGGAACTTTGCTCAGTGTTTGTTTTACTTCAAATCCCCAATCCGCTCTCGCTTGCCTCTACTAACGGAATCTCAGTTGATTTTCCTTCCTTTAGTTACTCATATGTTTTAGTTCGCTAAGTTCCAAGTTCATCAAATTAGATAGTGATAGCAGTTGTTTATATTAAATCTTGAGGGTATTTTAAACTTTTAACGTGCTTTGTTTATATTAAATTAGACTAATCCGTGTTTAGAAGTATGGTAAAAATTTAAGAGGAATAATATTATTATTAAAATTTATTTTATTTTATATTATTGAATAAATTATAAAATGCATAGTAGGCGTGCGAGCTCTACAAACCATTGTTAAATTGGATTACAAAGTTGATGGTGTTTTTTAATCCAACAACAAGAGAAAAGATTATCTGCTATTTTCAGACATTATGGAGGTTATCTGCAATCAGGGTTTTCCCATTAAAATAATTTAACGGGCAGGATTTAATTTGATACCCAAGTTACAAAATTTGAAATTCCGATCGACCGATACCTACAGAAACAGTTCTTATCTATATTCAACACTGTCTTTCTCTCTCTCCTTTTCATAAACACCTCCTTTGTTTTTTTGTCGAACGTTTCTCTCTGTGATCTTCTTCAATTCCTCTCTCTAATTTTCCTTTTGGTGTGCAATACAATTTTTTTGTTTTGCTGTTTTAGGGTTAGGGTTTTTTGGTTGTGTGAGAAGAAATGGGTCAACAGTCCTTGATCTACAGCTTCGTGGCTCGTGGGACGGTGATTCTCGCGGATTACACTGAGTTCACGGGGAATTTCACATCTATCGCTTCTCAATGCCTCCAGAAGCTACCTGCGACAAATAACAAATTCACCTACAATTGCGATGGACACACCTTCAATTACCTCGTCGAAAATGGGTTCAGTGAGTCGCCAGATCTAATGATTTTTCCATTTTTTTTTAAAAAAAATTAATAAGATAATCATAGGTTTTTATCGATTTTGTGTTTGATCAATCATTTCTGATAGTCTTTGAGGTTGGTCGATGTGTTTTTGATTGTTGAGCTGTTTCATATGTTGATTCAGTCTCCGAATTTCATGATCCACGAGGATATATAGGTATATGTTCATGTATTTGTAGGCATACGTATAAATATGGAGACCAATTTAGCTTGTCTAAAAGTTATAATAGGATGGGCAATTTATTTTCATTGACTGTGTGCTAACATGTTGAGATTATGGCCCAGGATAATTGGATAATGAAGTTAGAAATGAAATGATCATAGGATTCTATCATTTGTTTTTTGTTTAGATTTTTGTGATGGGCGAACTTGGAATTCTAGAAATTGGTTGCCTATTTGACATGCTTATCGAAATGCATTGCTCTGATTTTGGGCAGATTTTAGAATGCGAGTTGTATGTTCCTTTAGGCATCTTTAAGATGTTTTATGATTTATTTTTAGATTGTTATAAATTGGGTAGAAAGCTTGGATAATAGGTTGGTACAATAATCTGCACCAAGTTTGTCTGGAATTCTATGCTCCATGATTTTGATTTTGATTTATTTGAATTTATTGGTCCTTTCTATTTGATGGGCAGCTGCTGAACGTTGACTAATAGCTCAGTGGAGATATGCATCAGAAACATGATTAGTGTTTCCCACTGCACTAAAATAAACAGTAAAAAGAAAAACCATGAGAACAAAAAAGAAGCTATTGCTTTGGCAGACTAACAACCGTGGGCTGTGATTAAAATTTGACATCAACCACCTTATGCAAATAAACTCAAATATTAGGCCTTCACTTGGCCCAGCATCACTCGGTAATGTTGATCAAACAAGGTAAAGAACCCTTTTATTGTTGGATTTGTTGTAGTGAAAGAAAAATTGAGCCAGGGTACAGATCCTCCCTTTTTATCGTCCTTGAAAAAAATCTGAGTGCATATTTTCATTTGGTTGTGGTCACACTGAACTGAAGTAATCTAAAGAAATATGTTTCCTGTGTAAACAGTTGTGTCCTGGTAAAAATAATTTGTGCATTTACCCCGTAGTATGCTCTTGTCATTTTGAGGGATCCTGGGGTCGCAGCAAATTTAGTTGGTTCGTTCCTGTGGTTGGCTTGTTAGTGGATTTTCCCCCCCATGGAAGTCAACTATTCTGGAACCAGATTCCATGATCACAAAAACTGAATTTTAGTGATGCCGGTTGACTATCTGGATGAGATTCCATCCTTACTACAAGAGATACCTCAAATTTGGAAAATGTCCTTTAGTCCCAAACGAGGTGATTAACGCCATGGCCATCATAATTTCCTTGCTTTCTTTGAGTGATAGGGAGAGTCACTCTCATGGTTCAAAGATTTGGCATAGACTAATACATCTTGGATCCGATCCAAGTATCCAACACCTCCCGTCCTGATACCATTCTACGTTCCTTGTATGAGAATCGGCCGATTCATCTGAGTGATCATGACACCCTGATATATATCCTAAATCCAGCATCTTATTCAATTACTTATTCTCTGTAGCATCTCGTGCGTATCACCCAATTCTGTACCCTGCAATTCAATGGCAGCTACTGAGATTTTTATCAGTGGCCAGTCTGCATTCACAAGGTGTCGGCGCAAATATTCATAAAAAAATCTTAATTAACTGAGAAGCATTCACATATGAACCTAAAAATAGGAATTTCCAAACTCTGTTAGAAAGCACCCACTTAATTCAACCATAAGGGCATTAAGAAAGCTTCCTTCTCTTAAAACAAAACCTGACCTAAACCATTAGGATAAATTAATGTTATGCACTGAACTGAACATCATGTGCTGTGGACGATGTTTGGGTTATTTAAGGTTGTGTTTTGATGCAAGATGCAGATTTCAAGAAAGAAGGTGGTTGGGCTTGTCAAGGGGAATTTATAAGGATAGATTAACTGCCAACCTCTACCCTGCATGCATTTTTTCTTTCCGAAGGGCCAAAAAAGTTTTCCACTTGCTGCCCATCCTTTCTTTGGAATTTATTGAATGGGTTGACCCTTTGTTTTGGCAACTTATCCTAAGGCCTCCTCGCCAAGAGCTTCCCGATGATGACACCTGCCTGCTGTCTTACTCTGTAAAAGAAGGCTCTGAGGTTGGACAGTAAGTCTTTTACTGTTCAGCCTCAATCAAAAGACAATTCTTTGTAAAAACCATAAGAAAACAATGACAAACTTTCAATGTAGTCAAATTCAACCTTGAAAATGACCCAATTTCCATATTTATCCTTTCATTGTTTTCCTTTTCTTGGCCTTCCAATGGTTTACGGCAGTTATTGGCAGCCCATCCGACTGCTTAAGGGGAAGATTAGCAAAAGACTCCTATGTTGAAACTTATGTGTTTTACTTTTACTGCTAACACTTTATTTAACAACAATGTTTTACGAAAAAAGAGAATGTCAGCAAAACAGTTACAAACTTCAAGCTTAGTGAAAGTCAGCCTTGTAAAGAACCATTTTAAGGTGTTATACTGTTCTCCTTTCATACTATTCCTTTTCTTGGGCTTCCAATGGTCTGCAGAAGTTAGTCAGCTTTCTAAGGCTATCCGCATGAAATGTTTGTTTGGGATCATTCTAGTAGACCTCTTAAGATAGATTTGCCGAGTTGTTTATTCAGTAAATCTAAAGTAAAGGTTTTTACTATTTGAGGCTGTCATTTCAATTCTAACCTATTGAACATGACACAATGATTGAATTGTCTTTCTGTTTTGTTTTTCCCCCTCTTCCTGTGCTTTGCATATTGCTCTAAATTCTTTGTTGGTTATCTGTAAATTTTCTTAACTTTTTTTCGGTGATCCACTTTCAAATATGTAAACATGAAGTCAAAAGTAGTGTTGGCCTTATTGATTCTAATACCTGATTGCTTAGTATTTTCTCAATTCACTCTGCATATCGCATGCGGGTCATTCATCAGTCAATTGATAATGTTTCTATGCAGAAAATTTGAATTTTAAAATTATAAATATGGTACCACATTTGTTGCTGTAAATTCGTTAATAGCACATTCTTTCCACTTATGTTCTGTATTTTGTTTGTACTCCTTGGTGCTTCGTGAAGTAGAATAGAAGCAAATAGCTAAAATCTAACAAAATGTTCATATTCACTTTTGTTGAGGCAATCTTGCTTATGGAATCGGTTTTTATCTGAATTATGTTTTAATGTTTTCGTCAAGAATAATAGTATTTTACGTATTGAAAATGTATTAATTCTGCAACTGCGTTTGGACACTGCAGCCTACTGTGTTGTTGCAGTTGAGTCTGCCGGCAGGCAAATTCCCATTGCCTTTTTAGAGCGAGCGAAGGAAGATTTCAACAAGAGATATGGGGGAGGGAAAGCTGCAACTGCTGTGGCCAACAGCCTGAAAAAAGAGTTTGGGTATATCTCTCATTTTCACTTTTATAAGAGGTACGCCTTTGCTGTTTCTATTGATGATATTGCTTAAGCCTTCTATTGATATTGTAGGCCCAAACTGAAGGAGCACATGCAGTACTGTGCGGACCATCCAGAAGAGGTCAGCAAGCTTGCCAAGGTTAGGGCTCAGGTTTCTGAAGTTAAGGGAGTGATGATGGAAAACATTGAGAAGGTAAGGAGGGTTTTTAAGGTTGTCTTTTAATTGTAGGACTTAATTCGAGCTTTATTGACTCAAAAAATAAGCCTTTCAATGCATGTTTGTTTCTGAGCATACATACACTGTATTTTTGGTTAAAGAACCTCGGCTCGTGCAGGTTCTTGACCGTGGAGAGAAGATTGAGCTGCTGGTGGACAAAACTGAGAACCTCCGATCGCAGGTTAGTCCGAGTAAATCTGCATGTGTTTTGTAGCTAATTCAACTAAAGATATATCCAAGTGTTGCAATTGCGTGCAATTTGGTTTCTGTTTTGTAATTAGCCTGCCTTCCAAAGCTGTCAGAATGCTGTTGGACAGAAAGGGTGACTTTATTTGGGGACCTGGTGCAAATGGGAAGTTTTGACTTAATAAACTGTTTGAGATGAGGATGGAGATATTGCTGTTGCTGTTGCTTTATTTTACTTTATTACCCGACCAACTTCTGTAGAGTGTCCTTTCTACTTCGAGTTTGGAATACCTCTCTTTCCTTGTTGCGGCTGGTCGCCTTAGTTCAGTCGAATGAGTTTTGAGAGGCGAAACCCAAGCACCTGACATCTATACAAGTGTGATGTGATTTAATGTATGATTGTTGAACTTCGTTCTTTGTTTCAGGCCCAAGATTTTAGGCAGCAGGGGACCAAGATGAGGAGGAAGATGTGGTTCCAGAATATGAAGATAAAACTGATTGTCTTGGGTATCCTTATAGCCTTGATTCTCGTCATTATTCTGTCTGTCTGCCATGGCTTCAAATGTTAATTTGTGCCGATTTTGTCAACACTCTTGCTGCCATGCTTGACTAGGATTGTTCTGTTGGATTGGTTCACCCTTCGATTCTGTTCCATCTGCAAATCTCTTTCTCTTATTGCTCCTCCCTCTTATCCAAGCCTCTTTGTACCGGAAAGGGCTTGTGTATTTTGGGTTAAATGTATAGGTGATGTGCTGGAATCTCTTGTAGTTAAAGAATTCTCTTTATCCATGAGCCTTTTTTTTTCCTTCTGAATTCGTCGAATATGTAGTGGATGATACTTGGATGACTGCAAATCTGATCAACCTAAACCTCTTGAAATGTCATAAAATCTGTTTCCTGTTTCGTGTTTTTTTTTTTTTTTGATTTACGATATTCTTATTAATGTGTTGTCTACAATAGGTGAGGAAGGAGAAGCAGGAACAGAGTTTGTAAATCATGGATGGGTCCACGACTAGTATCTAATATTTTTTTAGCAGTTACACGTTGTACATGAGCTCATGAATGCACTCAACGATGGTATGATCGAAATGGACAAGTCTACGGCGAGAAATATTTTTTAGGTATCGTATAGTCATTTATCATTTTTGCGGGTATTTTTAACATTTTTTATGTTTTTATTATTTTTGTGATAATTATTTGAAAAAATTGCACTAAGATTTTTGAAGTTTGTCATTTAATCATTTAGATCTTCTGATATTTAAAATATTATACACAAATTCTTTGAAATTTATATGCACATAACACACAGACAAATTTTCATTAGTATATCTATTAATGAATTAAATTTAAATCCCTAAAATTTGAAATGTGTAATATTTAGATCCCTTAATTTTAAAATATTTATACAAAAAATATTTTAATTAAAGTTAGAATATTAAATATTATAAATTTTATAATTAAAATTCATGATTTATTATGTCATTTATTGAAATAAAATTAAAAATAAAATTTTCTTAAAAAAATTATAATTAGTACTTATGATGTTAAAATTTGAATGACATTCACGTCAGTTTTGATTTGGACTAAATGGATTTTTCATTTTGGATTAATTTTTTCATCGTAACTAATAAGGGATTTAGGTGTAATATTTTAAATATTGTGAGGTCTAAGTGTAATTTATTAATAGATATATTACTGTACATTAACGACAAAAGTTTAAATATTACAATCGTATAAATTTCAGAGAGTCTGTGTGTAATATTTGAAGAGCAATGTTACATGGACTTAAAAAATAGATATAAAAATTAGACTTGATAATTACAACCATTGATTTCACTGTAGGTGCCAGCATTTATTGGGACTTACCACTTATTCAATGGTTGGGATTATTAAGTCAATTTTTTAAGTCTAGTTTTTAAGTCCATCTAGCATTACTCATATTTAAAATATTAGGGGTCTAAGTGATTAAGTGACAAACTTTAAGAAGTTTGGATATAATTTTTCCTAATTATTTTTACCATTTTTTTGGTAATTGTGATTGATTCTAAAATGTTCGTAGGTATCATAAAAGTGATAAAAATACTCTCAAAAGTGATAAATCATCTACAAAAGTTGTAAATTTTTTTGTTATAAAAACACCCATTAATGTAGTAAAATTTGAAGGTACGATAATTTTTTTTTTTGGGTACCATAGTTTTTTTTTATGATCAAGGGGTACCATAGTTAAGTCCAATAAAAATACCTGAGTATAGTGCTTAATTTTATTTCCTTATTAATATTTCTATTAGTTTTCTTTCAAAGTCTGATGCAACAAAGAGGTAATTGAAAAATGTGTTTTGTTGGACTTACAATTTAGTCAAAAAATTAGATTTATGACTTAAAATAAATACTTTTAATATTAAAAAATTGGTGGTTAACATAATTTATTTCAAGTGCTAATAAATAAGTTGGAATTGGCTTAACCACTTAAAAAATAAGCTGATAAGTAGAACAGGATTAAAGCATTGTATTTTCTTAAAAATACTTGTATGCAAAGCATTGCACATTTTAATATACACAATTGCTACCATAACAACCACCATCACTTTCCACTACCACATGTTGTCGCCACCACACAACGCCACCATTACTGTTGGATCCTTCCACCACCACCATCATCCCAACATTACAATTGTTGTTGTCATTCCACCAAGTCACCCACACCACCATCATTCCAACACTACAATCATGTCGCCATTCCACCAAGTCATCCATACTATTATCATCTCTTGTCATCGTTAACAATCGCGATCCTCACACACATCGTTAACTAAGTTAAGTTTTGGTTAAATTTTAGTGTTTTCGGGTTATAAACAATCAAAACCTATTACATATGTAAAATGATGGGCCACACAAATCAGCTAAATTACAATGCATAATATATATAAATAATTTGAGCATTAATCAAACAAGTTTTAACATGATATAATTTAAATACAACATGATGTATTAATAACTCAACTCACATTACCATCGTTATTGTCACCATTAGCGTTTTTATTACTGTCACCTCTCACCGACATAATATATTGATAACTCAATTCACATTGTCACCGTTGTTACCACCATCACCTTTACTACTACCACCTCAAATTCGACCTCCCACCGTCGTTGTCTCCACAACCCTCCGGTACTCCCGGACCACTACCAAAGTGGAGCCCACTATCACCCATGACAAAAGTTGGTGACATTTCACATTTTTTTCAACCACCCAAATAAAACCACAAATTAGAGGAACACACAAAGGCCCTGTTCCACACACACAACACCCCGCGGAGAGAGACGAAAGGCACAAACGCACTCCACACCGCTTCACCCCAAATGTCCACCAATTTAAACCCACCCTTTCCTTGCTCCTCATTCTGCCACGTGTCCTCCCACGACCAGATCCACCCTTAACTCACAAGTAACGTTGCACACACAAGCAAACACTATTCAACTGTCTCTCTCTCACTCACTCACATACAGAACCAGAGCATAAAGCTATACATACACAGTTCGTATATAGAGTTTTCTAATTTATTTAGTTATTTATTTTTTATTCCGCCATGGATGCTGCGAGTCAGCTAGTCTGCTGCGGAATCGAGCCTTTCCGGCGGAATTTTCCGGCTGGGAGTCACTCGGCTTCGTCTTTAAAGAAGAGAATCGATCACAATTCGCTTCCGAGAGTTGTTAGGATTCGGAGACGACACGGTGTGGTCGTACGCGCCGTGGCTACCGAGCCCAAACCAACAGAAACCAAGTCTTCTTCAAGTACAGTAAAAGTCATCAATGGGTCTCCCAAATCCCCGTCGTCGAAGCAGGTCAATGGAGTTTCTACTGTTAGTCACTGCAATCTAGTTTTTTTTTTCTTTTCTGTTTAGTTAGGAAGTAAGTGTTTTTTTTTTCTTGCATTTTCTTAGCAACCAAACAAACTGCCAATTTAGTGCGAGGAAGCCGATTTGGTTGGGTATAATGAACTGGTGGATCGAAAACTATTGGCCTCGTTTCGCTTTTGAATTTATTTCTTGTGATATAGAGCGATAAAGCTAGTTTTCTAGTCCTAAAGAAATTTCTATGCCGTCACACAATCCACCCAGATCGTCCCTCTAATTGGTTATGCTCCTTTATCACTCCATAGATCCTCTATGCTCAATTCCTTGCCTTTTTTACCTTTTTCTTTTTTTTGGGTACGAACATTTGGTACTTTTTTCAGTGTACTTTTTGATGGGCTACCTGCTTTTTGATATTAAAGTGTCACTAAGAGGGACAAAATGAAGGCTGAGCATTTTATTCATAGACTACCATTATATTTTATCCAGTTTGTTTTATATTAGTTTGCTGATGGTTACTGATAGTGTGGAATTGGGAATGGGACAGAGAATTGGAGACGTTTCGAAAGAGATCAAACGAGTGAGAGCACAGATGGAAGAAAATGAGGATTTGGCAATACTTATGAGGGGGCTCAGGGGTCAAAATTTGAGCGATGAACTATTTGCTGACAACAATATCAAGCTCCGCCTAGTTGAGGTTTGCTATTTGTTCTAATTGCATAGTATTTGATTTCAGCAATAGCAAATTTTGGTGATTAAATCTTACAATGTTTGTTTGTGTTACTAATTTAAAAATCATCTCGGATTTTGTTTAACGAACTTCTCTTATTAACATTCTTGGTTTCTTGTCAGATGTATTAAATAGAGTGTAATTTGATCTGATTGTGTGCTTGTGGTTGTGGACAACAATGATTTCATGCAGTTTTGACAATTTTACTCTCATGACTTTCGCAAAACTCCAGGTCTAAAGTGATGAAAGCTATTATAAGGAAATGAAGTTTGAGTTTTTTTATGAGAGCAAGTCAACTGATGTTGAATTTGATTTCTACACAGCTTGAAAGTTAAAATGTGATTCAGGCAGTATCGCTCTTGGTCTGAGATCCATGCATCTCTCCCATTTTTGTATATCTGTTCCAAGTTTCCCGAGGCATGGCCATACTTTTGGGTTTTGGCGGTTCTTAGCCTATGCATTTGAATGTGTGGTTGTAAGTGTGTGCATGTGTATATGTACGTGTTTTTGTATGTTTATACACACTCTTTAACTTCACTCATCTTGAGATGCGGACAAGTGTGGCAAACAATAAATGTGGAATACAGGCTTATAGTAGTGGAAACGTGACAGAATATTAAACTTGGTCTGTGTAAGGATTGAGGAGTCAAAGACTGTAACGAGGAACCTTTGTGCTTTCAGTGTGGAAAATGTAGCGAAATACCAACTGGTGAAACTTAAATATGTAGGATACAAGTGGCTATGTATTTCATAACACACCAAGTTGATTCTCTATGTATGTTGTCATTATGCTTAAAGCTCAATGCATCTGAAGTATGAACCAATTAGGTTTTCTAATTGGATGCCTTTCTTGCATCTCCAATGAACTGTTGATTGTATTCTTATGCACTGTTTTGTGCTTCATCAGGTTGATGAAAGCAGTGATTTTTTGCCCTTGGTGTATGATCCTGCTACTATCTCTGCATATTGGGGAAAACGACCACGTGCTGTTGCAACCCGTATTGTTCAGCTATTGTCTGCTGCTGGAGGTTTTCTTTCACGTCTTGCTTGGGATGTGATAAACAAGAAGGTCAAACAGGTGTGTCTTTCACGCTGCGTTTGCCTTTGGCCTGTTGTTACATGGTTTTGACTATTTTTTACTTCTTAAAAGATATGGGACACTAGCTTCTCGTATGGCAGAAAAATATATGGGTTTTTGTACCATTAAACCAGCTATTTTGATACTCAGCATTTTGTCAGGCAGTTGATTGTGGTCCTGTTTGTGAAATAGTTTTCTTTAAACTCCATGCCATCATTACTTTCATTGTTGCCCAATCCATGTTAATTTTTGGTATTTTCCTTCTTGAATATTAATGGTAAGGTAGACTACATCAATCTCCCCATGGGTGCAATTATCGTCGTATTTGTCTGTTGCAAATGACCAAATCAGCTTAGTCAATTTTCCTTCCATTTCTCTCTTTATCTCCTTTTAAAAGTTTCTCCATTCTTATTTCTGTTTAACCAATCTCATAAGTAGAGCTGTTGATAAAAATCTATGACAACAATCTTCAAAGGGTTAAGAGGTCACAAAACTAGAAGTTTACAAGGCCCATGCTATAATAAGCCACATGATAGTGTGAGTGAGAGCCACAGGGGACATCATGTAAAAAGGCTTGAAATTAGTGTTAGTTCATCTGTTATAGGATTTGCAGCTGTTGGTTCTGTTTTCATCCAAACTCCCTTAAGTTTTAATGAGCAGTAGCAGTTCTGGATTTTAATAAATTTTTGGACTTAACAATATAAAATGCACATAAATAGGCATTGTTGCAGTGTTATTGCATAATGGGTCTATTCATAACTGTGTTGTTAGGTATTAGTGTAGGAGCCAAAATAAAATTTGTAAGTCTTTCGAGAGCTCAGATCGAATCGGACCGGGGCAATAAAGAGAAGAGGATATTCTAGAAAGGTGGAAAGAATAATGTCTTAGGTTGCACATAGATTTCTCAAGGATCATACTTAAACATAGGTTTGTTTTAAGAGTTTGAATGTTGGCTCGAAGGTGCTCTAGACTTATCGTTCTTATTCAATTAAAAATATAAAATATTGCATGACATATGGAAAGGTTGCTTTATATGTTCTTGTTTATCTCTAAACAAGGACTTCAAAATATAAATACAGAGTTTTATATATACTCATGGAATCAATCTATATGCAGGAGAGACACAAGGCTTGTTAACAATACATATTCAAAATAGTAGAAAAGGAGAACCATAGTTCATGGTTTGCACCAGGCTCGGAAGATATGAAAGCATGTTTGGTATTGATTTGAAAACTACCTTCTCCTTGTAAAATGATAGAGAAAAGCAAAATTAAAAGTGAGTTTTTGGTCACAATGAGCCATAGATTCGCCAAAGTACCCGTATTTTTTTATTATTCACTATTGTGGGGCCTATACTTCCAAATGTTAAGCATAGTGAAGTAAAGTGACAACCATAAGGAAACCTGACTATACATGACCATAGGCTTGGTCATTTGAACTGCTAAATAGATCCATTTTGATTTGCTCTGCACCATTGAATGCTAATACTGTCACCTTCCAGTTCTTCTGGTTTACATTTGCAGATTTTAGTTCAGGCACAATAGAACATTCATTTATTGGTTCAAATTTGGCTTATTGATATTTTCAATATTTATTTTCTGGATTTCATTTATCCTCTAATTAGATATATATGTTCCAATAATCAGAATGAAGTTGCTCGAGCAATTGAGCTAAGGGAAATTGTAACCTCTTTGGGTCCAGCATATATAAAACTTGGGCAAGCATTGAGTATTCGGCCAGATATACTCTCACCTGTTGCAATGATTGAACTGCAAAAACTTTGTGACAAGGTAAGAGAGCTTCCTCTTAATGTGCTTTAATGTACAATATCACTTCTACATATAACCCAGTTGAATATTTTCCAATGTCCCTAGCTGATACTCTTACAAATTGTATTTTCCAATTGAGAATTAGTTTTAGCAGCAATAGGATCGGTTTTAGATAGCGTAATTAATTATTTATTTATTTCTAAATCAGCTCTGATCTATAAATTCCACAATCTTTATTCTTGTTTCCTATAAAAAGCTGTTAATCAGTTGGCAAGGGTGATTAACTGTACCGGCAGCTATTATTTGGATGGAAAAATCAAAGAACAATGGATTAAGTTGAAAAGGCTGAAGGATTTAACAATGTAGTTGCCTTTTAATTGCCCTCCAATGTTATAACACTTTGAAAATCTCACGATGATCTCAACGGAGTGCAATGCTGATCCTTTAGAATTTTCAATGTGTAAAGTAGATCATAGAATTTTGATTGGGGATATGGCCAAAACTCACAAATAGAAAAAAAAAGTCAACCAGCTTTCTTTGAAGATGATTAGCATCGCAACATTTATCTTCATGGGGAACTCTTTTGACCTAACATTGATCTGTCCCTACTTTATTCGGCCTTGTTATACTTATTTCTGGATAGCATGTTCAAAATGGCAAAACTTTTGTTGTTATCATTTTCTGTCCATTCTACCCAGTGCAAGCTTTTCTATCTTATGCATATGCTTTGAAAATCTGTTAATTACATTCACTTATCTTGTATGCCTTTCTCTTCTTAAGACCTTTCTCTTTTCTTAAGAGCTTTAGACTTCGTTCCACTGGATGCTATTGGCCTCTTTTGCAGGCAGAGCATAAGTGGCTCCCTTCTTTTAATCAACCTTTGGTGGAATTAAGACTGAATACTGTTTTGCATCTTTCCTTTCTTGCCAGTGAAAAAATGATGACATTTGACTCTTGGTATATGTTTGCTATTTTATGGAAGTATCTTGCAATTACTTTTCGCTTTTCAGAGGTCTTGTTGCGATATGGCTTGTTTAGCTTGTCTTTTTTTTTTTTGGGCTAGTAGTGGTTTTTTTTTTTT
>CM042194.1:26257884-26279889 GCA_023539305.1 Ilex asprella
ACACGTATACTTGTAAAGTCGATGAGGAATGCACATTTTAATTTTTTTTGTGATACTTTACGTCATTTCTGTGCTGACCCTTGTCTTCTATTTGAAGGTTCCATCATTTCCTGATGACGTTGCTATGGCTCTCATAGAGGAGGAGCTTGGTCAGCCATGGCAAAACAATTATTCTGATCTTTCTCCCTCTCCTATTGCTGCTGGTAATATCAATACCAAAGTGTCTTTGACTATAATTAATGTCCTCTCTAGGTGCTGCTGTAGTAATTTATGTGATTGATTTCTGAAGCTTATCAGCACCGTCTAGCCTTTTGTTGCTTAGTTTCGGAAATTTGTTCCACTCATTTTTGTTGTGGAAAATCCATGGCAGCATCTCTGGGACAGGTGTATAAGGGCCGGCTGAAAGAAAATGGGGATTTGGTGGCTGTTAAAGTACAGAGGCCTTTTGTCCTTGAGACTGTAACTGTTGATCTGTATGTCATACGGAAGTTAGGTTTGGTTCTTCGGAAATTTCCTCAGGTAGTGTTTGGTGATTAAAGTCCCGTCGTCACTTTTCTCTTCTCAATTAGTTATTTCTGTATTTGACGGGATGAACAGTAGTGACAGTAATGGTATACCCTTTCCCTTCTTGTTTTCCCCTTCTTATTTTGCAGATCTCGGTTGACGTGGTTGGATTGGTTGATGAATGGGCTGCTCGTTTTTTTGAGGAGCTTGATTATGTTAATGAGGGTAAAAATGGAACACTCTTTGCTGAGATGATGAAAAAAGACCTTCCACAGGTAACTATGACCACTTCTCCTGTAAATGGGGTTGTGTCCCTTCCGGTGCCTTGTGTTGTTATTTTATGTATTAAGAATAAATAATTCCTCTGTGCAGGGGAAACAGATTTGTGTGGTCTTATATTTTAATATAATATGATGATAAATTCGTGGCAGTTTCTGATAAGTTTCAGCTTTTCAGGTTGTTGTACCAAGAACTTATGAAAAATATACTTCAAGAAAGGTCCTCACTACTGGATGGATAGAAGGAGAAAAGCTGTCGCAAAGTACAGAAAGTGATGTTGGGGAATTGGTGAATGTTGGGGTCATATGTTACTTAAAGCAGGTATAGTATTTCTATGTACTCATAAACTGTAGCCACGACGGATATTCATTGTAGTTTGTATTCTTTCATTTGCATGCTTGCAGTTGTATTTCTTTGATGATATCTCTGCTTACATAATTTTATAATAACAATGGAAGTGGAAAAGTATGAGTTCTCGCCAATTAATAGATTAACTACTTTGTTACGAGTTTAACTTACATAAGTCAATTTACTTGACATTTTTTATCCCTCATTTGGTCAAATCTTATGAATAAGCAGAGAATGGGCAATGAGTTACCCACAAATGCAGAGTTATAGTGGTGCAAAAGCCATTAGCATTCTTTTGTATAGAAGTTTATTTATGGATCTAATTCCTTTCTGCCTTTCTGTTAGCGTCATAGTCATCCTTTCCACCATAGTCATAAATTTTTGTTGGGATTCAGCACCTGAAGGAATTATGGAGTCTTTGAAATGATTTTTTGGACACTTATTAGTATTAAACACCAAACCATTCAGATGCAGAATGACAGATTAACTAGTAGAGAGATTTGTTAAATATTTTTCCACTGGTACATGAGAATGCCACCATGTATTCTTTGGTGGTAAGACAAAAGTTGGAATCGACACTGATCGGTAGCTAGGCTGTGAAGGTATTGTATTTATGCTTGTGGGAGATACATGTGTAACTCATGATACGAAAAAACTCTGTTTTAATGATCTTCTATCAAGTAACTTGTTCTGAAATTTACTTGCCCCAAAGAAAAAAAGTTGTTCTGAAATGAGGACATTAAATAATGAAGAAGATAATCTTACTATGGTAGAAAATTGAAGCCAATTCCCTGTAATAGAGCAAAGCCTGGGCCTTGCCTCATGATTAATGGGTGTGGTAGGATTGGGTATGCCATAGGTCCATATCTAGCCAAGAAAAGCCCTATGATAAAGCATTAACCATCTCAATGTGAAATTTCTTTGAGACTTTTAGCATACACACATCCATATAATGATGTATACCAAGAGGAAAGATGAATGTGTTAAGTTTCTTAAGAATTGTATTGTGCAGTAGGGTTGATATATAATTTCAAATATAATGAACAGGAATTGTCATTACCAGGCTAATGGCTAATTGGCTATGAATGTTGCTTTTACCCCAATATCGATAAAGGATGAAATATAAGCAACTTTGTATGATATGTGGTGATGGGAAAGAATATTTGTAATGATTATCTGAACCTCAAAATCCGTCAAGTTAAATGATAATTGAAGGCGTTTATCATTGATCTGAGCTATATGGTTCAGTGGTTAACTTTCAGCCTATTAGCCTTGAGGTTGTACATTTGAACAGTAGCCACGTTGTATAAATACTGTCAAATGTTTGGTCTGCAATCAGTCTACCTCCCAAACCTCCATTACTAGGGACTAAATTGGGTGTTATATTTTTGAGCTATGTCAACATCGTTTACCAAAAATATTTAATAAGGACATTGTCTTTTGGCCTTAACTAAATTATATTTGTTCTAGCCACCATGATCTTATACATATTGACAATCTAAATTTTTTCTATTTGGCTCTTTCAGACAATATTAGAGCAGCAAAAATTGTTTATAGCATCTTGACTTTTCTGAAGTCGTTCACACTGCAAATGCACATTCCTTGGAAATCTTTTCAAATTCTATTTTGATGCAGTTGTTCATATGGGAACGGACTCCATATAAATACCATGTAAAACCTAAATGGTTACATTTTCTTTTGTGGAATAAAAGCTATAAGTTGCAGTTAGTACCTAGGGTCATTTTGTTTTGTGGTTGATATGTGGATAAATGCATCCATGTGTTGCATGCCATCTTATCTGTTTTCATTTGGATTTACAGTTGCTTGATACCGGTTTCTTCCATGCTGATCCACATCCGGGGAATTTGATCCGCACACCAGATGGGAAGCTGGCTATACTTGATTTTGGTAAAATTTACTTGGTTTTACATTACAATGTAAAGGATCACCTTTTCACATTTTTGTTTTAAGTAATTCTATGCAATCTTGTTTCAAATTGTTGATTTCCTATATGACTTGTATTTTTTGTTTAAAGTATATTGGATAGAATTCTAGCAAAACTTTTCACTCTAAAGTTGTGACGTGGTAGGCATCACATGGTTAGTACTTTGGAAGGCTCATTTAAGAATACAAGCCCCATATGCTCATTTGTTCCTTTTCAATATGCCTATGAAGTTGTTGAAGATTAAAGATTTAGTGATGTGGGATTTACTTTTTGAGGATGGAGGCGAAGAAAAGCTAGACCATTTGGTGGGTTAGGAGGTGGTACCTTGTTCTGGGATTTTCTTTGGGCAATTTAAAAGCTTTGAATATTCCTTACCAGGAAAATTGTCATTGAAATTCCCCATGGAGCAAAATAGTTTGCGGCATTTGTGATTAAAAGAAAATATAGGATTCAAGAAAATGGGTGGAATACTGGTGTGAGTGAGAGAGGCTATTCTCATTGTCTTTGAAAATTCATTTCTATGAGGTTATTCTCTTTCCAAGGATTTTAATTTATTTGCGCTAAAGGGGGGATAAAATTTGGTTTTAGGAGGATGCAGGAGGGATTGGGTTATCTTCGCTTCTCTGTTTCCTCGTTTGTGTTACTTTTTTTGTTCTCATAATTCATCTATTACTAGTATGACATCATCTTTATCCTTCTCATTTGTTAGAATTTCAACTTCTTTAGAAACTTGAATGATAGGGATATTGCTGAGTCATCTTCTCTTTTATCGATTCTTAATAATCTAGCTTTGAGTCAAGTCTTTTAGTGATAAAAGGAGATGGATCATTAAAGGAGATGGATCATTTCTTTTCCTAGAGTCTTTGATTCATATTTCAATTGTTCCAATTTTGAGCCACCCTACCTGATTTGAAATTCCAAGGCACCATTAAGGATATGATTAACAAAGGAGGCCATATACTTATCTCCATCCTCAATGGTGTATCCTTTGCAAAAGTACGAGGAGTGTATTTATCATTGGTTCTTACATTGCCGTTGCTTTCGATTTTGTGAAACAAATTGATGATCGTGGGATTTCCGTTGGTGATTGACAGTTTTGTGAATCAATTTTTAAACTTGGCTGGGGAGTTTTGGAATGAGTAAGAGAGCCAAGACCCTATGGAGGTGTGTCGCTTTGACAATGATGTGGATGGTATGGTTCCAAAGGAATAGGAGGATATTTGACGATAGAGAGCTTTCATTGAAGAATTATAATGTCATTCTTGGCATCTTTCTGAACGTCAACTGCAAAGATTTTGAAAGCATTTCTTTATTTTCATAAAGTGTAACTGGGTGTTGCTGCATGAAAGTGGTATGTCGTATTGTAATTTTTCAATTGGTTTTCTTTTATGAATTGTACTTCTAGAAGACTGCTTGTCCTTTTTCGTATTCCCTCTTTTATTTGTAATATCTTTTGGTTTTCTAGAAAAGAAAAAAGTCACTGTATATAGGTCGTGTCTGTCTTGCCTCTTTCGATGAATTGTCACCCCTGGAAAAAGATACATTAGAATGGAGGAGGGGCTTTTGTTTTTCTTTAAAAAGAAACCAAAAGGAAGGGCCCTTCCATGTGGAGCTGTTGGAGTTGATATGTTGCAGTGAGCCTTCAATGCCTGACTATATATTGCGTTCTGTAGGAGTGTAAATCTGAGTAATTTAGTAGTTGTATGATGTAAGTGAAACATAGGTTGGCCACCTCAAACCTTCCTTCTTGGATTGCCCACCTCAAACACTGGTTCTAATCTACAAAAGACGTGTTGACGTGTTTTTGCTTAAGTTTATTTGTGCACTTGCACTTAATGGGTTTGAATTCTGTTTAGTTGGTGCACCAGATTTTGGTTGTCCGCCCCTCTCTTGTGAATGGAGTTCACACATGGGTGTGAGAGCTCAACACAAGTTGTTCAGCCCATTTTGTGTTGTTGTCTAACATACCACTTTTCTCTACTGCTTTTTATTGCCATTAAAAATTATATATGTAATGCATGTTGTTAATCAGAGCTCTTATTTTCCTCTGATCCGTTAATAATAGCCTTTGATATTCTAAAATAATATAATGAATACATTGGCTTCTTCATCGTATGTTGGACTGTGTGACTCTAGAAATAATCTGGTATATTTTAAACTACGGTTCTATGGTGACAGGCCTGGTCACGAAATTAACAGATGATCAGAAATATGGAATGATTGAAGCCATAGCTCACCTTATTCATCGGGATTATGGAGCTATAGTCAAAGATTTTGTCAAACTTGGTTTCATTCCAGAAGGTGTTAATCTGGAACCCATCTTGCCTGTTCTGGCCAAGGTTTTTGATCAGGCACTAGAAGGTGGGGGAGCAAAAAATATCAACTTCCAGGAGCTCGCATCTGATTTGGCACAAATAACATTTGATTATCCATTTAGGATACCCCCTTATTTTGCTCTAATAATTAGAGCAATAGGGGTGTTGGAAGGCATAGCTCTTGTTGGAAATCCTGATTTTGCGATTGTAGATGAAGCTTATCCATATATTGCACAGGTATGGAAATACTGTGCTATTTCTATGCTCATCAAACATTTATCCACCCTCATATCGTCAACATGCATGTATGCTATTGAGTGTACCCAGATCATCCATGTGGGTAGTCCAATTCTATACCGACTGTTGCAACAAGAGTAGGCTATGATTTGATAGTTTGATTAGGAACTGTGTTGCTTTGGCATAACGAAAATAGCTCGTGTCAGCTGTAAATCAAAACCAGCAAATATTTGAACTCATTAACCTACTTTCCTATCAGATATTTTGGTATGGGTACCTGAATTTTTGCATTAGCAGCAACTAAATTGTCTTACTAACAATTTGAAAGAATCTGTTTATCAAACTTGCCGAAAAAAATTCCAGAAATACTCGATATCAGTTTGATAAATGTTATAAAATCTTGAGGTTATTTCGAATTGCCACTGTTTTCATTAATTTCTTAGAGCTTGTTTGACCTTTAATTTTTATTTTTTTTTACTGTTTTATTGTTTTTTGGAACTTTTTTTTCAAGGGCAGCTAGTGTATCTTTAACAAAGGTGGGGTTATTGTTTTGTGCCTTGAAACTGCAATATCATATAACTTTTTGCCTACATTTTTGAATCAGTTGTTCATTTAGATTACATTTAATTTAACTGGCAATATGTCTTATTATTTTACCTTTCCAATTCATAAACTCCACATTGATGTGAATTGAAGGTTTTGTTTTGTTTAATTTCAGAGGCTTCTGACAGATGAATCCCCACGACTAAGGAATGCATTACGTTACACGATATATGGGAAAACTGGAGTTTTTGATGCTGAAAGATTCATAGATGTCATGCAAGCCTTTGAGAATTTCATAACCGCAGCTAAAAGTGGAGGTGGAGAGGATCTAAATGGGAAAATGGCTGAGCTTGGCATTCTACAAACTCGCGCAAATTATATGTTTCCTGCATTTTTATCAGGTGCACCTCAAGTGGAGCAGCCGATTCAAACTAGAGCTGCATTAGCCTTTCTGCTTTCTGAAAAGGGGAACTTTTTTCGAGAGTTTCTCTTGGACGAGGTACTTGGAATATAGTTTTGTTGAGTTTTGCTCTGATGTGGTACTTCTAAAGTAGTTTTGACAATAATTTCATTGCAGTGTTGTTGATCATTGTATCTAATCCGTAGTAAATCTGTCCAGTATTAATTAAATACACATTTAAATCTAAGTCTACATGTTCTACAATATTACATCGATCTTACGCATATTATCATTGTTGATGTTGTTGTTATAATTGGTATTGGCCAAGCACAAATGCATGTAATCACAAATTTGCATCTGAATGAAGATGTGCTGCTAGTCTACATATGAACGATAATCAACTTTAATGCTATTATCTTTTCTTTGTCTTTTGCACAAAAGTAGAAATATTAATAACCAAAGAGTTGCCGGAGACACACATACTATAAGAGAAAAAATATAACTACACACAATAAATGCGTGATTGTTTTTTTATACATCAGTTACTAATTACTTGATTATTTTGAACATCGTTGACTCTTCGTTGCCAGATGAAGACTCAGCATTAGAAAAAAAAATCACTATTAGATTAAAGAATTTGTTTTGAATCAGCAGTTAATACCCTAGTAAGAATTGTTCATGCGGGAACTTTTGTGTTGTTTCAATTTTATTAAATGCCTCACTGGTGAGACCAGAGTTTGTTTGCAATACTTTCAGTCCAATAGGGTTAACTTTGTCTTGACATGTATGCAGATTGTTAAGGGCATTGATGCTGTTACAAGGGAGCAATTAGTGCAAATGATGGCAGTTTTAGGGATAGGAAATTTCACCCCAGTTTTCAGCATGGTTCCTTCTTTGGGACCAATTAGGCCTGCAGGACTTCTACCCACAATAACAGAGGAAGATAAAGTTATATTGAACAATGTTCAGAAAGTCATTGAATTCTTAACAGCTGGAAGCTCAACAACATCCAGTCAGGTAAATTTTTTGTGGATGGTGATCTTTTCCCATAAATAAATTTAAGTAGGCCAAATAAAATCGATTTGTGTTGAAAGGAGGTGTTTACTGGACCTAATCTTGGCTATCTACTGAATTGATTCTTATCCTTTCAAACTGCAATAACATGTCCTGTAGAGTAGAAAAATATGCACCTCTGATGAGATATTTGCCGTTTCTGTGTTTTCACATTAAAGACTACTTCTGTGTATAGTTGCTTTTACATCTACCAGTGAGGTATGGATATGATATATTTTGCTGAATGTTCCTGTATTTATTGTTTTGTTAATGCTTTAATTTCGTTCCCATCATTTCCATCCAATGTGAGTTTGTATGTAGGCCGTAAGTATACTTGAATCACTTGTTATTTGTGGGTTAGGATGGTGGGTTCTGCGTATATTCTTCAGTTTTCTGAGTACTAACATAACTCTATGTCATCTCTAGCATTTGGAAATTGTCTTCCCTTGTAACATCCTTGAATTTAAAAGGAAAATATCACTCAAAACCATAGAAAATTGGCATGTACACCATTTTGAAGGGAAAGCCATTCCAAAAATGTGGAAATACATTTGCGATGTGTGTAATATGTTTGCTTCATCAGTGGACATAAATGTGGTTGCAAGATTGAAGGGAATTAGCTAGACAATCAATGGGCAATTGGGGGTGCATATGATGGCATGTGCCTACCTAACTTGCGTATGGCTTTATGTAATTGCTAGTTGATGCACGCGTGTGTTGCACGCTGACAATTTTAAATTATAATTTTGGTTTTTAGTTTTCTCCAAATCGAAATATATGATCACCAATGAAATTCGCTATTAAAGTCTTGCCCACTAATTACAAATATGTCAATAATTGTGTCTGTTGATTTTTCTTATGTAAAATGCAAAAAAGGCAATCTTCTAATAAATAGACCTGATGCGTAGCTAATGTTGAAGCATCTTCAAAATACTTCAAAAAAATATTTCATAAAATTGTTTGTTCAAAAGACTTGGATCGAGCATGTTATGAATAAACATTTTATGACTTGGATCGAACATGTTATGAATAAATATTTTATGACTTGGATCGAGCATGCTATGAATAAACATTTTTATGGTATATGATCAATTCATATTTCTTGGTCCATAACATAATTGTAAAACAAGCGAGAATATGAAAGACATGAAATTGTTCAAGTTCCAATTGGTGGCGGATATACGTATTATAGATTTATCGTAATTTTAATTAAGATCATATCTATTTCTTATTCTTACGAAATAATCAAATAAATATATTAACAAATATATACTTATGAATCAAAATATAATTTATAAAACTTATATGTAATGATGTATTCTAGAATTGTTTTATCAAGTACATAATTTAATTATTGTCGCACCAAAAACTTAGTTCTCTTAAGTTTTAACGTATAAATTTATACAATGTTTGATTTCTAAATTAATGTGGCCGAACTTAAGTTTGATATTTTGAGTAATGGATGACACAAATTTCATCATTGTAGATACAATAATCTTATGTGCTTTCAACAAATAGTACTATTGTAGTTTATGTTACTTGAAATCAGCTACTCAAAATTAAACATAAAAAAATTGTCGAATAAAAATAAGAATAAATAAAAATGTGAGAATAAATAAAGAAGCATAAAAATTGCATGTCTAAAAGAATCTAAGTTATGGAACTCTAAGGGCATGTTTGGTATGGGGGTTTGGAAGGGTTTGGAAGCATGGGTTAGGGTATAAATCCCCTTAAACCCATGTTTGGCAACCATAAAGTCGGGATAGGATTTGAATCCCGGCCCGGTCTTGGCCCGGTCATGAAACCCACATACTTGAGTTTCATGAAACCCAAGGGGGAGGTGGGTTTCATATGGGGGTTAAGGGATTTAACATACATTGACATTTATACCCCCATATATCTTATATATTTCATATATACAAATTGGTTAAGGGGTAAAATAGTCATTTATATACAAATATATTATCATAATAATCATATATCCCTGCGCATACCAAGCATGGGTATGGACAACATTGAAAGTTGAATCCCATCTTTAGATTAAACCCGGGTTTCATCAAACCAATCCAAACCCATCATAAAAAACATACCAAACATGCCCTAAGGGTTCTATAAGAGTTATGTCTCTTTAATTGATAGTAACACGCAAGAGAGACTTCTGGCAGTGAAAAATCACAACAAAATGATATTATTTGATTTTTAGCATGTTTTAATGACATTATTGTCAATCAAAAGTTTTGTACAAGTATTGATGTTTAGAAATAATATAGATAGATAATATAATATAAACAATGTTATGTGTATCAAATCTTGCATCAAATCACTTGCAATTGTTAGATCAGTGAATTCCATTACTGATCTAACGACTGCAGTTGATTTAGTGCAATATTGAATGGAGATTAAATGATGCAATATGACATGATTGGTAGTAAAAAATTAACTAGGGTTATAAGTAGTATAGATATAGATGTTTATAAATGTAATTAATTTTAGAAGATCAAGGAATATGAGAGGTTTATGTATTTGATTTAAGAAGTTAAAAGGGTGTGAAGGATATAATGGACTTTATTATATTAATTGAGGGTAAAAAAGAAAATTAGAAGTTTTTCATTGTTAGCCACTTTTATAAATATAGTATATATATAAGTATATATATATATATATACATAGCAATAAGTTGTTTTTATCTTTCTGATCGAGGGTATACTGATATTTATGGCCATAAGTTGTTATTTTCCACTAATTGGATCTAATCTAAATCACCCTCATCAAATTCTTTTTTGTCAATATTAATTTTTTGATTATTTTTGGGACAATGATTTTCATAGTTGTGTTCATAATTTTAATTTTTTTTCTTTCTTAATCATCATGGAAGTTTCCACTAATAGTGATGCTTAAAGGTGGTATTTATAGAAAGGCTCGGGGATGTCAAATGCCTTATAAAACGATGCTTAGTTAGAAACTGAACCACTAGTGCTTTTTATTGTCTGAGACTGTTACAAACTATAGCTAGTATCCCCCTTCTGTTTGACTATTGTTTATTTTCAAGTATTAGTGCTGCAAAATTCTTGTTTCTAGTAAAAGTTTTGAAGGTTCTCGAAACAACGGCCAGCTCTGTGTAGTGCCTAGAAGTGAGGTATCTAATGGACAATAGGAGGATACCTTGTGGTGGTGTAACAAAGAAATTTCATGTTATTTGAATGCTCTGATCCTCCTCTCCCCAACAAAAGAAAAGGAAAGAAGAGGTGGACGGCTTCATTGGGAAGTCCTTCAGTGTTTGTCTGCCTGTTTGTCCAACTTATAGAAGAATGTTGATTTTCTTAGAATTGGAGATGTGCTGCCTCAGAGAATGACTGGTGAAAGTAAATCAAAGCCTAACTTTATGAATGATCAGTATCAATTTGATGGTGGAATGCACACTGCTATTCCATTTCAATGGGCTGTAATAGTACATATGAACTGTGAAGAATCTGTTGTGAATGTGTTATGCAGCTGGTTCAGTGTGGAAGTATTCTAATCTTAGATTTATGTTCTTCCAATCTACAGGGTGTGAATGTTCCTCGGGTAATCCAAGAGCTTCTTCCTGTGATGCCTGGCCTTTCTGCCACTGTGCTTCCTGAGGTCCTCAATCGGTTATCTTCACGAGTAATGGCACGCTTAATCCGGGATACATTTTTGTAATATGGTTGCTGTCCCCTTGCTGCTCAATACCTCTCACTTGGGCATATGTTGGCCAAAGGAAAGTATAGAAATCATACATAATGTTCAATGCTTTCCTGTAATTCATTTGGGTTCGGGCGGCTCCTATATCCCCTGTAAGTAAATTCCTATCTCACTGCTCCTTAGGCACTGATTAAAATCCAAAACCTAGGTCTTGTATACGATACTGTAAACTCTGACCGAACAAATGTAGAGTTGGAGAAGAAAATTAGAAAAGCTAACAGTGGTCTCTTACAATTTCATGCCAACTTTTGTGCTTTGGTTCCATTGGCCATTGAGGAAGACTTGTTCGAGGCATTGATTGTTTGTACATTGTTGAGATTCTATGCAATGCAATTTTTTCTATTTACTAGTTAGAATTTTTACTGTCCTATTCTACTTGAAAGTGCCAAGTATTTCTTGTCCTCGCCCTTTTGCAGATGAAAAATTAAGGGTCTGTTTAGTTTGCTCATCCAAAAACAGTATTCGAAAATAGTTTTTGAGAAGAATTTTAAGAAATTATTTTTGAAAATTTTTAAATTGTAAAACCTGTTTGATTATATATTTTTGAAAATAGTTTTAAAGAACAAAAAATTGTAAAATCTATTTGAGCAATAATCCACAAAATTCACACACACACACACACATATAGATTTAGATCTGCACAGATCTATGTTTCAGAACTATGTAGATCTGAACTTTAATTGTTGTGAGAAAGAGAGACACAGATCTCTGTTGCAGAGAGAGAGAAAGAGAGAGGAGATGGAGAAAATAGGCCTAAGTGAAGGGTTTCATCTTCGTTGCACAACGATCTTCGGTGCTCCATCTTCATTTCACAGTGTCGTTGTAGTGGGAACTCGAAGGAGAAGGAGAAGGAGATGCTGGAGAGAGAGGAAGGAAAAAAAAAAGGAAGGAAGGAAGAAAACTTTTTGTTGCTAAGCGGACTCGAATGGTAGACCTCATTAAAGACTTAAAAGTCTATGTGTTTCCAACGTTTTCAAAAAAGACTCTGAAAACAAGAGTAGCTTGTTTTCTATTTTTTTACTGAATTTTTTATTTTTTGTCTAAAAATTTAAGAATAAAAAATAATTTTACAGAACAAAACTAAACACGCAAATCTGTTGTCTATGACGATTGGGAGCATATTTGCTTGCTATCTTTCAGCGCACAGTTTGCTTGAGAAAATATTAATAATTACAAAAAGTAAACATTTTACACCATGACAAGATTCGCTACACCCCCAAAAAGAAAATGTTAGTTTTGTTATATGAATCCAAGGTATGACTTGCAGACTCGGTGCATTCAAATCATAGATCTGTTTTGCCAGCAATTTTATACAAAATAAACTTTCTTAATGGTGTTGCTGCGCAGAATTCCGTACCTGTTGTACCAAGGGTACAAGAAAACTTTACATAACATGTGGGGCGGATATTCTGGTGAAGTCTTCATCTGTTTTATCGAGCTCTGAAACCTAACTTCGTGTATTCCTTTGCTGCCCCTCTGACCTAGTAAATTTTTTGAAATAATCTATGTGGGTGGTGAGCTTATATAGTTTGGGGTATTCATAATTAACACAGTAAAGTCTGGACAAAATGTAGTAATTTGTTTTGTGTTTTGTATCTCTTTAGTCTTCATTAGGATAATTCGTACCTGTAGACATGGTGCAATGTGAATGGTTTTGAGAAGGATATTGGTGGTCGTTGGATGAATTTATTTGAGACTATTGAATGAGTTTATTGAAGTTTGTCCTATTTTATATTATAGATTTTTTGGTGTTAAAATGATGGTTTAAATTGCCAAACCAAAGTGAAAAATTTAAATTTGAAACTTGAAGAAGCTAAAACTTGAAGGATAAAGTGATCGTCACATTTAGTTATGTAAGTTTTTTTTTTTTTGAT
This sequence comes from Ilex asprella, assembly GCA_023539305.1. Lineage (NCBI taxonomy): Eukaryota > Viridiplantae > Streptophyta > Magnoliopsida > Aquifoliales > Aquifoliaceae > Ilex > Ilex asprella. The sequence goes on from CM042194.1 coordinate 26,271,106, forward strand.
CACCCAGGAATCACCACCAACTAAGCCAATTTGAACTCATGGCTGGTAGTCAACCTGGGCTCACACACAAAGTCTCCTCTCCACGTACCTGAGTTAAATTTAGAGGAGGTGGCTCTAAAGAGCATTTTCACACTATAAAATATCGAATCCTTGATCAATATTAACTTTAAGACATCTATCAAGTGACCGACTACCATTTGAGCTAAACCCTTAGGATTAGTCATATAAGTTTAAATTGTTGTTTTCTATTGGAATAAAGTGATACAAATTAGAAGTTTGAGGAATTAAAATAACACAATTGAAAGAGTGAGAACAAAGTGCCACCTCAATGGCTGGTTCCCCCAGAGCCAGGAAAAAATGCATGTATAAATACCAGATATTCATTTTGAGATCCAACTCTAGAGGCTATTAGGGAGCCTTACTAACTGTAGTTTGGTAAGCGTGAAATGGTGGAGAGTACATGAAAGAGAAAATATTCGACTTTTTAAGTGATTATTTAGCAGAAGACGTGTTCAAAACTGCAGAAAATAAGGGAATATCAATATCCTACCAAATTTTCCCGTAAAAGACTCAATTTGAGTCCTGCAAAATGTATACAAAAATTTCTTTTTCCTCCAGGAAAGTCAGGCGTCATCTCGCTTCCCGTTTTGTTCATGGTTCCTGGCACAACTTCTAATCCTCGTAATCTCACAAAACCCGCTTCAAATGATCAAAATTAGGGGTGACAATTTTTTATACAACACAAAAATGACACAAAATTAATAAATTAGGGTTAGAATATTTCTGAACATGAATAATAAATGAGTTGGATTAATATTAAACACAAATAATACGAAATGTATATAATTAACACATTTAAATAATATTATAAAAATAAAATGTCAAATTTTTATTATATTTTATCAAGAGGGACCTAATTTTACTCATTTTTATTATTATATTTATTAAGTTAATTTTTTAGTTTATAGAAAATATGAACATAACCATCAAAAAAAAGAAAAAGAAAAAAATATGAACATAATTCGATTAAATGATAATAAAATTTAAACATAAAATTGAGCGTTAGATTTTTTATTCACGGATTATATTAGTCAACACAAACACGACACGAAAATAAATATATCGACACGAAACAATTAATTAAACGGATTAAATTAGAGTTAACTAATGTTCAACATGATCCCTAAAACACACGACTGCCACCCCTACTACCCATCTGAAAAACACTTTATAGCTAACCCAAAAACAAATATCAACTCCCTAAGGAAATTGAATCCCTGCCTCAAGACTACAAGCTAATTCCAGCTCCAAAGCGTCAAAACGCCTAGGCCAAGGTTTGTAAGCTAATTCCAGCTTAAAGCACCAAAACACATAGGCCAAAGTCAACACAAGCTAAAGCTAATCAAGATAACATAATCATCATCACAAACCCTCTTAATCTTGAAAACCCATTACTTACATCAGAAACCCACATTGAAAAATATACCAAAACAACTGCCATGACTAGAAAGAGAAAACAAAACCCCAAAATCTCAAGTCTCAAGAACCCCAAAATGCAACAGTACTAAAATTGACAACAAAAAAAGCACTAGAAAAGTAATAGGTGGAGAGTGGTGGGGATTTAGGAGTAGTGAAAATCGATAAATTAGGTGGAATTAGGGAAGGAAGACAAGGTTGGTTAAAAAAAGTAATCTAGATAATCACAATTTTTAGCTACAACATTCTTTCACATGTTTTTCACCCTAACCATATACCTGCAGGAAAATATGTTTATAATAGAATCACAAAACAACCCAACCCAAACATCAACTCAAAAGGGCCTAACTCCTGAAGCTAGTGATGGAGACTTAAAAACACTTCAGTATCTGCTTGCCGTGTTGATGTGGCACAAGCAAAATGTTACTCTTTACTATGGCAAACTGGGGAAAGGAAAACAAAAGACTTCATTTGACATTTCTAACGTCAAAACTCTCTCATTTCGTGGGCTCATGTGAATGGAGATACAAAGGGGCTAGGGACAGAGAGGAAAACAAACAACAAAAAATCTGGATCCTAAATGCCAGAATTTGCTACCACCAAGTCCCAGGGTATGGCTTATGTGAAATGGCTCTTGCCATATATACATGTCATGGATTCGAAATACATTTATCTTACAAGAAAACTGGCAATCTCTGCTCGCCAGAAGCAAAAGAGATGATACTCCTTTTCAGTGGTGAGATATAGTGTGCCCCATGGAATGCAGCCGCTCGTAATATATTTAGCGGTCCAAAATCAACAGAGTATGCCTTCTGAAAACCATCCAGAACAGCCATCATTGTCACATTTGCAAATTTCCTATCTGCTTCATATTTCTTTAATAGCGATACCTGCAAAAAAATGAAGCAGACTTTCTATTGAGCGATAAATAATTAACTGAAGAACAACAGCAGCCAGCATATGGACACATTTTTTCAAGTGAAATTTTAAATGAAAATCTTACACAGTTACACCAGATGACATGCAGATGATGCAAGTGTAATGTATTCAGATTCTAACATTGACACAATTCATTAGAATTCTTACAGCACATACCAAATCGATTCCTTTTACCTCTATCTTGATATCTATTTAGCCATCCTGATCTTAGTATATGGGTTCCCCAAAATGGCAAATATGGATTAGGAAATTACAGCATTTAGGTGCTGCTTGTCAATTTTTGAGTCCACCAAGTTACCAGCAGCAGCAATTTAATGGAAGACCATAAATATTCTGAACTGTCCATGTTACTCAACATTTTATGGTTCAACAGCTAAATAAATTTTAAGCAAAAGACAATCATCTCAAGTCTTCTTTCTTCCCCCCCCCCCCCCCCCCAAAAAAAAGAAAATAGGTTTGCAGCCCTTATATTGTTTGAGCATTACCCACATTAGTCCAAGTTCAAAGTATCGGCAGTGGACTTGGAGGACACTAAGACATATCAGTTGCACTTGACGAGTGTTTCAGGGCTTATCTCGGTGCGCTAGAACAATATCACCTTGTAGCAGAATGATGACTCAAATAACTTGGCTAAGTCATCCAAGATGCTTCCGAGTCAACCACAAGGCAAGTAAGACTTGTGGTTTACACAAAACCTGTATCAGCCTCAGAATAGAAAATACTAAGTCGGATATGACTTGACCGAGACATGTTACGATCAACTGATCCTCTGAACCATGTTACCTCTTATTGCACTATGCTTAAAGGTCATTCTCTAGTTTTGTTCCCGGATATGCCGAGTGCTAGAAAAGGTAGGCTAGATATAGACCCAATTTGGGGAATTTTTTGCACATACTGCTACTCTTTGATACAAATCCAAGTTATCACTCTTAGCCCGAGCATCCTGCCATTAAACTAATAAATAACCTGTACTCTGATCATTATTCTAGCAACGGGTGCATGCCAAACGCCCTGGTATGAAAGCCAAGGAGCTTTTGACTCAGGAAAAATAAGAATTTATTTTCTTGGCATCTAGTTTTTCTTTGAGAAAGAACGATGGGCATTATCACAATTAACACTAGCTGGTGCTAAAATTGGCTTCCTTTTCCTTTATGTTATTAACTAGCCTTCTGAATTATGTTAACTTTTTCTCTTATATTGCTAAGTTGGATGGCTTTAAAGATGCTTGCCTTAGGACAATGGTCATTTGTTTATTGGTTATAAGGTGAGAATCTAAAAATGGATCTTGGAACTTACATGATCTGAGAAGTTCTAGAAATCAGCAGATAATGCCAATATATAGTTTTCTGCATCATGGAAAATCATCCATACAAAGATAGATTCTTGTGTCATGTATTCTTCTCGACCTTACGTTCTGGAGTATATACATACACAAAATGGAAAGATTCCCCCACAAGATGGTCTGCTGATGATTTTATTTGGTTCAAGAATCTCTTTGAATGGACAACATTGAGGCATAATATCTTTGAATTTAATTATCATATGGCAGGATCAGTTGATAAATTCCATAACGTGCATTATTTCTAAAACTGGTGATCATTGTATTCTTAACAATGATTAATTAATTGTTTATTCAATTCTTTTGTGTGCATCAATCAGGAGTGCATGAGCTATTTCCACTTCCTATTAAGAAAATTTAAAATTGGCTCACAGATCTTGGTTTGCTTGGCTGCATCAGGAAGGAAACAAGACCCTATAACAATCTATGTTCCTTTTCCATAGAAGCACAGAGGAGAGGAAAATAAGGCTAGCTCTTCATGAGAATTATTCCAGGTTATTGGGTTGTCAGTTTAATTTGCCAGATAGCTTCTACTGCAGATCATATTTTTCAATTATATACTGATGATTACTCTCCCAGTCTCTTTCTCAATTATCAGTATCTTCCAACGCTTCCATGTCTGACCTATCTCCTATGAAACAATATGAAAAGCTGTCTCTACAGTTGATTCATCAGACAGATCACAATACCTTCAAGATTATGATTCCTATTAGAATATGAAAAATTTAGTAACCTATCAGTATCTTCCAGAAAAGTATCACACTTTTCTGCCTGGATTTCAAGTTGCCAACACACAGGCTTCAAAATAATACTGCCTAAAGTACGTAAGAGTAGAATTATGAAGGGCCATGTTTTCTTGACTTTCAACTGTTGTATGATTAAGAATGCATCTCTACTTGAGGTTCATAAGACTTCCGAATATTAAGTTTGGGCAAATTAGCAAGTCAAAATTATTTTCCATGATATGGAGCACAGTGACAAAGAAATTAAAGAGAACCCAAGTTATACAACAACTCTGCAGAATCGAGGAAAAGAAATAAAGTCATGAGTGTGTACCTCCCCAATGTCAGATCCTACAGCAACACCTTCAGCAATGACTCTTGAAAGAGAAAATGCATCACCAAAACCCATATTAACACCTTGACCAGCCAAAGGATGAACAGTGTGTGCAGCATCACCAATAAGAACCACACGCTTTGTCGCATAACAATTAGCATGCATTAAAGACAATGGAAACACCATTCTATCTGATGCCAATTTGACTACTTTTGGTGGAACCTCAAAGCACTCATTCGCCGAAGAGGTCACATCTCCTCCGAGCCAAGAAAATATGCTTCCACCACCAGATAATTGTGACCGAGGATGAGGTCCGTATCCATAATCCAAAGCATGGTTTATTGTTTTCACAAAATCATCTTCATTCATTGATTTAAATTCTGATGACTCCTTGGGCTTCATAGTCCAAACTATGTTGCTGAACTTGTCACCCATTGGCAAAAGTGCAATCGGACCAGCAGGTAGAAATCGTTGCCATGCACATCTGTTTTCCTCCATATGTTCTACTGTGCAGATGATTGCATCCTGAGAGTACTTCCAACCAGTCGTCTTGATACTTGCCAACTCCCGAACACGTGATTTAGATCCATCAGCTCCAACCTGTGATAAATAACATTGAACCTGATACTCATTAATATTCTTCTAGATGATAAGAAAGTCCAAAAGTTCATACCAAAAAGGGCCAGGATATAGGTTTAGCTTCTGTCAACCTTCTCTTTTTCTTTAAGCAAATATATATATTTTTTTCTGCTTGTAAAATAATATATGCCAAAATTAAATTGAAATTACCACCAACTTAGCATACAAGCTATTGCCATTGCTTAGTTCCAGCTTTGCTATACTTCCATGAGCGTTCAATGTTCCCGATAATGTGCAATCTAATCCCGCTGATGATGAGCTTTGATGTAGAGTCATTGAAGTCAATCTGGAAGGATAAATTGTCTTCTGGAAATCTGCGTTCTGTCCATATTTTCAATTTCTTTGGTAAAACTATATCGAGACCAATGACAAATTGCAATCACAACAGTGGCAGAATTACAGATTGATTTATTGTAACTGTAAGTGGCGAAATATCAAGGCCAACTAAATGTATACATAACTCTTGTTATGCAAGAAAACAAAAACCATTATTTTTAGATATGCACAGGTTTTGATGTTGACAACTATTATACTCAGAATCATTGAAACTGCCCACACTTTAGGCAGGAAACTACATCAATTTTTCCCTCAATTTTCAAGGCTTCAACTTTAGAAAAGGCTAAACAAAAACAATCTGAATAGGTTCAAGCATATGGACAATGCAGGAAACTCCAAATTTCATCATCTAGCTTTCAAGAAACAGAGATATAAAAGGTTCCCAATGGCTTAAGTACCTGCAGACATGACAACAAAGATTTGTGAAGCACCTTATTCTCCACCACACACCTGAATCAAAAGACCAAAGTAGGATCCACGACCATCAATAAATGCGTGATCTTGAAGAGAGAATTGGTTATCCTGCCAATTGAATACTTACCCTAGTGCTTCTTTGTTCACATCCCTCGCATTGTATCTTGTGTATCCAAGGCCAGTGTAATCCCAAACCTACATGGGATCATTAATATATATATATATATATATATATATATATATATGAAGTTGAAACTACAAGTTCCCACATTTCATAAGTCTTCATTTAAAAGCGAGTGAAACATAGCACTAGCCACACAAAAGTACCATACATAAAGAGAAGTTAACGACTGGAATTTTATAGCAGAAATAAACACGAAATGGAGTCTAGAAGTGAAGGATGAAATGAGTCTTGCCTACAATTCCACTGGAGAACAAAGACAAAACAAAAGTTACGAAGTCACTCCAGTAAAACTGTATTATGTTCTGCTTTAAACTTATATTGAAAACAATTAGAGAATTTTTCAGACTAGTTGAATATAACAAGAATCTTTAAAGATGTTGCATGTTTCAATTTCCAACCCATGTTTTTTACAATTCATGTTTTTACATTTCTAATATTCATGGCTGCCTGTTAACAAGTTCAAGATAACTTCTTTCTTTCGGCCTTTTTCTCTCTTCATGGGGGGTGTATACGATCACTTTCATTCAAAAGCTTTATCATTAAAAGGGGTGTTGTCTACTGTATTTCAGCTTTATTCCTCACTAATGGCCCATTCATATTTGCACAAATTTTAGGTTACCATGGAGGAAACATGATTCAAAGGTCAGACCTTAATGCTCTGACGCCACATTTGCAAGCACTTGCTCTTAAGACATAAGAGAGCTTCACATATTCAACGGTTTCAACTTTACCAATACAACGAAAACACGAATATTATAGCACTGTGTAATTATCAACAAGAATAGGCCTCTCAGAGGCAAAACAACAATGCTAACATGGAACAACATCTGGAATTAGTGGGGTTGTTATACAGTCACCATTCGTCAGCACAGCCTATGTAAAGCCTGTAGTTTTAACTATGTAACCTATTCCCTATGCAGTTGTGGACATTATTCTCGCAATAACCCTTCCAAACATGCTTTCCTGGCTATATTTTAATATTGGTGGTCCTCCTGCATCTCTCCTACTTACCTTTTCCCCCTGCTCTTCTCCTTCACCATTGTCAAATTTTCAATTGCTTAGAAGTGTTGCCTAAAGTGCTTCCATTTAGCAAAATTTTTGAGAACACTGTGCATGAAGTAGCTTGTGAGCTCCACCATCAATAAATCCATCAGGGATGAACAATAATGCTATTCATGTTATGGGAGATCTACATGAACAACATCCACTTACTCTAATTATGACAATAACCTTATGTTGGCATCTCTCCAGTAGACACTTCAAGAATTTTCATTATTTTAGGCTCAAGTATTCTTTCATGTAGGTTGAAGAGTGAATTAATTACGTCACCAAGTTTAGAAAAAACCTTAGAGAAGGTTTCATGATCATCCATCATAGTTCTTTTAAGTCTAGAGGTGAGCATCTGGAGTTTAGAGATTCTAATTGTGTAGGTACCTTTAGGGGTCCCTTGCAAAATGTCTCATGCTTGGAAGTTTTGCAATATTTCAAAACCCTTTTGGAGTGAGAACACTAAATATAGCATTGATTCCCTTGGTTTTCCAAATATTCCCCTCAAGATCTTCCCTTGTACAATGTTTTTTTCCCAGGTTTGGTTCTCCATGTAATTGGTTCTCCGTGTAAAAACCCACTTGTTTTGGATTATTTTGAGATTGAATTGTTATGGTTGCTCTAAACCTAGGAAGCACGGATACAGATACGTGACACGGGTACGATACGATACGGATACGGCGATACGCCAAAACTTAAAAAAAATAGGATACGAGTACGGCCAGGATACGTCTATAATAAAATATATTTTGTATTTTACTATTATTTGACGACTTAGATATTACAATTTTTCAATAATTCTTTAACATTAGTAAGTAAAATTATGAATTTTTACCATAAAAATGATGTAATATTGTCTCATTATGATATGTTTATAAAATGAGCATGACTAATTGAAGGAATCATAACCACATTTAACTAGTTGGTTTTACAAGTATTTATTTTTAAAATAATAGTTTAAGTGACTCATTTTTTTTATACTCTCTTAATATGTAATAATAGATAATATCTAAAAAACACTCGTGTTTTTAAAATCAAATGGAATTTTGTTGATATTTTATATTGTATGTGAACTCCATAGAATGAATATAACTTAAAATTGAAAATTGTATATCTTACTCCATGTTTAGATGTATCTACGAAGTATCCACATATTTTATTAATTATTGGATATTGATGATGCGCATCCGATACGGATCATCGAGTATCCGAAGAGTATCGTATCCGATACGGGTACGTCGACCTTGACGAAGTATCCGTGCTTCATAGCTCTAAACATATTGAGGCATATCATTTATATATTGATCATAGGGTGGTTAGACGATCAATCCTATTGATATTGTATGCAATTTTA
>CM042194.1:26300407-26327989 GCA_023539305.1 Ilex asprella
CTGCAAAAAAACCCTAAATATCAACAAATCTCATAACAATTGTCATTTGTTCTTTATTTGATGCATCATTTACTTCATCAACCAAAATACAAAACTTGGCATTTCCAACTTCTTCACTATTTTTTTTCTCTTACTTTAGTAGCTAGAATACACAAAATATCTTTTTGGATCGTAGGAGACGTATACCTTGCATTTCCTGGAGCTTTCTCTAAGACAACATCATTTATCTCAACATTCAAATTTGCCATCAAACTAATCATCTCAATTAAATTACCACGGTTCTTGACATTATAGATTCATCACGACCTCTCAAGACACATCCCTGTAAAGTAAGTCATTGAACACTATCAATGGTAGCCTTAAAACGTAATCGATTTCTCTTTATTTCTTTTGAACTTTGAACATTCATAATTTTATCAATGTGCACTGCTATATTCTTCAACGCCTCAATATTTCTCACAACATTATTATGTGTGGAAGCAGGATCTCCCATATGTGACAAGAAAACACATTTGGCCCCATTATTCACTCTTTTCCAGCTACTAAAACAATCAACAGTAAATGCAGGGCGTAGAAGTTCACAACCTTGAAAAATAAAGCACGGAAAACAAAATGATGCATCTTTTGAAATAGAATACTCTAGCCATGAAAATTTTTTGTACCAACTTTCCTGAAATCTTCGATTTTGAACTCCGATTTTTGTCCTCGGATACTCAGCCAAGATAGGTTGATTTGATCCCCACTTTATATAAACACGTCTAACTTCATCTTGATTATAAATAAGATGTTTCCAACGCAGGATCTCGTTCAAGTTCATTTTCTTCAAAAGGAATCCTTAAAACTTTTGTTTGAGGTTGAGGACCTTGAGGTTCAACAACCGCATAAATCATAGGAACATCAACACTTGTTGATGTTTCTACTAGACTCAAAGGTTCACGACTAGAATTTGATGTTTCTTCTCAACTTTTTTTTTTGAAGAATGAAAAAATTATTTTTGCTCTTTTTCGTTCTTGATTTTTCATCCTAATAAAGTAGAGAAGGGTGAAAATTAGAGAAACAAATCAACAAGATTGAAGGACCCATCTCGATACTATTTTGAATAACAGAGTTGAACAGTTAAACAGAACGAGAAAAGTCAATCAACTTTCATGGACAAATGGTTATGGAAAATATTAAGTAGACCACTTAAGCATACAATTTCAAAGAAACACAAAAGGTTATGAAAATTCCCCAAGAATAATTAGTAATCAAGGTCACATGAAAAAGGCAAGAAGCCTCCCATAAATAAATTTCAGGTAATTAAAGGAAAGTCGACATAATTCAATAACATACCAAAAATCTTCCCAGTAAACAAACAAAAAATTCATAAAAATCCAAAATCTCCCAAGAAACCCACAATCGAACAGAGCACGCAAATCCCATAACCATAGGCTAATCAAACGCCAAAACAATACATGTATACAAATATACTCCCAAATAAGAGAAAACCCATCAAGATCACATATAAGGTAGGAAATTGGAAAACGTGGAACAAGAAAACCCAAATCAAATTTCAAATTTATATGGAGAATGCTTCAATAAACATGTACATATATATACCTCGAAATGGGGAGCTTTGAAACCAAGGGAAACTCTTTTTTGACTCAGTTCTTGCGGCTTGGATTACAAATTTTCTTGCAGGTAGGTGGTGGTGTTGCACCACCGATGACCGGTGGTGTTGGGGATCTAAGTCGGGGACTAAAGAGAGAGAAGATGGTGGAAAACGTTTCTTAATTCTCATAGTTGTGTGATATATATGTAGAGATTAGACTCTAGAGAGAGAGATTTGATGGAAGGATTTAGGGAAGTGACTCGCTGTCTCGCCGCCTGTGTTAGAGAGAGGCGGGGATTTGGGGAAGTGACTCGCCGTCTCGCTGCCTGTGTGTTGTAGTCATTGCTTATTCGGAGATTTGGGGAAGTGCCTGACTGATTTTGGGGAAGGTTTGCAGATGGGCTGGGTTGGATGGGATTTTTTTTTTTTGGGGTGGGCTGGTACTTAGTGGTAAATTTTATTTTTTGACTCTGGGTTTTAGCCCACCTTAACCCACTAATACATTTGTCCTTGATTCTCACCCTTTATCTTAGACCAAAAAACCCATCATCATCAGTAACCACCACCATCGTCATCAGAGTGGTTGAGCTGATGACAGTAGGGTGGTTGGTTTTGCGCGCGCACACACACACACACACACATTCACACACACATATATATATATATATATAGAGTGTGAGAGTAAGGGGAGGAGTTGAAGGAGGAGGTGGTGATGAGTGTTGAAGGAGTGAACCAATTTTCGGGTGGTGGTTGATGAAGATGATGGTGGGTTTTCGGTCCAGATTACTTTTGAGTGATAGTGGTGGGGAGGTAGTTCGCACATAGAGAGGGGGGACATATTTGCTTTTTTAATGGAAAGTTGACTTTGAACAAAAAAAATTGTACCTCAACTTTCTATTATCGCGTTTGCATTACAATTTTCGTTAATTTAGACAGAATTTGTAACGGTAGCATTTTAGTCCAAAAGCATAATGGGGTGAAGTGCCTATAAAATTAAATAATATTCTTATTAAAATTATTTTATAGATTAAATGAGAACTAATTATTCAATTTCATCTTTTATTTATACTTGACCCAAACATACTTTAAAAGTACAATGTAAATTTTTTTATCTCTGACAGTATAAAGTGTAAAGTAAATAAGACTGCCTCATCATTCATTCGCTCTAAAAAAAAATTTTTTTGTTAAAAAGTGAGTTGTTGAAAATTACAAATGAAAGACATAATAATTTCAATTAATTATGAATTCCAATCAACTTTTAAATCAATAACACACGCGTGGTGCTTTTTTTTTTTTTCCTTCTGCTTTTCCTTTCTTTCTATATATAAAATGGCATCCCCTTCCAATTTCTCTCCATAAGCCTGTGGAATTTATTTATTTGCTCTCTCTCTCTCTCTCTCACACACACACACACACACAAAAGAAAGCAAAAGATGCTTAGCATATGTTGTAAGTTGTAACCAACAATGAGTTCAATTAGAAATTAATGATTCGATTCATGTCGTATTATTTAGAGATTGTATCTTTGTGTTTCTGTCCAGTACGAATAAATCTTAATTTTCTCTATTTTGATAAATTCTTTGCATTAATCATCCTAATACTAATGCGATAATTAACGAACTAGAAGCGTAGGACTAAGACAGGTTTTATCTCAACTAAAACCCTTCACCAATGGACTCATAAATCCCATGAGAATTTTTATGATAATAAAAACACGTAAAAAATTCTTGAATTCTCATTTCTTGGTGTTTGAAAACTAATGAACTCTAACTTATTAATTTTATGTTGGGTTCGTATAATCTTACCATATTATTTGAAAACTCTCACCCCAAATGTAACGCAATTAGGTTTGTTAATCGTGTCGGGTGAGGTGGGTTCATGTCCAGCCTTAGCGAGTTTATGGCAAAAAACACTTCACTCATACTCGATTCATTTATTAATTCGTGTTTAACGAATTATGTTATATTGAATTGTGTTGTATATGAAGCGCGAATAACTGATATATAAATGAGTCGTGTTGTGTATTTTTTTTAATTGACTTAACTCATATTCGATTCATTTATTAATTATGTCGTATTTGGTTTACTCATTTATTAAACAGGTGATTTAATAAACACCTAAATTCTCTAATTTTATATCGTGTTAATAAATTGTATAATACTTTAAGACTTCTAAACTAAACTAATCATTTTTTACTTCCCAAAAGCAAAAAGTATTATTTTATAAACTGTCAATGAAAAAGTTAAAGAGCACTTGCGCCTCTCTGTATCACCCATTTCACCTCACTAATGAGTGGTACAGCAAAAGCAAAAGAAAACAAATCTTAGTGGGAGGGAGGCAGAGTATGATTGTACCTGTTTCTGCCTCCTCCCATCTTTTCCCAACCTAAGAAACCCACCATAAACCCCACCTCTCGGCCAAATTTCTAGCAATCAATCTTATATGCTAAGCAAACTACAATCATTTGGGACAATCCTCACACTGATTAGCTCTGTGTCTTTACTATTTCACCAGTTTGATCTCTTAGGCAAAGGACGAAACAAACGTCAACGCGGCTCGGGTGACCCGGATCATTAGTCGACTCTGGGTGGATAGCGGTGGAGTCAGTAGCCTGTCAAGAACAGGAAGGGACAAATCTCCATCTTCGTTGCGAGAGTACGTCAGAGGAAGAGTATACCATCCTGCCATAGTCGTAAGTAAATTTATGGGCGTGACTGTTGTCCTAGCCAACAAGGTTTAAACTTTCAAGGGAAAAACTTCAAATTGGGAGTGGTTACTGACCGTACCCCAAACCAACATAGATGGACAAGTAGAGTACTAAGGCTCTTGAGAGTATGCAAAATGTCATGCCAGTCTAATATCTGCGTAGTCCATGATCTGGGCATGGTATGAATACAGAGGCAGGTTAGAGAGAGAGAGAGAGTTGTACAAGCTTGTAGTTTGCACTCCTGGCGGCGTCGGCGCATAACAGGTGCACCTCTTTAGTCTGCTCTTGCTATGTAGCATCAAGGAATTCTGATAGCAAAAGTGAAGAAAGCAGCAAAAGTGGCAACAGCAACAAGAAGAGGTCACTTGCAACAAACAAAGATGGGGTCATGGAAGAAGTTTGTAATAATGAATTATTACATGGTCAAGGAGGTAGGAGCAATGGGTGTAATGGGCCTCACATTGAACCCACCCCTCTCAAGAGTAATCTCAAGAAAGCCACAGCAGTGGAGACAAATCAACAGAGGACAGGAACAAGGAAAGTCAGTTGGCCTGATGCTCATGGCAAAGATATTGCTCATGTTCAAGTGTTTGAGACAAGGTAAAGTTATTGCCCACCTCAACTTGTCCTGCATTATGTGTTTTCACTGTTGCACAATTTATGCCTCTATACTGTTGAATTTGATCAAAAAACAAAGTACAAGCATAAGCCCTTTTCAGGTATCCCGATCCCCACTCTTGTACACTTTCTCGCAATTTTTCTCAATCACATATCACCCACTGTAAGTAGGTAGAGAACACAATTATATATAGTGAATCCCACTCGAATTCATAACGGGTGATATACTGCTAAGAAAAATTATACTTCTTGAGAGGATCTAAATTGCTATTTCAAGACGTTCAATAAAATAGATCGAGAGGAACAATGAACTTGTCATGAGTCTGATGACTAATGAAGATTTGTTGGCACGAAATTGAAGGGGAGTTATCTTATATCAGTGGTTTCTTGAGAAGTTGAAAAGCAATGTGTAGCTTCATTTTTCACATTTACTTGGCAGTTGCTTTGATGCCATTCCTGCAGTATGTTTAAAATGCAACATGCTCTACAGTCTATCATTAATCTATGTAATTTTAGATTTGCAGAACCACTTTCTCACTTTTTTTCATTGATTTTATAGTGTGTCAGAGGATGGGGAGCTGCAAAGTGTAGGGAACTCCTGTATTTGTGTAATTCAATGAATGAAATTACAATTCTGTCCTGCTTCTCAATGGATGAAATGCCAATTCTCATTGCTGCTTGTTCATTTTATGGGAGGTTCTTAACTGAGCTTCAAGAGATTGATATGAAGTTGTTGCAAAGTGGAACCATATAGTACTAGACATGAGACAGATCTTTCAAAGAACAAGGAAAGGCTCTAACTAAATATGCACCTCTCTCTCTCTCTAACTAGATGTGTAATCCCCCCCCCCAAAAAAAAAAACTATTCACTGGAAAATATGTCCATATGTTAGACGTCACCTTCATAAGAAATGTTAATACATAAGAAATGTCGGGACAATGCGCTGGAAATTATAAACAAGTAATGTAAATGGTGGAAGCATCCACTAGAAGTGAAACAATTGCAACATTTTTGTTTACAAACATTTGCAAGAATCACAACTATGATATTTTATACCCCCACAATGATATAACATATTTCCACCCCTAAAAAAGATCACCACTTTTATATGAATCAGCATGACGCTAAATTTTTGTTCTTTTGAGTATCGTAGATTAGTAGATCAAATAAACAATCAACTCACTTGGTATATGTCAAGCCCCTTTAGCAAGGTAAATCCTCTTCGTAGACATGGATCCTAGTCTCATCTCAGGTCACGGGACACGACTTTTTCCTTTCTTTGATTTGCTCTTCTCCTGCATTTTCTTTTTCTTTGCCTCGGCTGTAATCCACGTGTAATCTGGAGGAATTCCAAATGGGTCTTGAATATTTTCTATCCTACTGCTTGAACTACCTGCAGAAGTGTCTGGGCGGTTGTAGGGAGTTTTTATCCACTGAAACCAAGATGAACTTGAAGACTGCATCAGTGCTGGGCTTTCTTTGCCTGTAGCAGTAGGACTTGAAGGAGGCGTTGAGAACTCATCCAACGGCTCTAGTTCTTCGAACTTCGTAAACGTAACCAAAACTCTGATAGTGGGAACCACTGGAATAGCAACCTGAAATCATACAGAAATTAGGAAAGGATAAAAAGATACGAAAAAACTGCATCAAACATATAAGTGCTCAAATGATGCTGCTTCCTATCACAAATGAACCTGCTTGAGAAGGAAGGAGGAATGGACGCGTGAGCAACAGACTTTGAAAATTAGCTATGAGAATTTATATCTCATGGCATTAGCATGCAACAAGATAGATCTTATTCTGCATATCAGAGCAGATTCTAGGTTTATTTTCTCAGTTTATTTTTCTCAGTTTGACACTAGATAGATCTTATTCTAGGTTTATTTTCTCTGTTAACGTGTATGTAAGGCTGCTAGAAAAAAAAAAGAATGCTTCGACCTTTTGACTTAACACCCAACAGAACAAAGAACATGGAAGGGATGGAATTCTAACAACTAAAACCAAAAATTCCACTAATTTTAAAAAATAATCAAAAAAAAGAGCATAAACAAAAAATCGTACTTCAAGGATACTGATAATCTATCAGTATGGCAAGCAATGGTATCACTATATTTAAAATCAACACATATAAACTAGAGTTATTCATTGCTTGGACTTGTTAAGTTACCAATTGCCTTTGCTATCATTGTTCCCTTCAGTTTGTCATCAAGAAGCTCTTGGCTTGATTACCAATGAAGCATTCCGGATTCAATTTGAACTTTTCATGTGGAGCTATATACAAATACAAAGTTGACATACACATTTAACATAAGGTAACCTAAATGGATGTGCCACTCACCCTTCGGTTTTTTACTTGAAACGTAGTACTTTACATTCAACCCACTACTGTCATCACCCTAAAAAAACTAAAACTGTCATGGAAAGGCTTTCACCACTTGATCTGCCTGAGACTTCTCTATCTAAAGAATTAATTTAGAATGATGCTACTCTTACTACTTGAGTATCCTTTCTGTGTTGTCTTGCCATCCCCAACATCTCCTCAACTCTTAAACACATTAAGAAGCACATGTTGCAAGCATGTGTATGGCAATAGAGGAGATCTATTCCATCCTCCTGCTTGAAAAGCATTATTTTCCTTTAATGGATCACATCTCACAATCACAAAGATTCACATATTGGGGGCATTTACCATAAATCCAACTAAAGTCTCCCCCAAGTCATAGGTAACCAAATCATGCGTGGAAGATCTGTAAGTAGGCCAAGTCAAATTAGGAGTCAGCACATCATTTCGGTGTACAAGGTAAAACTTTCTGTTGGAGAGAATTGAAAACAACAAAAATATGCACCTTCTACAGTAAAAATCTGTGGCTGTTAATGGCTTTTATATGGCATTTACACCCGGCCAACACAGTTGGCACTACAATGGTCTTTCCAATTGTGAAATTATTTCGGACAGTTGAAACAGTCAAAAACTAGATTGCACCCGTAGCGAGTCCATTACGTAGTAATGGCATATTTTTAAAAGCATGCTACGATGTCTCAATTGTCTCGGCAAATGCCAACAGGAATAATGCCTGTATGCCATAAATATGAACATGCCATTCATCCACTTGATCCTACAGTGCCCTCAAATTGACTAAAAACGGTAATGATAAAATTTCTGTCGTCAAAGCTAATTACAAGGGAATTAAAGTCTCTACCACCATAAATCGCTCTTATCCACTGAATCTGACAATGCACTCACTTTAATATAACATAACCACTGTACATCAAACAATTTAATACATTCACTGCTGAATAGCATGGAAACAACAGGTAGGGCACATTCAGGATTTCATGATGCTGTCAGTCTTCACCACTGAAATTTTTGTTTAATTTATTCATGTACATTTAGGTCAAAAAGTTGTTTGAATAATTTTATTCATGTTCAAATTATCTCTGAGCCTGGGTATTCAGGTCATTTCAATAATTCTTGAAAACTGGTTGTAATTGCAGCATGTCTTATTTGAATCAAGTTTTGTATTTGGGTTATTCTAAAAAGGGGTAGCCCACGATGCTCCACAACTCAAGACCTTGACACCTGGGTGCTAAAAAGGCTGTCATACTACTTATATATAAAATTAAATTAAATACATATAGATTATAGAATACTAAATGTCACAAACTAGCTGTCCAGAATAAAAACATCTAGAAAACATTGATTGTGTATGTATATGGTCATATACCATTGCATGAAAATCATCTAACTATCACACATGGAAATTTTTTCATGCAACTCCAACGAACTATGCTTAAAATTTTGAAAGGCATATCATTGAAATGTTAATACAAATTGCAGATGTAGGCAGAAAAGAAACAAAAAAAAAAAAAGGAAGAGGCAGAGGCAGAGGCAGAGAAGAGAAGAAACAAGGAAAAAATAGAACGAAGAAACATAAGAGAGAAAAAGAAGAAAGGGAATTGAAGGGAAGGAGAAAGGGCCAAGTAGAGAGAGAGAGAGAAAGTTGGAGAACACTATCACAACAATATTTGCAAATGCCAAAACCCATATCATTCATCACAGCGAAGCATACCTATGGGCAGTTCCAAAATGACCCAAAGTCAACATTTCACATCAAACATCATAATCAATAAGGCTTAATATTAACTAACAAAAAATAACCCAAATAGTGGCCTAAAAGTATAGTCTTCAATCCGTGGTCTACCCAATCCATTGGTGATCCCCAGCAGTAGGTTCCCATAAGCTATGGGGCCCTACTTGTTTAGACATATATTTTATTAATTCCATTCTGATCCAACAAAATCCTATGTTTAACTTCATAACCTTGCGTTGCAACAAAAAACCAACTACAGACCAGAAAATCAGTAGCTTCCTTCTCAACTTCCAGATGCCCAGTAGAATTAAATTGATATGATTGCAAAACTCAAGATCAATCCTGAAATTCCAGAGTTATTTTTCTTTTCTAAACGTTGGGGAAAATGAAAACAACCCAACCTACATCTCCTTAAATTTAAGCCATCCTATTTTTACTAAACATCCATTATAGTGAAATCCTAGTGAAATTGACCTCATGGTAATCAGAGATAAGTTGACACACAAAGTAAAATCCACCTAGTTTTCTTTTTCTTCTTGTATCAACAAACAGATGGATTGCACTACAGTGGCACTTTAATTTACACTTGCTTATTCATAACAACAGCAGAAACAATGACAACAAATTAACACACCTCCAAAGTGATACCAATTGGCTAAAATCCACTAAAAAGCCATTTTTCAAGATATTATAGTCCACGTTAAAGTCTATGTCGCTACAGATATGGTAAGATTATGAACCAAAAATAATCGAATTGGTACAAACATAGTTGTCAAATCGCATATTGGAAGGTGTATCGTTTTTAAAAAATAGTGTATCTTATTATATCGTATATCATAAGATACATACAATTTTAAATAATTATTAATAAAATATGTTTATACCTTTGTAAAAAAGTCAGACTCAATATAACATATCATTTCATTAATATTTCACCAATTATTCAAGTTCCGAACATAGTTCAATAATATTTGTTGGAGTATAATCTAGTTTATTGGGATTTTTTTTCCCTTTTTTACTCTTACTATGACTTTTATATTTTGTCTATACCACAAAGATGTTTAGATCATTTTGTACTATTATTTAGCTATATATACGGGACTCTACTCTTAGTTGGAGTATTCCTTTCACATATCTCAAATTGGCATCAGAGCTAAAACCCTAGCCTCCATCTCTAACCGTAACCCTAACCCTAACCTTAACCCTAGCCTTCATCACCTTCCCTACTACCACAATTCAGCTGCTCAAACATCGACAGCAATTCCACCGGTAGCAACACAGCCATAAGCGACAAAACCCAGAACCAGAAACAGCGAAACCCAGAACTCTAGAAACCACCCCAGCGAAAACTCCCCACCCAACCTCCACTCCACCGACATCATCCTGATAAATCAACCAGCCAACCCCCCAACCCAACCCACCTGCCCTAATAAACCATGACCAGTCACTGACTTCACCAAAACTACTAAACCAAGACCAGCCACCGAATGCCTTGGCCTCCCACCGAAAACTACTAGCCTAGCAGCCCAGTAACCCACTACACAGCCGCCCAATAACGACCCAAAACCAACAACACACCACCCAGCCCAACCCAGTAATTCCACCGATACAGCTCAGCAACCCAATAGCGACCCAATAGCGACCCAAAACCAACAACACACCACCCAGCTCAACCCAGCTGCCCAAACCAGTAACGCACCAAACCACTGCACAATCCAACACCAAAACACCCAATCCCAAGCCGGTAACGACCAAGTTGCAGCATCTAGGACTTTGTAAGCAAGGTTGAATCTTCTTCTCCGTTAATCTGCCTTTGATGCAGTAGATCACTTATATATTTACTAAATTTCAAGACACCGTGACCTGATTATTTGGGAGCTTTCTGGACCTTCTTTCTTTGTCGCTACTGTTCAACTGGAGGTATATTTTTCTCCCTTATTTTGCCCCTTTATTTATCTTAGAGTACTTTCTGTCACGGGTATTCACGTATTGTTGTTGATATGTCTACTACTGAGAGAATTGAGACTTCTACCGTTGCGACCTCTACTGTTAAGACCCCTACTGTTAGTACTTCTACCTAGCTTATACCGTCTAGTTCTCCCATTGTTATATTTGACCAGTATATAGTACATATTGGCACAGTTACGTTACCGACAATGCTGGGTATGATCGCTCAAAAGGTTACTGCCCAACTGTTGAATGGCCATAACTTTGCTGAATGATCACGCTCATTCCAGCTTAGGCCATGTAGGGAAGCTTGGTTGGCTGACGGGATCTCACCCAAAGCTAGCTGATGACGATTCTAGGTATTTTGTACAATTCTCTGAGAACTGTACTCTTCTTGGATGGTTATTTGGCTCGATAGAGCCCTCTGTTTGCAGGATTCACTAGTTTTATAGCTCTATTCTGAAGCTATAGAGCACATTATCAGAGATATATTCTAAATCAGAACGGAGAGTTCGTGTTTATGAGCTCTCTCAGGAGCTTTCATATGCTCGGCAGGGAGATATGATAGTGTAGGATTATTATAGCTATTTGATCCAGCGCTGGCTTAAGTATGAGACTCTACATCCTCTTGTTGCTATTCCGAAGATAGAGCCCGAGGGACCAACATTCTTGCATACTCGAGAGTAGGAGGATAGAATTCACAAATTCCTTATAAAGCTTTGTGATGAGTTTGAGGGACTTCGTTCCCAGATCTTGTTGATGTTAAAGCTTCCATCCTTTTATGAGGTGTATGCAATGATTCAGCAGTATGAGTGTCGTGTTCATATTGCATCACTTCCAGGTACGACCTTAACTCCTCAGACCGACCAGATGGCCCTTGCAGATGCTGCAAGGTCTCATTCAGGACCCTCAACTGAGGGTGAACAACGCTCAAATCAACGCTGTCAGGGTGCCCCAGATCAGCATAAACGGGGGGATTCTCATCAGTGTGATTATTGTGACCGACCATGACATCTCAGGGCTACTTGCTGAAAGTTCCATCCAGAGCTTAAGCCGCCTCCTCACAGCCGTACTGTTGCCATTGCTGAGGCACAACCACCTATAGTCGTTGCTCCTGCTACTACTACTGCTCTTCCTTAACAAAGTGATATGGATGCTATCATTTCTCGCGTGAATATACTTATGTCAGCCATAACTTCTCAAGGTTCGACTATTGCCGCTGCGACTACTACACATATACCTCGTGCCTTTCATGCTTGCACCAGTCTGTCTCCCCTTTGGATGCTAGATTCGGGTGTGAATGATCATATGACAGTGAAGTTCATCACTTCACCACTTTTGACGAGCAGTTACATACACAGATTCAGTTAGCAGATGGGCACATGCCCTATTGTTAGTAGGGGTACAGTCCGCCTCCCAGATGGCTTTACACTACGTTCGATTTTTCATGTACCAAAGTTGGCCATGAATTTATTATCTGTACATCAGTTAGCCAAAAAATTTTACTGTGTAATTGTGTTCTTATCTGATTCGTGTTATTTGTAGGACCTGAATACTAAGAGGATTATTATCAGGGGACATGAGAGAGATGGACTGTATTATCTAGGCAATCCACCTTCGATTTCACCAATTCCTCCATCTCCACCTCCACCTGCACTTGCTTTGTCTTTATCTGTTCCTAACTTGTATGCTAGTATTTTACCTATTACTTGTTATGATTTTTCATCATAAACTGTTCAGTTGTGGCATGATCGTTTTAGGCATATAAATTTTAAATATTTATGTATGTTATTTTCTGTTTTGAGCAATGCTTGTGTTGATGGTAAACTTGATTGTGTTATATGTTTCCTATCGAAACATGTTCGAACTAGTTATATTTCTCGCATGCACCAGTCACCAAAGTCATTTGACCTAATACACTCTAATATTTAGGGACCCTCATGTGACTACTTTGTCAGGTGCTCAATACTATGTAATATTTATAGATAATCATACCCGTTGTACTTGGGTATACCTTTTGCATAGGAAGTCTGATGTACTTCATGTCATCATTTAATTTTTCCTGATGATTAAGACATAATTCGATGTCATTGCTCATGCTCTTCATTCACATAATGCCAAAGAATGTGTCTAATGTCTTAGTGTCTCACTTTTCTTCTTAGGGTATCCTTCAGCAGCTCACTTGTCCATATACTTCTGAACAAAATAAAGTTACTAAAAGAAAAAATAAGAGTCTGATAAGGATGATACGTTGTATGCTTAGAGGTATGGGAGTACCAAAAACTTATTAGTATTTTGCTGTTTTAACTCCTATTTTTTTGTGCAATCGTACACCGAGTCGTGTTCTTCAACATAGGGCTCCCTTACAGGCCTTATTTCCTGAGCAGACACTTTTTCCAATCCCTTCTCATGTTTTTAGTTGCACATGTTTTGTTCAGGATCGATCTCCTACTCGTCATAAGCTTGATGATAAAAGCGATTCGTTGTGTCTTTGTTAATTATGTCATCAGTCTAAGGGGTATCGATGTTATGATCCTGTCATGCAAAGTATGCATCACAGTCTAGATGTTATCTTTCTTGAGCATATTTCTTATTTTTCTTCCAGTACTGTGTTTGTCCCTCCATAGGAGTCAAGAGTCATTGGTCACTATCACTACAGAGTAATCAGTCTCTCCTCCTCCAAAGTAACTCGTCTCTGTCAGTACGGAGTCACCAATCTCTCTTCCTTTACAGGTTTATGTTCGTCGCCCTCGCTCTCATCCCCCGACTGATGTCTCCTCTACCATAAGCGATGCAAGTAATACTTCTCAGTTCGTTGAGTATATTAAGGTACCTGTTATAAGTACTGATGTGATTGCAGGTATTGAGCCAATTACTTTACCTGAGGAGATATTATCAGTGGAGGATGATAATTTAGGGCATTGTTATCCGCAGCGTGATCGTCATCCAGCTATTCGTTATGATTGGACCGCCAGGACTTTACATCCGATCTCTATTTATGTTTTTTATGGTGATCTATATTTTGAGTTTATAGTATGGCCTTATCAGATATGTCGGTTCCTCGCTCTATTTCAGAGGCTATGTGGGAGCCCCAGTGGGTTACTGCCATGCAAATGAAAATGGACGTTCTTTAGCATAATCATACGTGGGATCTTGTCTCTTTACCTTCAAGGGTAAAACCTGTTGGTTGTCGCTGGATTTACATCCTGAAGTTTCTTGTGGATGATACTATTGATTGTCACAAGGCTAGACTTATGGCGAAAGGCTTTACTCAAGTACTAGGTCGTGATTTTGATGCTACTTTTGTCCCTGGAAAAAATTGACTATTGTTCGGTTGATTATTTCTCTTTCGGCGGAGTATTCTTAACCTCTTCATCAGTTAGATGTGAAGAATGTGTTTTTTCACGGTGATTTGGATGAAATTATTTATATGAATGTACCACCGAGCTTTTGTGGTGATGGAGAGTATGCTAGAAAGGTATGTGGACTGCGCAAGTCTCTTTATGGACTGAAACAGTCACCACGAGCCTGATTCTCTCGCTTTAGTGGAGTAATTGTACGTTTAGGGTTCACCAGATGTCATTCTAATCATACCTGCTTTATTTGACGGAATACTTCTGGACATTGTGTCATCTTTTTGGTATAAGTTGATGATATTATTATTACTGGAGAAGATGTTTCTAGAACTGTCAAGTCAAGGTAGACCTTGGAAAGGCCTTCGATATGAAGGATATTAGATTTCTGCGATACTTTCTTGAGATTGAGGTTGCCCGTAGCAGCAAGAGTATTGTTTTTTCTTAGAGAACGTATGTTCTGAATCTTCTCTCAAACACTAGAATGTTGGGGTGCAAACTGGCATCATCACCCATAATTCAAAACCTAAAGCTTACTGCTAAAAGTGAAGAGTTGAGAGATTCAACTATCTATCAGAAGTTGGTAGGTAAACTTATCTACCTAGCCAACACTAGGCTAGACATTTCATTCGATGTAAGTAGAGTTAGTCAGTTCATGCACAGGTCTTATTAGCCACATCTTGATGCAATTCATTATATTCTTCGGTATCTCAAGTCTTGTCCTAAACTTGGGTTGTTCTATGCATCAGGATCTCAAACTGATTCTCTAGCCTGTTAATCAGATTCAGATTCAAATTATGAGAGAACGAGAGCGTGTGACGGTCGATCTACTACGGGCTTCTGTGCTTTTTGAGGGACTTATCTTATCTCTTGGAAAAGCAACAACCAGACAGTTGTCTCCCGCTTATCAGCAGAGGCATAGTATCGGGCACTATGTATTAGACGTTACGGCGCAAAACAACGATACAGAAACACGATTTGTATTGTTTTTCAGGTATATCGTGACGTATTGTATGATACTAATAACTATGGTTGCACATACTCACAATATCAGTAGCATAATTTTTTTCACATGCTCAAAACTCAGAGGGTGCGCCCCAATTAACGTGAGAAGGAATATTGGGAAAGTAGTCACATGCGATATTGTTTGTCTTGTATGATGGACACTATGTATCCTTCGATACATTTCATTATAGTGAAAAAATCATACACACAGGACCCTTTTTTTTATTACTTTTTGAGTATATATGGCGGAACGGCATCGTTTCACAAGACTTCTTTAACTTTGGACACTACCTATTTATATATCTGTAGGTATCTGTATTTGTAAATATATTATTTAAAATAGAGGAAGATACACTATACCTTACAATCCACAATACATTTTTTATTAAAACAAATAAGCGTTGGGCAACCCGTTTTGACAACCTTGGCTCTACACGGAAGTATTACACATTGAAAAAAGCAGACATAATTCCTCTAAATTATTAATTTTCTCTCCTGTCCTTTTTCATTAATGATTGGCTGCCTTTACTTTATTTCTTGACTGCTTACAGGTAAAACTTATCAATGGAAAAAATAAAACAAAAAGCCAAGACTACATGGGCTGGACATAGACCAAACACCCTTATCAATCACGAAGCTTTTACTGTATACATTGTAAAGGCACATACCAGGATAAACTTTGACTATTCCATAATTCTAAATTCAAAATCTGTAGATTACAGAAGTTCAAAATTCGAACCGCAGGAGTGTGCTCTAGTGTTAGTTTTACTTTTATTTGTGTATCATTGGTTATTACACTCATGTATACAGGTAACCAGCATTTTACCTCCTTAACTGTCGCACTTCTGCACACGATGTTCAACAAAATCAGTATGATCTTTTTAGAAACACAAAATGAGTGAAAATTTTCATTAACAGAACTAAATCATTCAGGAATTACACATAACTTAGCTCACTCCTATATGAGTCACTGAATGTGAATGTCCAATGTCTTGGACCTAAATCATTAACATGGGTAAAAAAATACTCACTCATAGTTCCTCGTCTTTTGGAAATGTCTTGGGCTCTTAGCCATATGGTTTTTGTTGAATGCATCTGCAAAAAGCAGGAAATGTCTGGTCTAGTATAGCAGGCTGTTATAGCAGCCCCCAAAACCCACAACTCTTACAGTGTTGAATTTGGAATAGAAGAGATCAATTAGATCCTAATGGAACTAAGCAAACCAAAGATTTTGCCTAAGTTTTTCTTCATGCAAAGTACTTCTTTCTTTGATGTGGCGTGCTGCACACATACTAGAGGAGGATTCACCTACACCTACAAGAAGCCAAATAAAGGAAACTCCCTGTTATGCCTAATTTTGGATGACAACCATGTTTTTGAGGCTATCTTGGAAACTGCCATCACATGATCATGTCTCCACTTCCAACACTTCTCACATCCCATAGCATTTTAATTATACAGCATTTTAATTATACGGCAGAAACACCAACCCCTAAGAAGCAACGCCGCCTTATAGGAGCTGGTTGATTCCAGCACATAGCACTGGCCAACCAACAAAAGTATCCTAGTTAAGCATACACAATCCTATTTCCCAATATTTAAGTTAAATTTATCATTACGACTCCTCCAATGGGTACCACCTACACCCTACCCTTCCTACTTAATCCCTACTAATAATGATATAATGTATAAACTAAAAGAAAAGAAAAGTAGCATCCAGTCAAAGTAAGAGCAGATTGAAACTTAGACACGCATTAGAGTTATTTTCAACAAGAATAACTATGTGCAGCATACCTTGACCGGAAAGGTACCCATTGGAAGTTTTGTTGTGAGCAGTTCTCTTAATCGTCGTATAGCCTTAACTTTGTTCGCTAGAATGTCAAGTAATGGCAGGAGCTCTTCAGTTCGTAACGGAAAATGTGGGGAAAGCCAGAGAGTAGGCCTTAAGCCTTTCTTGTATTCACTCTCACGGCTGGCATCCTTGTGGCGGTTTCCACTATCAGAGGTTGCTGATGAAGACGGTTTTGTATCTCTTCCTCTTGGATGCTCATCCCTCTTCACAACAATCTCCATGGAATGCCTTGCTGGTTTGTTCTGACTTCTGGATGGTGAATCCCCAAGCAGATCACTTACCTTCTCGTCTACACAAAGGGAACTTCTTGGAGGGGCAACCCTATTCTGCCCATCATGTTTAGTATCTCGTTTCCTCCACCCACCAAGCCATCCTTTCTTTTCCTGCTTAGTTTCTCCATTTCCGTAACCATTTGCATCTTCGATGGGAATCTCCCTTTGCTCGTAAGAACTATGCCGGTGTCCAACAATCTCATCACCATTCTCATTGCTCAAATTTGATGAATCCAACTTAAGTGCAGTTTCAAGTTGCCTTCTTTCTTCCTCAGTCAGAAGATCATTAAGGTCCTCACTCTCTGTTTCATTCTCATTGGAAGATGAGAAGAGCTCATCATCTGTCATAGCCCCTGGAACCCTTCTGGATTTGATGCTCACAACCACATTGTGCATATCGTACACCTTAGCCTTCCATGCCCCGACCATTTCCGTTTTCTCCTGCCGTCTCCATGTCAACTGTGGCAAAAGAACTGCCTGAGTCACATCAATGCCAGGCCGGAATATACTGGTTTGAGACATGGCAGCCACTTCTTGCTGGACTTCCGCTTCAGTTGCTGGAGCACCAGCGCCATCCAATGCGTTCATCACTTCCTTATCTTTGTGGGAGATCATGCAAAGGGACCCCGCAGGGACCTTCCCATCCTCGGAACCATCACCAAGGAAAAGAACACTCTGATCAGAACGCTGAATTCTAAAACCATCAAAACCAGCCAAAGTCATATCTGCCCTCAAATTTGCACCCCTCTTCCAGATTTTATAAGTATCAGAAGGTGCAATCCTCGAAATAAAAGGGATGACAGAGCTCTCAAAGTGAAATGTGATTTCCATGTAGAAATCCCTCATCCTTCTCATTGTCCCAATCAACCGTGGCAACCTTCTACACCATTTTGCCCACGCCAGTGGCTGGTAATGCCTAACTATGATCCTTGCAATCCCTTCCTCCCGATTACATATTGCTTCCTGAAGTGCACTCCATCCATATTCATTTTGCAAGCTCCAATCTGCACCGGCAAGCATAAGCATCTCGGTAGCAGTCTCGTCACCAAGTTTAACAGCCAAGTGGAGAGGAGTCTCACGGTTGGGGACATCGCGCCGATCAATCAAGGCCGAAATGCTCTCAGCCTTGGATTCCTCGGCTAATGAAACCGATTCAGTTTGAATCTCAGCAGGGTCACGAAGCCGTGGAAGGCCACCAAGTATCCTCCTGAGACCAGCATAATCTTTGATGACTACAGCCTTGTGAACAGGACTATGGGCATATTTCGAAGAATCAATACCCGCCATGCCTCAGGACAGGATTACCCAAAGACCAACCTAAACTAGTTTATACAACCTATACGCAATTCAATCATCCAAAACGACCACAAACGGAAGCAAATTAATAAAAAACCCCTTCAGATCAATATTATATGATGGCTGACCACTACCACAGCCACAAATTCAAATACCCACAAGCAGAATAACACCCAGCACCAATTTATTCCCTCAAACCACTGGATTCACAAAATAAATCTGACCCAGTTCAAACGTTGTCACCAAATTTAGAAATTTGCATAATCTGCCCAAAAACTGAATATTACCGAGTTCAAATTACACACAAAGATGCGAGAAAACACAAACCAGAGAGTTAGAGCCATTACCAACAAAAGCAGAAAAGCTAAAAGGGATCAAAAGAAAACACAAAACCATCCAAAAGGGCCAGAATTCTCTCACCTTCTTCAACTCCTGAGACCCCTCAAAGGAGACCCGACATTGATGCCGAAAAGGATTCGGCTACTCGACCCCACCACCTCTCTCTGCCTCTCCATCTCCTCTGTCAATAGAAAAAGAACAAAGATATATCCTTGTGATCCAATCCAGATCAGACAAACCCGAGAACACGCATGTGGGGTGGAGCAAAATGGTTAAAAAATATACAATTAGAAAGAAATTTGAGGAGGGTTTAGGGAATCAGATAAGGACATTGAAAAGTATCACAGAATCTTCGCAAAGAAAAGTAAACAACAAAACCCCACCATCCAAGCAAAGGGCAAAACTGTTTATGTTAGATTGGAATAAACCCAAAAAAAAAAAGAATCACAACAAAGGTAACATACAACTATTCAATCATACCTTTAGAGAGAAACAAAGAGTAATTTTAGTGGGGAAGGTGAAAGCTAAAGTAATTAATTACCTCTGTCTAGAGTACAGAAACAGAAGATAGAAAATAATAATGTGATGAGATAGGGTAATACTGGGGAAAGGTTGAACTAGCAATAGTAGTAGCATAGGTTCCATTTATTCCTTTTGTAACAGACAAAGAACCCATAAAGTTCTATCAACGGTGATACAAATCAATTTTATTGCATTGCATGATATCAACGATCAACAATAATTATTTATTTATGTAAATAAATAATTGTTCGTTGTTCTTTCATAAAAGTCAATAGTTATTTATTTATAATTCATTTTATTTATTTATAATTCTATTAGGAAATTGTTAATTCAAAAGAAATAAAAAAATTATAGTCCAAAGGCATATATTTTCTTGAATAAGTGTTACATTAGTGAGTTCTATTAAAAAAAATTGATAGAATTCATTCATTTAAAAAATAATATATATTTAAGTTATAATTTTTTTAATTTTTTTTGAATTATATAATATTATTTTTTTATTATTGATTAATAATATCATGCTATTGATGCTAACATTGTATTAGTCAGAGAAAGAGAGAGAGAGAGAGAGAGACTGCATGCGACAGTGAGCCTGCAAAGAGGGACCTTGCATCCCTGTGTCAATTTTTTATTTATTTAATTATTGTTGCTTTGCTTCGGAAAAAATAAAAAGTTAAAAAAAAAACCTATTGTTGGTTTTGTTGGTCAAAGTTTTCAAAAATTATTGTGTCCACCACATGAGGTCTCAAAGAAGACTGACTTGATTGGGGGACGACTAGTAGGGTAGACTAAGAGGAGAAAATAATTATTATAATGATGATATTATGTCACTGTTGTATTAAATATTTAATCGATTAATAGGCTGTCAAATTTTCAATTAAGATCTAACCCGACCCGAAAACCCTGTAACAATTAATCTTTATCAATCTGGATTTTGTTTCATATCTGAAAATACAAATTCCTTTTTACTTTTTTTCTTATCTAAACTCAAATATCCCCCGCTACATTTTGCAACATTTTGGAACCTCTGCAATTAGTGTCATTAGTTAAAGCTCTCAGTTTTTGATACGGTATGTTAACACAATACGAACTAAACATAAAATTAATTAGTCGAATGCAAAATTAAACGAGTCAATAGATAAAAACGAATTAATACGTTTAAACACGAAAAAAATCATGTCGAGTTTATGTCAAAATCAGGTCAAATTGATTTTGATCTGATTAACCTTTATATTTTAAACGAGTTTACATAATTCAAACACGAATCCAACTTAACTAATTTTTGACCCGTTTAACTCGTTTATGCAGTATAATTTGTCTATTATGTATAACTGATGTAGTCTTAACATTATTACTTATTAATTCTTGCTTCTCATATGGTAATTGACAGTATGATTCTTAACATTATTATGACAGTATATTAATTTAGTCCTTCCTTTGTTTTTTGGGTTGAAACTTGAATGCATTTTATTTAATTTCATTGATGAGATGTAATATGTGGTGAAAAAATTATTTGAATTTTTGGATGAATTCTTGAATTGTGTATTTAATGATAATGAACATGTATAAAAATAAGTGAAACATGTCATGTTATGTGTGTTAACCTGAAAATGACTTGTTTATTCAATGTGTCAAACAAGGGAATGGGGAAGGAGACTTGAATCCTTGATCTCGATAAGACAAAGTCTTTACAAAATAAGAAGTATCACAAAATCAAAAGTCCATTGGTAAAAAAAAGTGTGTCAAACAGGTCAGG
This sequence comes from Ilex asprella, assembly GCA_023539305.1. Lineage (NCBI taxonomy): Eukaryota > Viridiplantae > Streptophyta > Magnoliopsida > Aquifoliales > Aquifoliaceae > Ilex > Ilex asprella. The sequence goes on from CM042194.1 coordinate 26,321,758, forward strand.
TTTGGATAACTCGTTTAATAGTTAGGTCAAGTTAGTGTTTACACATCTTGACACGAATAATAAACAAGTTAGGTTCGTATTTTGGAATTTTCGACACAAATTTAAAATTAACGCGACGCGAAAATGACCAAACCCGACGTGTTTGGCACCTTTATTATTAGCACCATTGTCGAATCCCAACTTCCGATGTTGTTACTTATACTTGTCAATTGTGTCGAATGAGACGAGTTTGTATCAAAAAATATTTGATCTATACCTAATTTATTTATTAATTTATATTTAACGAATCATATCAAGATCGGGGCCGTGTCATGTTGACTATTTTTTTTTACTTCACTCGTACTAATAACTTATATTAATAGTGTTGTGTCAAGTCTATTTTTAATTTATAAAATATCTGACTTAAAAGAGACTCAAACTCATAACACACATAAACCTTACCATCATAATCTTTCTTACCTAAATTTTTTTGTGCCTTTCTGCTACTATTATGATATGTTTCGTAGGGTGGATGAAAAAACAAAAGATAAAAAATAGAAATAATATATTTTCTATCATTTAAGGGAGTAATCATTATTTCTCTCTTTTATATTTGATAAACTAAATGGAAAGTAAAAAAATTAATTTTTGTTATATTTGGTAGGATGAAAAAATGGAATGATAAAATACGTAAAAATATATATTTTATCATTATATCTATATATAAATTAATATATACTTGATAAATATGATATATGTATGCATATATCAAATGATATATAAACAAATACCATATATTTCATAGCACATATTTTTTTTTTATTTATTTTTTCTTTTAATTTTGAAGATATTAGTTTTGGTGAGTTGAACAGAAAATTAAATTCATTCATTTTTTTATCATTCTTATTTTTATTTCTTACCAAACGTAATATTTTATTTAACCTTCTAACTTTTTATCATTCAAACTTTTTTATCGTACCAAACTAAGGATTAATATTATGATAAGTCAAGTGTGGGTACCCTTCTGATAAAAAAAAAGTGTGGGTACTCTTCTGATAAAAAAAAAGTGTGGGCACTCTGAACAACGTTGTCACTTTATGTTGCTATAAATTAAAAGGTTTTTAAAGCTTCTAAATTATTTTTATTTCTTTATTATTCAATTTTGATTTCAGAATTTATTTGGTTTTCAATGGATTTTTGTCATATTTATATTGGGCTGTTACATTGGATTTTAATGGCCCAATTAGAGTCTTTTGATGTAGAGATTGTTAATTGGCTTTTAAATCAGACCCACGAATCAAGGTCCACACTGGTATAAATATCAGCCTTCTAACGTTTAGCCCAAAAGAACATGTTCTCCTAATGGTCCGTATTGCGCAAAGTTGGTCGACGCCATCTATAATGGTTGAAAATAAGGGCCAACCCAAACCCCCCTAAGAAAATCTTTGTTTTTAGATATAACAAACAATTCGTTCTGATAACTTTGAACTAAATTAAGTCTTTTGAATTAGTCGATATTACAAGATCGATCGGCCAGGCTACTTGAAAAGGAGTGATTAGCGGGAAAAAAAATCGTTGACAGATAAATTTTATTATTTGATTAAGACGAATGAGTGAATGTGAATCATGTTCTAGAAAAGATTTGACTTTTTCCCGAGTCAGTCCACGAGTCAAGGTTTGCACCAATATAAATATTAGCCTACTAACCTTTAGGCCAAAAGGACGTGTTCTTCCAATGGTTTTTGCAACATTCTAACCTGTTGTCACATTTCACTACAAAAGTTTCAATCTTTCATCTTTCTTTTCTCGTGTATTATTTTTATACATGTTATATTTGAGCAACTTTGATTCGAGTCAAGTTTATCCCTATCTTTTAATGTATGTGAATCTTGAACTATGAGCACCTGAGTTGAATCTTAGAGTCACTGATAGTCATTAATAAGTTGACGTGGGAAGGTACAATTGTATTATTATTAATTTTATTTGGAAGTCTAGGGTTCTATATTCGCGGGCAACTCTTAAGTTTAATTGATACTTGTGGTTAGTGGATAATTTACTTTGTATAGGATCGGGTCCAATGTGATTCTACTGTCAAAAAAGCTACTCGTAATCCGAAAAGAAAAGGTAGTAACTAATCAATTGTTTTCTACCATTCACACACAAAGTAAATAAAGTTAGATGGTATTATTTTTGCTTTTGATTTTCTATAAATAGATTTCTTTTGCACTAATTGGCAATTTTTTTCATGGAAATTAAACAGTGAAACAGGAATTTTAACATGTAATTTCATTATTATCTAAAAATTTGTAGAGAGAGTAAAAGGATGGGAAGAAGGGGGTGATTTTGGACATAGAAATAGGATTCTCAATGTCCAATTTCACGATCTCGTTCACTGAAATTGGACTTACATCAGGTCTTGAGTACAATTGCACTCAATTCCTTTCAATATTAAGTCAATCACTATGAGTTTAAAATGGACCCATTAGACGTTAGTGGAACCCACCAATTCATAGCGAATGATTTGCAATAGAAACTAGTCAAAAAACCTACTATTAAGAGAAATTAAAAAAAAAAATTGCATTGGACATGATCTAGATCACTAAAACTAATACAAAAACTTCCATAACATAAAATAATACATTTTTAAATTAGTTAAAATACTCCAAGCATCATTATTTTAGGTTTTATGAAATTCATTCAACATAGTGGAAAAATACAAAGGCAATACATAACACAACCACATTTTTTTTTAAACTTTTTTTTGGTCACTATTTTGAACTTTTATAAGGGAGAGGATGGTGAGATTCAAACCCACGACCTAATAATCTAACAACGGGACTACGGTGACCATTAGATCAATCGCTGACTCTCACAAAACACAACCACATATGAAGGCTAAGAACTAATATACTTTAAGATGAAAAGCCATGTTCGGTGGACACACTATGGAGCACCACGGACTCAACGGTGAGCCCTTGTCCGAACCCAAAGAGCACACCCCACTAAGGCCCCTCCCCAGTAGTGTTGAGCCCGTCATTGGCTGATGACTTCCTCATTTCATCCATAATAAATAGCACACAAGCACTTAGGGCTGTTTGGTACGGGGGTTTGAAAATATGGGTTGACAGTTACACCCTCTTAAACCCATGTTTGGTAACTAAATATTAAACCTAGAATTTGAAATCCGGCCCGGTCAGGAAACCCATGGAGAGGGTGGGTTTCATATGTGAGTTTGGGGGTTTCACATTTAAATGACATTTATACTCCTTATATATCCATACCCATGTTTGGATTAAATTAGTTAATGGACAAAATAGTCATTTATATACAATATATTATCATAATAATCATATCTCCGTACGCATACCAAACATAGGTATGAACAACATTGAATGTTGAATCCCATCTTTGAGTCAAACCCGGTTTGAACAAGTCAATCCAAACTCATCCCAAAAAACATACTAAACATGCCCTTAACGTGTTCCCATGCTCACTCAACACATGCATTGTGGGCCGTAATTTCTTGGGCTCAAGGCCCAACTTTAATTCCACTTGATTCAGAATTGCCAGCCCACCCGGATGCGCAATCAAGAATATTGAATTCCAATCTGATATGCCTAAGGGACTGAATGCCTCCACCAGGCTTTTCTCAATGTTCTTGGAGATTAGCCCATACACTTTCCTTTATTAGGTGGAATGTGATCCCACCCTCTCGGAGGTGGTCCTCAATTGCACCATCGCTATCAGGGAGAATGGTCTGGGCGGCTGAGATGAGCTCGAACAATGGCTTCTCAACTCCAATCACTGGGTCTGACTCAATTATGATTGCGGCTGCCCCGTCACCAAAAAGTGCTCGGGCGACAAGGCTATCCAAATTAATCTCACTAGGTCCATGAAATGTAATTGTAGTGATTTCTGTGCAAACCATGAGTACTCGAGCATGTCGATTATTCTCACCCATGTCTTTGGCGAGGTGGAGAACCGTGCCACCGGCGAAGAAACCTTGTTGGTACATCATGAACCGCTTGACCGAAGGGCTAAGTCCGAGGAGATTGGTGAGGTGGTAGTCTGCACCAGACATGCTACACCGCTGGAGGTGCAAAAGATCAGGCGGTTGATTTTGGACTTGGGCTGACCCCGTTCCTTGATAGCCTTTTGGGCTGCTTCTTTGCCTAGTTTGGGTACTTCAACCACCAACATGTCTTGCCTGGCGACGGTGCCATGTGTTCACAAAAAACAGGGTTTTCTTTCAAAATTCTGTCAAGTGCATGTAACGTTGTCTCACCATGGACTTTTCACCTTAAAAAGACAGTGAAAAACAAAGGTGTTAAGAGATCAATTAGAAATACACCAGGCTGTAAAATATAAATAGTTTTGAGATAGATGTTGGTGGTCGTTGTATTAGTTTATTTGAGACAATCGAATGAACTTATTAAAATCTGTCAAATTTTATATTATACATATGAATTTATATCATTTGTTGAGTGAGTGTGTATTTTTTTGTTAGTTTATTGGAGTGTCATACATTTTTTGAAAATTATATCACTAAAGTTGTGACAAAAATTTGCTCAAATATAGAAAAGCGATTATATCTTATATATGCACTTAAATTTTTCTTTGAGTACTGTCATATGCTCATTCTTTGTGATGCGAAAGTAGTAATTTGAGTATGTACTCTGATTGAAACAATTTGGTGGCGTGGCCGTCCCAATAGCCACGACAACCGCCGGGCCGTCAGCTTGTTGTGCCCTCCATATCTTCTCTACAGTCACCATTTTTTTTTCAGTGAGAATTTAGGGTTCGAAGTCTCAAGGAACAACTGATATGTGAATGTGTGACAAGAAGTTGATATGATGTGGTTTATATAGTTGTGGATTAGGGTATCACGTGCCAGAGCTAATTGTGTCAATGGTTTTGGGAGGCCGGCTGGCACGTGATAGGAGATTCGGTTTATCTACAGTAATTGCTTATCAAATCCTCATATATAAGCTATTTGGATTTAAAATATAGATTTAAAATGTAAACTTAATGAAACATTGTCATTGAATAGGTCGTGGGCTATAATAAATACTAGGACTCACAATGAAATCAATGACAGTGATTAATTAAGTCTATATAATATTGCTCTTTTTTTTTTTTTGGACTTATAGAAATACAAAAACAACTGTCTAATACAGTTGGATATTCTTTTGGATTAATTGTATTTGAGGTTCCAAAGTATGAGGTTTATCTTGTTTTGCTCTTTAATATTTTAATTGCATCATTTTAATCCCAAAAGTATTGAATATATTTCTGTGTGGTCCCTCAAACAGACAACATCTACATTACTAACGATTTTTTATTATAAACTTGTTACGTAATACCTAAATATGAACAAAAAGATGTTTTGGACAACTCTTAACCAAATTTTTATCTAAATTTTGGTCAAAGAACTATCAAAATTATACAATTTTAATCATGAGCTATCCAAATTTTGATCAAAAACTATTCAAATTTTGGTTAAGAGCTACTCAAATTATTTTTTGCCTTTATTTAGGTATTACGTGACAAGTTTATAATAAAAAAATCTTTAGCAATTAAGATGTTGTATATTTGAGAAATTACATAGAAATATATTCAATATTTCAATGACCAAAATAATATAATTAAAATATTGAAAATCCAAATTAAAAAAATTTTATATTTTGAGGACCTTCAATACAATTAACCCAATAATTTTATTTTTTTTGCAACGTCTCAAGACGTTTTTTGCATGACTCGAATTTCGAACCCCAAAATATCAATCAAAAGAGTGTGATGAGGCAATGGTGGATATGGACCCAGAGTGAGGATTGTGGCTGGTAAAAGACTAAGGATGTTTCCCATAAGGTGGTGTTTTTTTTCCCTGAGGGTCTCAAAAGATTCGGAATTAATGGTAGAAGATTTTTAGTAATCAATTGTTGCATTCTGATATGGACTTTCGATATGCAATTTCTAAAGTTTAAAAGAGTTAATTTTACCATAAAACCGCTCTGAGTGCATGTTTCTTCAAATTTGTGATCACGATCAAAACTCATGGCAAGTGCAATAATGTGCACCTTGGGCACATCCGGTCAATAACGTCTCTCGGAAGAATTGAACTTTTTCAAGAAAATATGCCCAGATTGTGGCTTAAAAGTTAGAACAAATATCTTTAAAGAACAATATTACTTGGACATAATTTACTGATCTAATTTGTCGATGTATATTTATAATTATTGAATTGACAATTAAC
>CM042194.1:26422989-26473261 GCA_023539305.1 Ilex asprella
GGCCGAGTGGATTTGAGCACTCCACGGACGTAGATCGTAGAGAGAAGTTGGGTTTTCTCTCATTTTCCCTCTCTTCTTTTCTCTCGGCTGAAACCGGCTGAAATGGTGAAGGAGAAGTTTGATTTTTCAGACTTTAGGCCCCTATTTATATTTATAGAATACTTGGCCCACAATTGGCCACACGTCTCTTTTAATTTCGGGTCCATTTTCGTCCCAAAACGATTAAATTTCATCTCGATTTAAGTTCAAAATATTTTTATTTTAACTTATCTCAATTTGTTCCCCAAACTTTAAAATTTTATAAAAATTTCGTGTACGGGGTCACCTGAGGCCCGTTCGTCTCGTAAAACGCGAAAAATTCGACTATCTCGGAATTCAACGAAATTTTACATGGTTACTAGATTTCGCGAGACGAATTCAACGGTGAAGTCCGTTTCGTCATCCGAGCTCTAAAAAAATTCAGGTTCACAACATATTCCGTGGTGACAATTTACTATTATTTTTTTTTCCTTTGTTATAAACAGTTCACATTTTCCGAGGTTTCACAAAAAGGGTAGCTTTTGAGGAAAAAAATAAAAAAAAAACTAATATAAAAGGTCATCTTGCAACACTTTTGATAAATTGAGGATAAAATATATATATTTTTTATCTTTTATTGTACAAAGTGAGAATCCTTAAATCTATCAGAGTACAAAGTGAGGAAAATGTTAGTGAATCTAATTTAATGATCTGATTTATCAATTTAATAAATTATTATCACTGAATTCACACTAAATTCTAATATTAGCTCAAATCCAATATCAATCAAAATACAATAGTACATATAATTAGCAAATTATGTAGAAATCATATTTATTATGTAATTATTTAGTATCATTTCATGCAATAGTTTTGGTGTCATGCACCAACCTTTTCCCCAATTTAAATTGAAATCCAATTTGATTTACTTCTGCTTCCACGAACCCACCAAGCTGGAAAAATCATTCAGAGACAACCCACCAGCCTCCCAGGCAGCTGACGCCATGGCTTTTGCCGCCGCACTCCACTTCTTCATTGCCTCTCCCTCCGCCGAATTCATCAACTCTCCGATCACTCTCTCAACCTCCTTCGCTGTCACCAACCCATTTGACTTATCCAACGCTATGCCCAACTTCATTTCCTCCTCCAAAACCAAGCAATTCAATTCCTGCTCAGCGTAGAGAGGCCAACCCACCATAGGCACACCTGCACTCACCGCCTCCACCACTGAGTTCCACCCGCATGGAGTCACGAACCCACCAACCGAGTCATGACTCATGATGGGACATTCCTGACAAAGGGTATGATCATGACACGTGTCTTCGGTAGCGATGTACTATTACATCTGATTGGGCCAGGTGTCACAAAAACGTCTCCCAAAAGAAGAACCATGCGCCCTCAGTGCCAAAGAGTCTGCCTCTCCCTTGAGGGCACTAGTTCTCGGTATGAAGGTCGTACTTTTTGAGGATGTCGTGTGTCTCGGCGGCAAGGACATATCCTGAGACACGTGTCCTCGGCACCGAGGATACCCTGTTCTGAATTGACTGCTAACAACTACAGTTGTTAGCCTCTAAAAACTGCTGGGTGAATCATTTGTTTGCCTTTCCAATAAAGTCAGAATGAATGAGACATTCCGCCAAGAAGAGGCTGGCACGTGACAAAAGTACAGACTGAAGGTTGTCTCAGTCATATGCATTTAATGAAACCTTAGTGATGGGACATCTGTAAAGGCTTTGGAGGCCGAGAGCAAGGAGCATTAAATGCTCTGAGGGCCGAGCAGTTAATACATCTGCATCAAATAATGAGCATTAACTACTCGAGAGTCCGAGACAGTCCAAACAATTAATACTGGGGGATTACCCATGCAAATCGGAGGGGTACACTCCCCATCTCTGACAACTACCCACTACTTAGGCTATCAAACAATGATGAGTCTTTGAAGGTATAAATTGTCTTCGAAAATACAATGCAAGTATATGCAAAAACCTCACACAAGAATACTACTGTGTGTTTCTTCTTCCCCTCTCACAAAGAACTGACTTGATTGTTGGAGGGGATACGCCGGAGAACACTCCGGCCTCCTTCTAACATTTTTTCTATGTTCCAGGCATTCCCAGCAACCCACTGGGAGAGATGAACCCCCAGAAACAATCCATCACCACTCCTTAGGCTCCCTTTAGCCTTCTCAACTCGTTCCTTATCAACAGAGTACCGTCTTTTCTCGACGAACTCGGGTTCACCACGGGAAAGAACTGTTCCACATTACGTTGTGCATAAAATTGCTCGCACAACTTAGTACTAGCAACTTGTGGGGCCCATGACTTTCCCCCCAGACCCCTCTCCTTCGTCCTCTCCAAGAATCTCTCTGGTAGTAGTAACTGCAGATTGGGCTCCGCCGTAGACGGTGGCGGACTTCTCACCACCCACAGGAATATTCGATCACTTCTCTCTAATCCAATATCTATCTCTCTCACCTGCTTGCCGAGAAAGCTCCTTTACTGCCAAAACAAAGAAACACCATGCTTTGATTTGGCTGATTGTTCAGCCATGACAAAGAATCAGAAGATGAATTTCTTGACATGCTGCTCTGATCACCAACGTTAGTAATTCATGGTTTGATGCAGTAAATTGGCAGAGTTCTGGTGTTCTGTACACAAATCCCACCCCTGATAGCTTTGATCACTCCCGATTCAAGTGATTCAAAAGTGTTTAGTATAATCCCATTTGATCTGGGTAGATTAGAGGCGAAGTTGAGAAAATAATGGTAGAATTGATCATCTCGGCCAAGCAAAGGTTGAGGCATCTGACAGGCTTTGATGGGTGGCAAGCCAGGGTAGTGAAGAAGAGTGGTGTTGAGTTCATGTAAACTTTTGGAGGTATGGCCGTGGACAGTGGGGAAGTGGAGGAAAACGACGAGAATAGAGGCGCAGGAAGTGAAATAATAGTAAGTTGGGATGGCGGGGTGGTATGAATCATGGACAACTGATGTGATGAGATCAGAGATGGCAGAGGAGAAAGAGAGTGCTTGGAGGGCTTGGAGGACTAAAGTGACATTGAGGCGGATGGCTTCGAGAAGTGAAGGTACAAGGTTGTTAGGTTTTTGAGAATCTTGGTGGTGGCGGATGGGAGGGAGAGGGTGGAAAGAGATAAGAAGATTGGTTTGAGAGATGCGAGTGATATATGAAGTGATGGATGGGTTTGGAGAATCCATGGTTGTTACGAGGACTGTGATGGAGAAGTGAGGATGGTGGTGGAGGATCAGCCTTCCAAGTTCTACCATGGACATCATTTGACCGATTGAAAAAATTGGATATAAAACTTTGGTTTCTTTAATTGTTTTTGGAAATTATGAGAGGGAGAGGGAGAGGGAGAGGAATGATACACCGTGGGTGTGTTTGGATAGGTTTAAGATTTCTTTTTTATATCTTTTTCCATCCAATTCGATTTTTTTTTTTTTGGGAGGGGAAGAGAAAGAGGGAGAAAACTTGAACTCTTAACCTCAAGAATGTAAAATATTTATAAATAAAGAGTATCATTAGACAAAGAATACCATTATCTAAATTTTAATAATTCTATCTCAATTTAGATCAAGTTGAACCATTACTTCTTTAAAGTCATGGGTCTCGTTGTTAGGTCTCTATGGATTACACTAACACTCAATGAGACCTAATAGGATCGTACTAATAAAAATACAACTCCAAATGTAACTTAGTGGAAACAGGAATGGACTATAAACTCACATCTTGAATTCAAAAATTGATGACTCTTTTAAGATCAGATTATGAAAAATTTATCCCTTATAAATTTATTATTTTTAGCATGAATAGTTTACCTTTAACTTGACCGGGAAGGTTTGCCTTTAATCTGGCCGGGGAGACGATCAATCGAGGAATCTGTAACTTGATCCAGATATCTTTGATTGTAACACTAATTTTTTTTTATAAAAATACAATAAACTCGTAAAAACTATGTGGTGGTGTTTGGATCACTATGAGAGGATTGGATTGGATTTGAATCCGAACTCAATCCAACCCAATGCAAAGTGATCCAGATTGGAAGATTATAAAGTTCGGATTCACATCGTATCCCATATTTGGATAGGTTTCATTTGGTTTGTGGGCCTCATTCACATGTGAAGATAAAACATACTAAAATAATCATTTCACCCTTGTATAAAAAAAGTTATCCAATCCTATACCATGTTTGGAATGAAATGAAATAAAAAGTCCAATCCATTAGTATTGTCTTATTTACGAAAAAAATATGAATCAATAAATTACGTTTTTTTACAAAATATTGCAATAAATATTTTGTTCATTTATTTAATTTAATTTGTACAATACACTTTTAATCACAAAAATCATTGTATTAATAACGTGCTAATGTTTATTACCTTTTTTTGAAAAATACGAAGTCAATTTTTTTAATTTTTTTTTTACTATGGTGGGTAGGTTGGTGATAAGTTGCTAGCTAGTTCTTGGAGTCAAATTCCAACCCGAGAAAAAAAAATTGAAAACTAGCCCAAACCCCCTAATTACAAATAAAAAAGACTAAAATGCAAAGTGGGTCCAGTGCCTCAAACCCATCAAATTCTCCATTGAACCCAGCTCCAGTGCAATCAATCACACATACCCTCTCCATCCTCCATGCAAGTGCCTGCTGGGAATCGGTGGCTGTCAGAGGATCTTCCACAAAGCAGCCGAAGCCGAAGGCTAAGGATCTCAATAAGATAGAGAGATGAGTATGGAGGAGAAGCAAAAACTGGAAAAGGCCCTTGCCATTGGGATGAACTAGCGGTTTCACCAACATTAACAAGCATGTAGGAAAAAAAAGGAGAGACAAAGAAAGATCTGTAAACATTAACAAGCATCCATCCTCAGATCGCAATGAAGATGATATATATTCTTCATGGTAAGTTTTTTTTTTCTTTGGTCAGGTTCATGGAGAGTTCAATATGACACAGATTAGACATACATACCAGAGAGAGAGAGAGAGAGAGAGAGAGGCAAATCGCTGTTCACATGAAAGTTGCACCGTTCACGAAAAGAGGGGGACCAGAGGAAAGGGAAAGTAAAATGTTGATAAAAACCCAAAATTAGTTACTGTGGAGGGTATTTTAGTTATTTCACAGTTAATTCTAGCATTGCACCTCACAATTCCAAACTTCACCTGGGATACAAGAATCCGGCTGAAGGGATTAAGGCCTTGAAAAGCTACGGCTCGAGTTTTTCAAGAACAATGATTATTCCATCCAAAATTTTTAGTCAAAGCAAGAATTTGTGGGCCCTTTCATAATTTTAACACAATCCTTCTGCTATTCCCTCCGAATCCTGCAATCCAAACACCACCTGTATGTAATCTTCTTGTGTACTAATCCCCTCATTGCAACCACGAAAGTCTACTAGTTTGGTCAATCAAATGTGAAGAACAATTTGATTTCGTGCATAGTGCTTTGGACAGTCACCATTTCAATGGTTTTGAATGTTACATATATGTTACAACATTGTCAATGACTGTATAAGCTCCATGCATTATTGTTTTTTGTTGGCCAAGTGCTCACAAGTCTTTTATATTTATAGAAATTTGGTTACCGGTTGGAGATTGGAAGGGAGTCCGGAGGCTAACCAAAGCATTGATCGTGCAATGAAGGCGACCCTAGAAACAAAACCAGAGTAGTTGTCGAAAGGGTACATTGTGGTGATTTCGATCTAAAATTCATTGTTACTCAAGTTGAATTTTAGAAGACTTATGTTTCATTTGATACGATGAAAAAATGGAAGGATAAAAAGTTAGAAAGATGGAAAGTTGGAGTGATAGATAAAATATCGTGTTTTGAAAGAGGGAAAATAAGAAGGGTGAAAAAGTAGATTAAAGAGCTTTTCTTCCAACTTACTAAAATCAATCCATCTAAAATTAAAAGAAAAGTTAATTATTTGTGTTGAAATGTATTTTATATGTCTATATATCTTTTGATATCTACATAATAATCCAGTTAGCAAGTTGAATATTTATTCTTTATACATTTTTTCCCAAAAAACATCACATTATTCAATTTTATCACATGTTCAATAATTTAATTTTTAGTTTAACACAACTTTTATTTTCTACATTATTCATACACAATAGTGTATACACGTTGAAAATTTTTTATCGAGTTATACATTTTGAGAAAATTTTGACACTAATTTTTAGAAAATAATTGGTAGAAATTAATTTAAATGATGTAATCAAAGAAATTAGTTTTAAATTTGGTATAGTGGGATCGATTTTTTGAACGCTAGAATCTTATATTTCATCGTGTCTTTAAGCACGGGTTATGACTAATATACATATATTATATATGCATTAATTTCATATAGAAATACAATGATAAAATATGAATTTATATTTTTTTTTTCAAAAAATAAAGCTAAAAATTTTAAAAAATTAAAAATATTTTTTCCATCTTACCAAACACAAAAAAAATTAATTATTTTTATTTTCCATCTATTCTACCGAACACAAATATTTTTCTTCTTTGAAGAATATAAAATGTATCTCTCTTATTTTCTATTCCTCTTATTTTTCGTCATTCCTACCAAACAGAGTATTAAAGATTATGAGAACCACTTAACCCTTTTGTGAGTTTTTGTGTATGTTGCATGAGATCTAGATATAAAAACATGTCAGCCTTTTGAGATACTAAAAATGCATTACGTGCGTTGTATGTGAATAATTTTCGTACATAAAAATTAATAAAACATATTATGTATTTGTATTTGAATTAAATATCATCTCAAATTTATCAAACTTAAATTTTCATTTCTCATTCTATTATATGATTATGAAAACTTTGTATGTTTCTAAAATTCTTTGTTCTAACTATAAAAAAATAGATAAAAAAAATAGTTAAAGTTTTATTTATTTAGAATTTGTGTTTGAGATTGGTTTTTTAGAGATGTTTGAAAAATTTAAATTTTTTAAATTTATTTGATTAGGATTCCACTTATAATTATTTGAATAAAATAAAAGTAATTGTCAATATACTAATCACATTAGAAACCATACTCTAATTAGGAATTAGTTTTGATAAAAAAAAAATAAAAAATTAGGAATTAGTTAGGTCAATTGACCAATGAGCCTTTGGTCTAATGATATTTCTTGCCTTGTGAAGGCTTTGCCTTCTTGAGGTCAAGAGTTCAAGTCCTCCTCCCCACACACCCCCCCCCCCAAAAAAAAAAGTTAGGTTAATTGGGATAAGATTTAATATAGTACTCTATAATATATATTATCAAACATATTAAAATTTTAAAAAATTCAAGTTTTACTTAAAAATACATTACAATATTTATTTTTACATAAAATCTTAGTATAACTTAGAAGGATCATTATGACTAAAGAATTATACTAATGTAACATAAATTAATTTTAAAAATTATATATACGATTATTTTTTATTTTAGAAATAAAAGAGTTAAACTTTTCGATGAAAAATAAAATACACATATGTAGAGATGAGTAATATTAGATTAATGAAGTTTTTGAAGATTTTTGGAACTCTTTATTGAAAATATAATGATGCACATTTTTTTAAGTGTAATATAGTCAATCAATTTTTTTTAAAGAAATTAATATTTATACATAGAGAATAGATAATTAAAAGAGATATTATAAATAATTTAGAAATTTAAAGATATAAGGATATGATTGTAATTTAGATATTTAATTGTGAAAGGATAGAATGGTCTTTGTAATTATTTATAAGGTTAAAATAAAAATTTAAATTTTTTTCATATTAAGGTACGTTTATTAATAATATAAATGTAATAATGTCGACCCTTGTTTTATGGAGACTGGTTCTCTTAATATTGATCCGGAGTCACTATAGTCTTCAGTAAAATTTATCTCTAATTTCCTCTCTAACGGATTATCCATTTTTAATGAGTAAATGATCTACTTGTGTACCCGGGGTCTTACTTAAAATACATGATAAGTGATACTAAATCAAACAAAGTGTTATGTTCGAATTATTTGGGGTCGGCTATATGAGTTTGTTTTCGTTATTTATTTTGATCATACGCTATACGTTCATTTAAGTTAAATATTTTTATATTTTTTCTTATTATTTCGTTCAATATTAATTTAGGTCTATCCCTACTTTTGATACCATTAAGAGAAATTTTCTTTCTTTTTCGAACTGGTGCATCTATCGACCTCCGTTGAATATGACCAAACTATCTTACTCTATTTTCTCTTAACTTATTCTCAATTGGAGCTACTTCTACCATGTCTTTAATACGGTCATTTCGTGTTCTATCATTTATAGTTTTTCTACACATCTAGTTTAGCATTCTCATTTTTACTACACTCATTTTGTCTCTATGTTAATTCTTAGTTGCCCAATATTCTGTCCCATATGACATTATTGTCTTTATAACTGTTAAATAAAACTTATTTTTCAATTTTAATGATATCATTCTATCACATAATCTGTCAGAGACTTTCCTCCACTTAAGGTAACCGGCGTTGATTCTATGAGGTACACAATTTACAATCTCTCTATTATTTTTAATGATCAATCTTATATATTTAAATTATTTACTCATTAGTATTTCTTAATTTTCATTCCCGTTCTATGGGGAATGACTTATATATCTGTCATAGATATTGTTGTTAGCATGAAACTATGGAGCTGATTACCAATGCTTTAAGATTGTGAGCAGGTAAAGAGGAAGTATCATCTTGGTAGAAGACATGATTGGTAGCATAATTGGTTTGTCATCTAAATCTCAATAATAATCAACAATATGATCTCCACGACCTGAGTGCAAGAACAACGACCTCCATGACTACCATGACCTTTAGTACGACACCAGTGCAGCCTCCCCGATCTATCTCTTGACTATTATAACCCTTTATTTCGATATTGTAAAAAGTGTTGTTGACTTACATTTTTTTTAGGGTTTGTTTGGTTAATAAAAAAAAGATGATAAAAAATGAAAGAGATAGAAAGTGAAGTGAAAGAAAAGAAAATATATTTTCTTATATGCATTTGGTTAGCATGAAAAACTTCTAAGAAAATTTTAAAACAATTTCATTCTATTGTTTGAAAGAAATGAAAGTTAGAAGACATTTTTTCTAATTGTCTAAATTATCTTTAATTCTTTTAACTCGTTCTAAAGATGAAAAAAATATTTTTTATTATCGATTTTTTTTAAAAATTGGCTTCTAACCTAATTCAGAGATAATAATCCACTCAAATCCTAATCTTTAGACTAAATTATATGGTTAGCCTAATTTGTACAAAATTTTTTAAAATTAATAACTAATTGAATATTTTAAGAACAATAAGGGTAAAATAGAAAGTTAGGTTATTGAACACAACTTTCTTATTTTTTCTTTTGTTTTTTGCAAGAAAAAAAAATTAGTTAGATGTGAGAAAATCTAAACATGGAAGAAAATTAATTTTTCTATTTCATGCTAAATAAAAACATGTAAAATTTTAAAATTTTCTCTTTCTTGTATTTTTTAGCATTATCTTACTAAACAAACAGACCTTACTACTTTTTAATTATAGTTGAGATTCTACCCCGTCTAAATTCCTTTGAAAATCTCTAGTTGACTCTTATTTTTTAGGTGTTTACCATATTTGTTTACAATTTTAAATGACTTGAGTTTGGACCTTACATGTCTCTAGCTCAGACCTCATCATACCAAATGGAGTTGGTTAGTCAAGAATTTTCAAATTTTTTAATACTTACCCAACATCAACGGCAAAATACAGGAACCCTAAAAGTTTCTCGAGTTGTTCCCCCCATTTTAGGGGCTGCGAACTTTCTTATACCTTGGGACATTTTATTGGGCTAATAGATAGGGACAGTTGCAGGACTTCTTGGATCGAGTCGGGCCAAAAGTTAGACCCACAGCCTTCCCCACCAGACCCTGTTCGCAGGCCGACGGATCGAACCATAGACTGTTGGGCCACTGGGCTTTCGGGTTAGCTCATGCCTTCTTTTCGGTCTTGGTTGAGCTGTGGAATTCAAAAGTCAAATCAATTTTTTTCTCTCCTTTGAGTTTTAGAGAGAGAAAGTTGCAGAGAGAGGGAGAGAGATTGAGTATTGAGATTGGCCATGTTTGTGAGCCTCCTTCTCCTTACTTGGGATATAACGAATCTCGTACCCTTTTTCAGGGGTCATCTCTATCGAATTTGAAAGAGAAAACAACAAGACCCATCAATGGTTTGATCTTTATCGACTCGTTCTTCATTTGTTTTCACTATTTTATTCATATATGCTGTTGGAAGTTAAAATCTTGAATTGGGTATATTTCTGTTTGATTTGGTCTTTCTCATATGACTCTTCGATCCTTTTTCTTTCTTGCTGTTAATTTTTTTTTCTTTCAGTTTAGTGACTGGCCGTGAAGATTGTGTCTTTTATGTGACTTTAGTTCCTGCCAAATTCGTGTTAGCATGAGGATGCTTGTGGGATTGATAGATCTTTTTTATTTAACGATGGTTAATGTCTGCATTTTTTTCTCATGATTTTTTATCCAATATTTGACCTGGATTCTTTATTCTGTGATTGAGCTTTTTGTGTATGGATGTAGTTATATGTACAGTTTTATCAATTTCTTTCTGTCTGGTGATTAATTTTGTTTGGTGAATTTTAGATTATTTGGCATTGATTATTTGTTGAAATACATCTGGATATATATGTTTATCGTCTACATTCTTAAATTATTGTAATTTGGGGATTGTGAAAAATGTATGTGTCGTTATCTGCAGTTAGATCAATTGATCTTAACCAGATACACATAATTTTTGTCCATGTCCAGTGGCGGAACTACATAGGTCTTCACCACTCAATTTTGTTTCGCCAAAAACTTTTTTCTATAGGTTTTATTATATTTTAAATTTGTCCCCACAAAAAAATTCATTTATTTAATTTATTAAATCATTTTAAATTTGTATTAATTTTTTTACTCTCAATTGAAATAATATTTAGTTAGTTTAATTTATTAAATCATTCCGACCTAATTCTTCTGAAATGTTGAAGAAATCATTGTCAAACTCTTCATTTTCTCTGCCAATAGTTTGACCCCTCTCTCTTTCTCACCATTGCTAATTTATTTTTATAATATGAAAATTAATTCGGTGACAATTACAAATATAAGGTTGCTCTATTATCTGTTCTTTCCCCCATGCCCAACCACAACCTAGCCAAAGCTCCAACCTCCCGGTGGCCAGGGGATTCCCACCATCCAGGTTTTCTGCTTAATTGAATGTGAGTTTCTGGACTGCAAATTTCTCCCCCAGACGCTAGTTAGTCTGTGTGGGTTTTGCGTATACCTTGATTTCTTTTCCACTGTATGGTGGTGCCATGGTGCCCTTCTATCTTGTCACTTTTGCAGGAGATTGTAGTACACTATTCCACAAGCTGATGTTAGTATTTAATAAAGAATTTATCTGCCAAATTTAAAGGCAGATGAGACTTGTAAGAACATTTGGTGCAATTTGAACCTTAATTGTTAAAAAAATTAGAATTTTTAACATGTTGGATGTATATTATACTGTGTTTTCTTTTTAAAATTTGATTCTATGATATGTAGTTTGATTGAGTGGGAGATCATTTCCAAAAGCTATTGATATGAATTCGAGGTTGGGTGTTAGTTAGGGCTATTGATGGTTTTGCTGATTTAATGATTGATTTGGAATTTTGATATGCAGACCATGGATTATATGGACATCGATCACATCATGGATGTTCCTGACACCCCTGATAGGCTAGCTGCGCAGAATAGTAGTGGTAGAGGTTATATAAAAAAAGAGAGTAATTCATCTGTGTCTGATCATTTAGAAAATAGGAATTTTTTCGATGGGGGAGCTACAAATTGGCTAAGGGGGGACGATAGTAAAGTGGTTATTGATAATGGGAGCAGAAGGCGGCCCTTTTGTCCTCCAAGAAGTCTCAATATTTCTGACAACTCTGGGTACCACTGTAATGCCACAATTTCTGCATTAGGAAATTCATCTTCCAATAATGGCCTTTTATTTAGGAGAAGGGTGGAAGAAAAGACCGCCAAAAATGAGACCAAAGATCATGTTCATTTTCAACAAACAGAGAGAGGGAAAGCTGTGCGTACTTCTCATTCATCTGCTTACCGGGACAGTGGTGTTGTAGACTTGGCAGAACAGAATGGGTGTGCCAAAGAATTTGAAAAGGCTTTTCCAGGTGGAGCATTGGGAAATAATCAAGGTGCTGAATCCAAAGTATCAACTTCAGCCCATGGTTTTTCTTCTTTTCATACCCTAGCAAATTCTTCAATGAGATCCAGCAAAGCCTGTAAAGGAAAAGAAAAATTACATGTGCGTGAAGTGGGTTCAAATTTTGATTCTGGCAAAGGAAGTGGTATTGTTGGTGATTCTCAACCTAAACTAGGAAAGAATGCATCTGCGTCTGTTCACTCTGTTATTATTACCCCACCTAGTGTCAGTAGGCAAAAAAGATTGGTGCGGAATGGATGTATATCTCCACATAATATAGCAAAGGTCAACCAGTTATCTGGGAAGCATGGCAGTGGTCCTGTAGATGATGGACGGAGTAATACAGAGACTGTGGCATCTAATGTTCCACGAAATCCAATTGATATTAAGGATATAATTGCCGAAGACAACAATTCTCAAGTAGCCAAGGGAAAAGGGGTCATGAATCAACTTTCTTCACTGAAAGAGCCTGATGCAAAAAACAAGAATTCGTCTAGCAGGTATTTCATTTATGGTGCTTTAAAATAAATTCTTTAACCACCAGCACTTGTTAAATGTATCATATTATGATCTTCTTCAGGGGACCCATAACCCATTATGGAGGTGTAACCTGCTTACAAAACTTGGGAGTGTTTTGTGTTTTTATAGTCAATCTTGATATTTGTAACACTTCCTTCTGCTTGGATTTGTTAAACCAATTATATATATAAAAAATTTTCATTGATGATATCTTCAGTTTAAAACTGTTCTGTTTGACAAAACTTTTTATTTCCCTGGGAGAAATTTCGTGAGAGCAAGTTCTTTTCACACTTCACAAAGTAGCCCTCCCTTAGATCTGGATCTGGAGGGTGGGTTTAGAAAGGCATTTCACATTAAGAACGTAGTCTATGGCAGTTTTCATCATCGTTTCTGTCTTCTTCTTATATGCATTGATTACTTTATATGCATTGATTACTTCTGTGCCAGATGAATTCGGATATAGCCTGTGGAAAAGGTTGTTTGTATTCTATTTCACTTGTTCCATTATCCATGTCTATTCATCTGTCGTTCCCAATATAGAGGTCTCTTTTAACATTGCCAGTGCCACGGTGAACCTATGCAATGAGCATAAAGAACTAACTAGGGTCCACCATCTGGGAGCAATGGCAGTTGGAGGTTTTCCATCTTGACATTACAGGACAGACTGTTATCATCCTCTAGACTCCTGTCCCACTTTAGGCAAATTTAAACAGCAGCAAGTCAGTGAATCAATTTTTTTGTTTGGAAGCAACTGATATAATTTGGCTAGTATGAATTAGCTAGTTCGTGTCACATATGACTATATCCTCTCTCCTTGGTTCCAGCTGTTATGACTTTGGAGGTGAAAGGGGTCTGTAGATTTGGAAAATTCTCTAATTGTTAGCTTTTTCTGTAGCTAAAGCAGCTCTTTCCTGGAAGATGATCATGACTGATATCTTCAACACTTAAGCTGCGGTTTTCATTTGTTGACCCTTCGCTTCCATAGTTTTTGAATGTGAAGGCGCTTTTCATTTACTACAAGACCATCTTTTGGTATGCCATACCATTTCCCACTGTGAACAGGACCTATCTAAACTACTATAGTTATTCTGCGGCAAACCTGGGTATTTTTGGGGTTAATTGAACGATGACAGATGGAGGCATTTCAAGACATTCTTCACAAGGAAGTTACTCATGTATTAGAGAAGCTGGGAGTGCTCATAAATGGGTTCTTCCAGTAATAGAGTTGGATAGTTTATCTAAAAGAGAAGTGATCGCTTTGGAGGAATTGTTTGCCAACTCTTGGCTCCTTTGTTTTTTAATTAATTTTTTCGCAGATGTTAGCATGCATCAATGCTTTCTTTCTTATTTCCATTCAGAGGACACTTTGTCCTTATGAACTTTGTATTTTTTTTTCATGCTTCTGAAAGTTTTATTGGGTGCACTAAAATAGTAAATTAGTATTAGGGTCAAAGAAAGAAAGATAAAAGGAGAGGAAGAAAGATAAAAGGAGAGAAGAAATAGATTAATTAGTTGTGTAGGCTATGTTGCCCTACACTTTCTTATTTATAGTAGATAGATATTATGGGAATTATAATACTCTACACTACTAATAATATAAATAATGACTCTTACATTGGCCTTCAAGCTAGAGCATAAAGATAAAACATGCTCAACTTGGAACAAAGATGATTGAAAACAGAGCAAGCCAATGGTGTTGTAAAGATGTCATCCAGCTGGTCACTAGACTTGATGTATGTTGTGATAATCTTCTTACGCATCAAGAGATCTCAAACAAAATGAAAATCTATTTCAATGTGTTTAGTACTCTCATGGAATATCGGGTTGCTAGTAATGAAAATAGCTGTTTGGTTGTTGCAATGCAACTCCACAGGAGAGGGCACACTGATTCTCATATCTCGAAGTAGTGAATGAACCCACAACATTTCACATACAATATGAGTTATGGCCCGAGTATTCAGCCTCTGCACTCGAACATACAACTACATTTTGTTTCTTGCTACGCTAAGTAAACAGATTACCACCAATAAATATACAATAACTTGTAGTAGAAAATCTATCAATATGACTGACTGCCTACCTAGCCAATATCAGAAAAACCAATACCAATCATGGAGGATAAAGGAAGATATAATAATCTTTTACCTAGTGCTCCTTTTAGATACCGAAGAATGTGACAAATAGTCTCCCAATAAGGTTCATGAGGAGCATGCATAAACTGACTAACCACATCAACAACATAGGTAATATCAAGGCATGTAACTGTAAGGTAAATCAGCTTACCAACCAACCTTTGATGACGCCCTAGATCATAAAAAATTTCACCACTATTAGCATCCAACGTAATTGTGGAGTCCATGGATGTATCAGCTGGATGTGTACCAAGAGTACTAGCTTCGGACAATAAATCTAATACTTACTTTAGTTGGCACAAACTGATACCTTCCTTTGCCCATGTAATTTCAATCCTAAGAAAATAATGAAGAAGACCTAAGTTTTTAGTATGAAATTGTTTTTACAAATGAATCTTAAAGTGGGCAATACCATATGAGTCATCACTACTAGTAATAATGTCATTAACATACACAATAAGAATAATAACACCTGTGAAAAAACAACGAATAAACGCTGAATGGTTTGAAGTAGAACGCTAAAAATCATATTGAAGTACAACAATACTGAACTTATCAAACTAAGCACGTGGTGATTATTTCAGACCATATAGTATTTTTTTTGGACGACAACACTAACTGTTCCTGACCAGATGCAGATACAACATAATCTGGAGGTTATACCATATACCTTATTCTGTAGGTCTCCATATAAAAAAAATATTCTTGTTATCTAGTTGATATAGAGACTAATCACAACTCACTACAACCGAAATAAGAACTCTAATAGAGTTAAGACAAATAATAGGAGAGAAAGTGTTACAGTAATCTACACCATATGTTTGGGTATGGCCTCTAGTGGGCCTTTAAATGCTTAATTGTCAAGATGATACTTTACTGTGTAGACCTAACGACAACTGACAGGCGGTTTACTGGAAGGAAGAGTAGGAAGATCCCATGTCTGATTCTCATTAAGGGCATTCATCTCCTTATCCATAGCTAGTTTCTAACAAGGAGAGGTCAATGCTAGCGTCAAAGAACTAGGAATAAATATCGAAGATAAAGTTGATGCAAAATAACAAAAGGAACGTGAAAGCCGATGCAAAGAAATAAAATTAGAAATGGAATAATTTGTACAATTACAGGTACTTTTCTCAATGCAATAGGCAAATCAGTAGACGATGAACTGGGTAATGACTCAGGGGGCAAGATCTCAATAGAATCAAGTGATGGCATTTGAGCTGGAGCATATGGAACAATCTGTCTGTCCTTAGAATGATGATAAACCTCTAAGGGAGGAATAGGACTCGGGGAGGAATATGATACACTATTTGGCACAATAGGCAATAAGAGCTCTCCTTAACTGGGAAAGACTAAATTTGGAAAAAAATGTATCGCCTAACACAAAAAAGAAGGAAGATGACTAAAAAAAGGTAACATCAGCAATTTGATATAGTATTGACGAGAAATAGGATCATAGTACCAGTAACCTTTCTGAGTACAAGAGTAGCCCAAAAATACACATTTAATTGATGGAGGCAAAAGTTTATTCCAACTCGGACCAAGAAGATGAATAAATGCAATACAACTAAAGATACAAGGACTGAGACCAAATGACGGTTTCTCAGGATAAAACAATGAGAAAAGAGATTTGTTGTCCAAAATAGGATAGGGCATTTGATTGATAAGATAAATTGAAGTAAGAATAGCATCATCCCAATATAATTTTGGCACATGCATATTAAACATTAAGGTACAAACAACATCTAATAAATGACGATGTTAAATAGTAAATTGGTATTAGGGTTAGAGAAAGAAGCATAGAAGGAGAGAAAGAAAGAGAATAATCAGTTGTGTAGGTTATATTGCCCTACATTCTCTTATTTATAATAAACAAATATTATGAGAATTGTAATATTACCCTACACTACTAATAATATAAATAAGAACTTTAACTGGTGCAAATAATGCTTTCTGTCAAGTCAATAAAACTAGATTACAAGAATATTAATAGCCCAAGAAAATTAGAAAAACTCTAGACTATCCAAAAGGCAAATATATCCCTATTAAAAAAACTTATATACACTCTCACAACCCCTTTCCAACTCATGATGCGAGTCTGGAGAGCATTGAGAGTTTTTCAAATAAGAACTAAAAACGAGTTAAAGTGTGAGACTGGGTGAAAAGATATGCAAGCTGCAACGAAGAAGATACAAACGACAAAGTAATAGTGTCCACTGAAGATGTTGACGAATAAAATTACAATCAATTTTAATATGTTTTGTGTGCTCATGAAATAAATATTGAATTGTGAGCAATCTGGATACCACTTTTATTGTCATAGTACATAGGAGTTGGAGAGGAGAAAACAACACCGACGATCCACAGTGGTGTATGCCATAGCATAATACTCGGTCTCAGCGGTAGAATGAGCAATAACTAATTGTTTCTTACTTTTTCAAGAGATAAGAGAATCACTCTAAAAAAAATAGAAACTAGTGGTAGACTTGTGATAAGTAATATTCCCAGTTGAATCAGCATTAGCATAGGCATGTAAAGTTAGAGAGGAGGTCGATGTCACTAATAAGCTGTGAAATATGGTGTCGCATACATGTCGTAAATACGAAGTAAGGCAGCCCAATAATTAATACGAGGAACATAGACAAACTGACTAATAATATGATCTGTATATTCAATAGCTAGACCAGTAACAGTAAGATAATTCAAACAACTGACCAACTTATGATATAATATAGGATCATCAAGAAGAACACCGTTAGAACTTGAGAATTTGGCATTTAATTTGATAGGAGTGGCAACAACGTTATCATTTGTTAAGCTGGCATAATGAATAAGCTCATTAGCATACTTAGATTGTGATTAAAGGTTGCCTTTTCGAGAAAAAACAATCTTAATACCCAAGAAATAAACAGAGGACTCAAGTCCTGCATCTCAAACTCAAGTAAAAGATTTTGCTTGACTTTGTTAATAGCAACAATTTCAGGATCAATGATAATGATATCATCCACATATAATAAGAGAAGAACCAATCCATGAGTAGAATGACGAACAAATAGAGCAGGATCATGAGCACTAGAAGGAAAATCAACGTGAGTAACTACAGATTGAAAACGTTCATACCAAGTTCGGGGGGCTTGCTTCATATTATAGAGAGCCCGACTCAAGCGACAGACATAACCAGTAGAATGAGAAAGACTAGGAGGTGGACACATAAACTTCTTCATTGAGATACCCATTCAAAAATGTATTTTTTAACATCAAATTAGAATAAACTCCATTGATGAATTGCATCAACATAAATTAGAGTAGAAGAAGTAGTCATTTTGGCAGCAAGGGCAAATGTTTTCTTATAGTCAACGCCATATTCTTGAGAAAACTTTTGGCAACTAACCGAGTTTTATAATGCTCAAGGGAACCACCAGAATGAGTCTTGACCTTGTTAACTCATTTGCAACCAACAACATTTTTACTTGTAGACAAAGGAACTAAATACCAAGTACTAACCCTATCAAGAACAGCCAATTCATCGTGCATTGCATTAATCCAACTAGGATCAGTACAAGCCTCTTTATAAGATTGAGGTTCAAAATAAGAATGAATAGAAGTAAGAAAAGTACAATAAAACAGAGAAAAACAAGTATCAACAAAATCAAGTATCAGCAAAATTAAGAATCACAGGTGGATTGCGAGTACAAATAGGATACCATTGTTTAGGTTGAGCAAGAGTCCATAGGTTCAGAGCTGGGCCTCTCAAATGTGCTACTAGAGTATCCAATCCAAAACCAATTGAAAATGGGTGGAGTGGCCCCTCAAGTATATAAACTAACCTTTGTGGTCCTAATTATATGTGGGATACAAGCTCTTTTAACATCCTCCCTCATGCATGACCTGCACTCGCACATGTGGTCAACAAACTAACAACTTTGCATATCGGGATTCAAATGGGTAAGAGACTTGACCTACTGACCACTTCAGGCCCTGCTCTGATACCATAAAAGTTTTATTGGGAGCAAACAATACTTCCTCACAAGTCAATAAATTATATAGCCTAAAAAAATTAAAAAAACCCTAGAGTACCCAAAAAATAAATATACCCTATTATAAAAACTTATATACACACAATTTCCCATTCCTCTTCACTCCTCCTCCCTATTTTTTTTTTAAAAAGAAATATAAAGGCAGTAACTGTGGAAGCTTTAGTGAAACCTCGAAGAGGTATGAGCTATGTATTCACTACGAGTCGTCTAAGGTAAGTTTTACGAGACAACCATTATCACCAACGTTTGACTGTACAGAGTGTTGGGCATTTAAGTAAAAATATGCTCGAAAATTATGTGCAAGAAATGAGAATGTTAAGATTAATGTGTGGTAAGAATTAATATATACGTGAAACAGTAAAAATGGCACCAATAGTAGATCAATTCAAGGATTAAAATTTTGTTTTGGTGCATAGTTTCGGTTAGTTTGAAAACGAAAACATTTCGGTAATCTTTTGGAAATAGGATAGAAACAAAGAAAAATTTTGAAAATTTATTTTCGAAACATTGGTCGAAACATCCGGAAACATTGATCAAAACACCTTCAGACATAGAAATTTAGGTATTCAATCAATGATTTATTTCGGTTTCATGGAAACGGATACGCTTTAACCGTTTTGAAACAAAATTTAGTTCCTTGGATCAATTAAAGGAGAATTAACTTAGCTGGTTTGTACATGTTATAGAATACCTATTGCTGTCATGCAGTCATGGGGAGGAAGAGTGGGGTGATACACGTCAATGGCAATTCGAGCAATAAACTGCAATAACTTTTGAATTAGCTAGTAAAAGCAAATGACAATTTGCAGTTTAACAGAAAGTATCTTTTGCCAGGGTACAATGATGGGGCTGGATTCATTTTTCAAGATTTATTGTCCCATTGGCTATTGCTCATTTCATACTAATATATTGTAACTTTGAAGATGGACTTCTTTGTTGTCCTAATCCTAACCATGTCCTGGTTTTTTGAGTTTCTCTATGTTCATGCTTCATAGTTTTTGAATCTTATATTTCTTTTCATAAGAAAAAGATAGAAGTGCTGACAAGTAGTCTGACACATTGGTATAATGAATCCTGTGCAAACATTTTAGGTTTTTTTCATGGCTTTTAGGTGATGAGATTACATAATGTAAGAAACTATTAAAATCAACATTCCTGCTGCTGGTAGAGGTTTTAGCGCATTAATTTTAGTTTTTTATCTCGAGACATCAGCATGTTATATACTTGCAGGAGTTTAACAAATATTAATAAGAATGCTATTCTAAACAGTGATGCCAATGGAGATGCATTTAGATGCTTTGAAGGATTACGTAAATCGAGAAGTACTCATAACAGATTAAAGAACAAAAATATCCCTTTTTCTGTTGAGGCCCAGCATCTTTGCAGAGAAAAGGGTGATCCATACTCTGCCCATCAGCAGCACGAGAACATGGTGGTGAGAAGAGACATTGGGAATGGGGTTAGTGCTAGAACTCGTAATGATTATTCCAAGGATCAGGATTCAATGT
Organism: Ilex asprella; assembly: GCA_023539305.1. Classification (NCBI taxonomy): domain Eukaryota; kingdom Viridiplantae; phylum Streptophyta; class Magnoliopsida; order Aquifoliales; family Aquifoliaceae; genus Ilex; species Ilex asprella. Next base: position 26,443,445 of record CM042194.1, read on the forward strand.
CTCATCAGGATGGGTGTACTCCACCTGTAGCTCAGACTGGGTCCCATGTTAGGCCTGAATTGCGCCGATCTGTTGAGGGTCCTCTCACTGTAAACACAGTTATCAAAAGACAGAGGCAGCGCTCCACTTCAAGGAAACATGGTGAATGCTCTACATCTGCTTTTGATGATCCAGAAATTGTGTTTCTTGGCTCATCTGGGGTATCAATGAATCCGAGATCACGTAGAAACGAGAATTGTCATGGTGTAGCCATTTTGGATCCAGATATTGAACTTGATGAGTTTTCCCCTGAAGTAGGATACAGTGCCCCCCAAAATACTGTCTGCAGTAGTAATATCGACTCGGGTGCTAGGGCCAGACAGGTAGAAGCAGATGAATTGTTGGCTCGCGAGCTCCAAGAGCAATTATATAATGAGGTCCCTAGAGTTGGAGTTGGCGAGGTTTGCCGCTACCTTATTTTTCTTTATTTTTGTTAAATGATGATCTGGCACTTGGATAGCATTTTTCTCAGATTTGTTTCTACTAAATTGCAGATTGATGCACATATAGCATTGACATTGCAGCGAGCGGCAGATACTCAGCATGCTTTTTCTAGTGGAAGTGAACCTTTATTCTATCCTGTGAGTTGGGTCTTTTTATATGTCATGATCCTCTAATAATACCATAGCTACAAGCATTATGAGATCTACATTCTTATTATTGAGGAAATTTATATGTAATCATAAATTTTGATATGTAGCAGTAAGATTCCTAATTGAACGAAGTCCCTGCCAGCTATACTAGAATTTTGTAATTGATTACGTGCAAATGAGGAATATTTAGAAACATTCAAGAGATGCTTTGACTTTTTAAGGCAATGTGTTTAGTTGTTGGAGTGGATAGGAGTTGTAGAAAGGATGGCTATAAGCTAAGAAGCTTGGACACTCTTAACAAGGTGGTGTATCTGTGTTGAACACATGCCAAAAAATTTGAATTTTATTGTTTAATTACGGACACAGATGAAAGAGAATTGGAAATGCTTATTTGAAATCATATTATGATGTAACAAAACATGGAAAGATTTCCTAGGGATTCGGAAATGTTGTGATTGAGAGATGTTTAATATCTTGATTTGAAAAAAAGCTCATGGTGGCCTTCCTCAGAAGGAGATTAGAATCTTAGATAACAAGGGTGTCCTGTAAAGTGGATCAATTGTGTCAAGAATGGCTGAGATGGTCCTTGGAGGAGGTTTTGGGTGGCCCTAACAGGCTTAGTAGCCCAGGAAGTCCTTCGGAAGCCATTAAGAATGTTTGATGATGTATCAAATGGTTTTCGCAAGGAACCCACCTGCCAAAAGTCCATTTAGCAAAAACTAAGCTTTTAGGATGGCTTTCAGAAGCCAACTGAACCTTTTTAAGTTGAATTCTGAACTGCTATTGAATAGAATATAGCTTAAAATAATTGATTTGCTGTTGTGAACACTGTCTAAATATTTTTGTCTTTGTAATTATAGAAAAAGGTCATATACCCAATTCAATAAATCCTGGTGTTTATAATCTTGGATACAGTTAGACTGAACTTGAGAACAATAATGTTTATTCTAAAATTTATAGCATTTGGCATTCTTACTTCCCCTAACCTTGGCCTCCTGCAGTTTTCTCTGTTTGTTGGTGGAGTAGATGGCTGAATTTGGGTCAGAGCTAGCTTTATTGTGCTGCATCAATTAGTGCAATTTTTAAGAAGTTTCCACCATATGCAATCTAATTTTTTGTCTTTGTCATAAGTACCAAGATATGAAATGATTTTTCTGTCCTATGATTTTGTATATTACTGTGTGATAATCAAATCAGGTTAGTTTGCAAATTATCATATCAATACTTTTTCTTAGATTTATAGGGTTGAGCTTCTTGTGAAGTTTTCATGATTTATTTTCTATCTTTGAAATTGTTACAATTTAGTTTTCTGAAGGGGTAATATGCTATTTGTTTAAACAGAGCAGCTCATTGATACCAAACTTGCGTAGACAGTCACAATCAAGGTCTTCTCGGAGCCCTATAATTCGAAGAGGCCCTCAGGCACGGGTTCCTTCCTCGACAAGGCTGGCGCAACTACGGAGTCGTTTTCCTGGACGATCTCGTACGGTATCATCTCGAGAGAGAAATTCCTTGTTTCCACCAAATGTGGATGTCGAGATGGTATTGGCTTATATTTTTTTCCCTTAACTTGTTTTTTTGAACAACACACACACACACACTATTGTAAAAAATGGGAGGCATTACGTCATCTATAATAAAACTCAACTCATTTTGAATTCCTTCACTTAGTTTAGCACAAGAGTGACCGAGATTGATCCAACATACATCCAACTTAATCCAATGGTCCAAATTTAGTCTCCAAAATTTTTTTTCCCCCCAAAACTCAGATGCCCCCTTTTTGCATGCACCCCAACAAACCAACCAAAACCCATCCATACCTATCCCTTTCCCGTAACTCTCTCTCTTCCACCCATGTCTTCTCACATAAAAAATTCATTTGCAAAGTAGATATTTGTTTGTTTGGATATGGTAATATTGAAGTTATGATATATTTCTCATTTGCAAGTTTACGATTAATATGTAAATATTGTGGTTGTTTGTAAATAGTAGGCCCCATCATGATGGTGAGCCCAATAATTAGTTTAGGATATATTATGATATATGTACACAAGATTTTTTTGGGAGTCTAGTTTTTTTTCCAAAATTTTTAGAAAAATAGTGAGTCCAGATTGATTTCAAATTGTGTAATTAAAAAAAAAAAAAAAAAGAAGGGCAAATACTTCAAATTTTTGAATTTTTAATGTTGCAAAGTGCCTTCGGTTTCATACATTGACTAGTAAGATCATATAACACTTTCAAGTTTAGATTAAACTTTGTTGTCTAGAATTGACTTGATTTTCGTATGCTTTTTCAACGAACCACTAAGTCAATGAAATTGGTTGAAGTTTGAAATTTCACTTTTTTATAGCTAGATGTGTTGCTCAGCTTAATAATTTGGAGAAAAGTATGGTCTTCTCATAATTATCTCGTAGTGGGAGCAAAATTAGAATCATAAGTTATGAGTCTTCTTGTAAACTCTTTTGGAGAACATAGGATAGTCCAATGTTCAAATGCTGTAGGAAACAACTACAAGGTTACGGGTTTCACTATGAGAATAGTCAGTTTGTTGAATAATAAAAGTAGTTTGTTAGTACAAAGTCTACCCCTCCCATCACCGTTGGTTAATGGGGGATCAAGTTGGATAATGGTTTTTTACGACCTTTTTCGAATAAAATGTGTTTGGAGGAATAATTAGGAATAAGAAAAATTAGTATACAAATTTTTGGTTGTTGTAATTGGTTCTGCTATCGTGATTTGTTGGTATATTTTGCTATTGTTTGACTAATTAAGAAAGGAAAATGTGTTGTAGTTGCACTCTAGTGCTAGACTAAGAAGCACGGATATCAAACACTCAATTTATTGTGTCTAACACGTGTCTGAGCATATCCATGTCCTAGATGCATTTGACACTAACACTTTGACCAAAACTAAGTGTCCGTGTTTCCTAGGTGCTAGAATTTGGATGATGGTTGAAAAACTTCTAAGTGTGATGATCGAGGAAGCATTTCCTTGCTCCATGCATAACTCCAGACCAATTGAAATATAAAGAGAAAATATCTCAAGTTTGATGATCTATAAGGCATAATCTTGGTATCATTTGAAAATTTCATGTCATTTGAGTCACAACTAGTATAGATGTATTCCCTCGATACTCATCCTTACACATGTGAAAAGGAGTATTCTCTTTTTTTTTGGGATTTCTGTTTCTTCTGCTACTTCCAACTATATTTTTCCAGTTCTCGTATCCTTTTGTATTTTAGCTGTCCCCTAGAAAGTTCACTTGTGTTTTTTATATGGAAACAACATTTGGATGTCGTGAAAAAGGTGGACACTATTTCCATTGTGGTTGTGGAAACTTTCTCCCATGCCTAAAGAAAAACAAGTTTATTTCTTGCATGAGCTATTCTTGAAAATCAAAGGATAACTAATACGAGTTGTGTTAGAGAGTAGTAAAAAAAAAAAAAAAAAAAAAACTCAATAAGCCCAAATGGCCTATGAAAGATAGATTTTTTTGTGGAGTATCTCTTCACACCAAAAATAGTTTTTACTAAAAAATATGTGTTTTTAAGCTTTAGTATCAATGCACGATGTGCGTTGCACGTGAATATATTTAAATAATAATTTTTTCATAAGAAATTTAAATTAAATATGTGATTAAATTAAATAATGAATTGTGTGGAATTATTATTGATCTATTTTACCCCTGTTTGAGTATTTAATCTGTCATTGGGGGTAATCTGATGTCCAAGACTTTTTGGGATCCTGTTTTTGAGAAGGTGGGAGAAGATTAGATAGGTGGAAGAAATCTTTTATTTCAAGTGGAAAAAAATTAACTTTGATTTAATTGGTTTTATCTAATATCCCGATTTACTTCATGTCCTTTTTTAAAATGCTTGGGGGGTTAGCTAGGAAAATTGAAGGCTTAATGAGGGATAATTTATGGGAGTGGATAGGAGACGGTAGGAAAGACTATTTGATTAGATAGGAGGTGGTAACTAGACCCAAAGAGAAGGGAGGGTTGAAGGTGGGTATTTTATTGAATAGAAATATAGCACTAGTTGTGAATTGGCTTTGCTGGTTTCCCTTGGAACAAGATTCATTGTGACATGCCGTTATTAGAAGCAAGTTTGAGTTACAACAGACTAATGGGTGGGATGCTAATGGGGTTGAGAGGGAATCTATTCAGAGTCCTTGGAGGTTCATTTTTTAGGGGCTTCCTTGTTTTTCTCAGAGGGTCAAATTTATTGTAAGGGATGAAAATCGGGTATGGTTTTGGGAGGATATGTGGGCAGGGAAATCTATTTTTGCGAATATACTTCGTAGATTGAATGGTGTCTCTGGTTATCATGATACTTTGGTTGCATCTACAATTCGTTTATATTCTAATATGATTTCTTGAGATTTTGGGTTTCGTAAGAATCTTAATAATAGGAAGTGCTTGGAGTTGTTGAGTCTTCTCTTTATATTTAATAATGTCACTTTGGTTCAAGATTCTTTGGATAGGAGGTGTTGGACTTGTAGTTCATCGGGGTCTTTTCTTGTAAATCGTTTTTTGAATCTTTAATTGACAATCTTTCGATTCTATTGTTTTATCCATCATTAAAGATTTGGAGGATGAATGTACCTTTAAAGGTGTATGTTTGTCCATGGATAATTTCTCACGCTAAAATTAGTACAAATTGATGTGCTTCAAAAGAGGAGACCAAATTTTTGTGTTCAACCGCAATGGTGTATTATGTGTAGAGGTGATAGTGAGAGTGTGGATAATTTATTTTTACGTTGTCCTTTGGTGTAGGCACTAGAGAATAAGTCATTTGAATTTATGGGAGTTGTGTGGGTTGCTCCAAGGAATATGGCATCTATTTTTGCTTGGAGGATGTGTGTTTTGGAATAAATATTAAATGGAGAACCCTCTGCCATAGTACTTTTGTTGCTACACTATGGGTGATTTGGAAGGAAAAGAATGCGAAAATCTTTGAAGGTAAGTGTGAAGACATTGAGGGACTATGTGAAAGGCTTTATTTTTGGGCATCAATGATTAAGGAGTTTCAAGATATTCTTTTATATCGTATTAGGACAAGTTGGAAAGCTTCAAGCGATTTGTAATTTTGCTTTTTTGGTTTTTCTTCACTTGATCGGTCTTGTGATGGATTTCTTGTCCATACTTGACGGTGTTTTTTTGTAAAATTTCAGTTTGATTTCAATAAAGTACGTTTCTCATAAAAAACAAAAAAAGCTCTCCGAACCCATTAGACATTTCCTCTTTTGTTTATTTAGATATTACCCATCTCTCTGAAATTTGATCCTTGCTTACGCTGGGGAAGAAGATTATGATTTACTGGCTCCCTTGTTCATAGACCAATCTGTCCAAAAATTCCTCCTCAATTATCAGTTGTTGGTATGGCCTCCTTGATTGTTGTCAGTTCAAGTAAAGCCATCTTTAGAGGAGTATGTGCTGCCACCTTTTAGTGAGTTGTAGATTATGTAACTATTAATCAGCCCTCTCTACTTGTGCGCAACCAGAGGGGTAGTCCTTTTCCCCGAGCTTGTTATTGTAGACTAGACGTATTTAAGGAGCATCCTATTCTTGTTCTTAATCAATGAAAATTCTTGCAAAATATGGGATTCCATATCAAATGATGTCCCAAAATGTATCTCATGTTGGAAGCACTTGCATTCTTCTTAGTTGCCAATTTATGACAACCTCTTTTGAAAGAGCTTCCCTTACCACATATCATGCAAATACCGGATCCTTTGGCCACTCCGCACTAAAAAACTGATATCCTTAAAAAAAACCAGTCTCTTATGAGAATGTATAAAAAAAACCAGTCTCTTATGAGAATGTATCTTCACAATCGACCCCATGAAGGCTCCTCACATCTCAAGACAAAAGATTCTTGATCACAGCCATGCTCCCCCTCAATCAACCAGAGTCGTAAAGTTCCCGTTTGATGGAAGTTTTCTGAGCCATTTGCCTTTGCAATGCTCTGGGTTAATTTCTTCACCACAACCCTCCACACTGCACTGGAGAACATGCATCTTACTACTTGCTAAAGTTTGTATGATCAGGAAATTCTTTTTTCCTTTCCTCTTTTCTACTTTCTGTTTTTCTTTTTTCCCCATTTTCATCATTTCAAGTACTGATTTTTTATATCCTTTTGTTATTTTATTTTGACTACTATAGGTTCTTGATTTCAAATGATGATTGATACCTTTTTCTGCAATGCAGAGAATGCATATATTGGAAGCAATGGAGGCTGTTGGTGAAATGAATAGCTTCCTTCAAGCTCCGCGTGATTTCAATGAGTAAGATATTACTTAAAATATCAATGGCTTTATGTTCATTATGACGCTATTGTTGTATGGGAAAAAAGCTGCACCAGAATGTCTGTGGTTTGAGTCCGTATAGGCACCGTTACTCACAAAGTGTGTTCTTTTTTTTATCCCCCTTTAGATATGAAGTTAGAGTTTTAGCATATCTTTACCTAAACTTTCATTACTAGGAATTAAATTAGGGTGTTATAAGTCTGACTTAGAAAATACCAGAGAATTTTATATGCTGCTTGCAAATGCAATGTCCTTGGAATATGAATGAATTAGTACTTCTGGTCTCATGTATTGCATAAGCAAATGCCAAGACATGTATATAATGCTTAATTGAGGATTTTAACAAATCTTTGTTTCGTTTTGTAACATGAACTGAAATACATCCACTTTCCTAACAAAAAAATCTATTCTTGTTGTATGTTTGACCGTGTTGAAGATACACTTTTGATACAAATTTATCCTTTGACCCAGCACCTCTTTCCCAAGAAATATTTATGATTCTTCCAATTTATAATTTTGAATTCTGTCGGCTTACTGGCTTTGAATGTTTGCAGCCTCTGTCTTTTAATCACCCATAATTGCGTCCAAAGATTTCGAACCTTCTCATTGATCAACCATGTTTTTCCTCTCAAAAAATGGTTTTGCATTCTATTGAAAATCTATGAAAGCTTGGATTCTATCAAAGGTTATATTGAAATGTGAATATCTTTGAAAATCCTTTGATTGACTGTATAACCCTTAGAAAAATATATAAACACAATCTTATGTATAAATTGTATTACATTTGTAGTTATATAAACATAATATGGACGATGTAAATATAAGTTCGGCGAATATGTGAGATAATATCTAGTTGAGTTACACATATTCTTTAGGTGTTTTACATGTCTTTATTTTAGTTTTTTCAGAAAAACCATTCACCTTGCACGCACATGTGGAGTAGCCAAGATTAGAGGGCAGATGATGGATGAGATTCATATTCTCCCAAAGGAAAGCCTCTTAAGTTTTTTGTTTTCATTTTCTATAAAATGTGGGAGAAAAAAGAGAACAAAAGCACAGAAGCAGGCCAACGCATACAAAATTTGATCAGTTGCAACCTTCCATTGTCTCTTAATGTCCACCCATTTTGCTATTCACCATATCCTAAAACACATCATAGTTATTTGACCAAATAGTTTTATCTTATCTGCATTGTTTTCTTTCTTTCTTTTTTTTTTCTTTTTTGCTGAAAAAGATGTGTAGTCAACCATTTTGTGTGTACTGTTTCCTACATTCTTGAATGTCGTCTGTGCACATAGATCTTTTCCTCTTTGTCACTTATAGTACATTTGGAAAAAGAGTTTCAAATGCATGACAACACATATTGACAAATTATAATTTGACCCACTGATCTATGGTTCCGATCTAACTTTACCCCCCCCAACTAACGAGGTTGTCGCATTCTCTTCTCAACTACTGAATGGGTTTCACGTTGTCTCAGAAGCAAACGTCTGTTGTGTTTTGGATGGAAAATGCCCACATCATTAGATTTTAGGACAAAACGAAACAAAATCACATAATTTGGGGAGTAAAATTAGACTACCTTCATCCAATTTGTAGTGGATGTTTATGATTGAGATGATTGGATATTGGGGATTTTCAAAAGAAATGTGGTTTGGTTTTTTCTTCTCAGGTGAATAAAACTAGGCTCTCTGGGTTGAGCATCTTCAAAAGCCGTTTCTTTACTGGCAATATCCTTTTGAAGAAAAGTTATATGCCTTGCCTAGAAAAGCACGAATCTAGAAAAAGATTGCTTCAATATCTTTGTCATTTGGGAGCATGTATAGTCTTAGTGCTATTTGAGGATTCAATTTACTGTATTTCTATATTCTAATCATGCATGCAGAAAACTAATTTTAATCTGCTTCGTGTTTTTTCCCCAGAAATGACTACGAAATGTTACTGGCTCTTGATGAGAACAATCATCATATTGGTGCATCTTTTGATCAGATGAATGGCTTGCCGCAGTCAACAGTTCAGGTAATAGACAAAACTAGCTGCTGATATGCATTTGATTGTCAAGGTGCCAGGCTATCACATATTTATTCTAATTACTTACCACTGTTTTGTTCTTGTTCTTTGTACTGCAGAGTGATAATTTTGACGAAGTGTGTGCAATTTGTCTTGAAACTCCAACAATTGGAGACACCATACGCCATCTCCCTTGCTTACACAAATTCCACAAAGACGTAAGAAATTCTAAACTGTGTTTCAGTTCATTTCTTTTTGAAAGAAGTCTCCAAATACTCTAACTTCCCACTCTTAACTTATCGCAGTGCATTGACCCATGGCTTAGAAGAAAAACATCATGCCCCGTCTGCAAATCAGCCATAACTTGATTTTTTACTGTAGCAATTGCTGTGCTCAGTTTTGATATTGCAGCAAATGAAATTAAATCCGCAACTAATCTTAATGCGGGTACCATGCTAAATTCTACCGTGACTTCTACTGCCTTGAAATTTTTTGTAATTGCTCTTTTGTGCTTGATTACAGACTATTGCTTTTTATTCTTTTTCACTGTAGTTTTGAAGAGGTGAAAAACTTTAGTTGATTTGCATTATGGCTGGAAAAACACACTGATGAATCTCCTTCAGGTCATATTAAGCTTTTGAAAATTGTTCATGGTTATGTTTAGCTCAACCTGTTGAATTGAGCCAAGCCCCCCTCATGTTTCTGGAGCAAGCCCGAGCTGTGAATGTCTTGGTGGGAAACTTTACGTTCTTGTCCCCTATTGTATAATGGGTTCTAAATGAAAGCCAATCAAACTAGTGCCTAGGCATGAAGTTTTGGATGATGGAGATAAAATTGAAACACGATTTTTTTTGTGGGAAGGAGAAAAAAGGAGGGGGGGGGGTACTTGTGGCAAAATGTGCATATGCAAGATGGATAGGCATGCCTGCCATTGAGTGGCATGTAGCTTCTCTCTCTCCATGGCAGAAACTTTTATGCTTCATTTAGTACAGCGGGAAATTAGAAGGATTGAAAGTTGGAGGGATAGATAAAGTATGGAGGAATATATAAAACTTCATCCTTGGTAAGGAAGGAAAAGTAGGTGGACGAGTTTTTCTTTTAAAATTGGGAGAAAAAATAGATAAAAAGTTAATTATGTGTATTGAAATGTATAGTATTTGTATATAGATTTGTTGATGTAATAGGTATATTATATTTATTAATTACATATTATGTATACACAAAAAGTAATTCCTACTTTCAATTCTTATTATCAAATACAAAAGAGGGAAGAAAAGATTTTTCTTTTAAATGATAGAAAGTGTATCATTCTCTTTTAATATTATTTCATTTTTTTCAATGACTTCATAGATACCACTACTACAAACCCGTGAGAGGATTCAGATTTATTTTGGTGCATTTTTACTCAATTTTTCTAAGTAACGGATCACTCCCATGCCCGACAGACATCCAATTTGTATATACTAGATATTAGTTAAATTCATCTGAGGTGATCTAAACGTATTAGAAGAGATTTATTCTTAAATTAGATTCATAAATTTCATCATATATATAAATTTATATATAATTTAAATCAGTTATAAGCATATTCAAATTTGATCCTTGTAATGTTGGATATATAGATTTGAACTTGGGATAATGAGTCCAGAAATCAATTCCATACCCAAGTAATACCATACATTTACATGCTTAATCATCACCATCTCTTAGAGCATCTCCAACGCTCTCAACAAATGCCATCTTTTTAGCTATTTTGTTGTGCCAATCCAAAAAATTCCTCTCCAACCGGCTCTCCATTTCACTGGCTAATGTGTCTACCCATACTCTCACTCATCAGTTGTGGCTAGCAAACTTCTCTGTCGTCAGACCTCTCCCCCCAATTTTGGGTTGTTGTTCATCAGAGTTTTGCTCCAATTTTGGGTTGTTCATCAGAGCTCATTTTCGTCAGAGCTGTCTTCCTTGTGGTTTCATCTTCACCCGGTATGGATCTCTCTCTATCTCTTTCTCTCTCTCTATGAATTTTACCGTCTCTAATTTCTCTCCTCTCTCGATCCAATCATGTCTTGCTTCAAGGGAAGATTCACTTGTGGATACAATATGCTTATGTAGGAAGTCAAATCTTATTTGCAATATTGTTGTTTATACATCATCTGGGTGTTCCAATTTTTAGAATTTCTGATTTGGGTTTGCTCTATCGCTGGATTTGGGATTTTCAGAGCAACGGGGATGGGTTTACTAGTGGTGGTACTCCAGTGGCTTCAATGGCGGTGGTGATTCGGTGGAGGAGGATAGTGGTGGTGGCATGCTCCGGTGGCGTGTTCTTCTGGCCCTCGTCTGGTTCTCAATGGATTAGGGGATGAGGAGTAGTGATGGTGGGTTCTGGTGATGTGGTGATCTTGAATGGTTGTGGGGTTTGGGGAGTTAGGGATTTCGGGAGAAGATAGAGGTGGTCGTCGGAGGTTGTTGGTGGTCACTGGAGGTTGCTGGTGGACGTTAGTGGTTGATGGTGGTGCTGTAAATGTTAAAAAAAAGTGAAGAAAATAGGGAAAATAAGAGGGAAGGAAAGAAAAGTGAAGAAATGGGAAGTCTAAGAGTGCTCTAAATGTTAAAAACGTCAATGTAATTGACATTTTTAAAGATGTCTTACATGTTTGTTTTTCCCCCAATTTTGTTTTCCTTTAATTTTATGAATCATAACATCCTGTTATGGTGATGATGCTATCTTATCTGTAATCAATTTCGTTGGTTCTTGATAAAAATCAAGTATGGAGCAAAGTTATGCATACCCTTGACATTTTTTTTTCGGAAGAGAAGATAAAACTTATTCTCTTGTCAATTTCAATGTTTTATGTACTTATCTTTAAGTTTTCTTCCATTGCTCTAGAATTTTGAAGATATGAATGTTGAAAATATGACCGATGTAAAATTTAAAATTTGATGATGTGGCATGACACGCCATCATTATGGCGCTTATGTGTTACGTCACGTGACATTTTTGAATTATATTATTGAAAGTTGGTTTAAGTTAATTGAAATAGTTAACTAAAATAGAGAGTGTGGTTGGAGTGAATTTTAAAAAGTGGATAGCTAAAGTAGTAAATATAATATTTAAATATATTTTGAGTAACAATTTTATTGAGCGTAGTTGAAGATGCTCTTAGAGCATCTCCAAGAGGGCTATCTAAAATAGCTACTCAACATATATTTAAATATTGTATTATCTACTTTAACTAGCCACTTTTTTAAACTCACTTTAACAACGCTATCTATTTTAACTGACCACTTCAACTAACTTTCAATAATAAAATCTAAAATATTATTTAGTACGCCATGTCATCACAATACAAACAAATTAATGATCAAATTAATTTAAAAAATTAATGATCAACAATACAAACAAATTAACAAGTAAACCAACAGAGGTGTCAATTTTTTACTCAAACATGAATCCGACTTGAACCGAACCTGACACGAACCTGAAAATAACACAATTCATTGACACGAGTAATAAATGGGTCAAATTAATATTCAACTAATAACATGATTAATGGGTACTGTAGATAAAAAAATAATTATTTAACGAGTATTGTAGATAACAAATAAGAATTTAATAATTTTTTTTAATTTTTTAAATAGTATTATATTAGTTGTCAAATTAAATAATTTTTTATTAACACGAACCCGACGTGTATCGAATCACGCAAGACCCATCAAGTAAACCAATACCCACATGATTGGGTAAAATATACCCACCGAATTTTTTTGGGAGATCTGAATGTAAGTATAAAAGAAAGATAAATCTGAATATATGTATGAAATATATCCACAAATACAGTGAAAATGGGGTTATATATTTTAGATAATCACAAATAGGCTAGCTACATCTATCTAATAAAAATGAGGTTATCTATTTTAGATAGCCTTTTAGCTAGTCTCTTAAAATTATTTTTTAGAAAAAAACTATCTAAAATAGCTAAGAAAAAAAATTTAGCTAGCCTCTTAGAGAGCCTGCTCTAATATGGGACTAGCAGCAAAAGCAGGACTGAGCTGGTCAAGAACATAAAATATGATATTTGCAACCTAAAACTCCGTGGCCTGTTAAAAAAAAATAAAATAAAACTGCACTGAATGGAACCTGCTATCAATCTACCCCATATGTAATAAAAATAGAAATTCTATGGTCAATATACTTCCATAACTGGGAAAAATTGACTTACCTTGTCTATGATGGAGTACAGAATAGATAATTGGTAAACATTTATATAATGCGTCTTTGAAACTAGTTCAAATAGGTAATTTTTAAAAGTTTTGGAGGAAAATAAGTCGATTTCGTTTGGATTTTATCTTTTTCACCAGCTTATACAACTTTTTAGATCCAAAAAAGTATATTTAGACTAATTCAAGAAATTACTTTTATGAATTTTCTTTTCAATTTTTGAAAGTTTTACCGCAAATACCACATAATTTTTTAATTTCTTATATTCATAAAATATTATTAATAACGTAAAAAAATTTAAAATTCATATTTTGAAAAACTATAAACAGTTTTAGAAGACTTTTTTTAACTCTAATTTTTTTGTAAAGCTTTTAAAATCACAAATTTACACACAAAAAAACTAGCTCTAAACAAGCCCAATATTTTTGAGAGATTGATTTAATAACTCAAAAACACATAGTTCAACCAAAGGTAAAAACATACATAAAGAATTTTCACTTGGATCAATGGGCCCGTACGTTGTGGGGTCGTAGGGTTTCTTTTCTACGGAAAGAATGAGAAAAAAGATGAAGAAAAAGTAGAGGAAGGAACAAAGATGGATCTTTGTAAGAGAGATTTCATTCAGCTATAATATGCAACCAGCACATGCCATAAGAGCCTAACAGGTTAATAGTCTGTCTCTTCAAGTTCAACGTCAAAGATACAAACCCAATCCTTAGAATTGTCGACATATTCCTTGAAAAAAAAAAGGCGATTTATTACATTGCTTTACTAGGACTTGATCCCACCCGTAACCTTATTAACAATAGTTGCAGAAGATAGTATGAATCCTACCGAGCATCTTTAGACAAAAGATTGTTGGTTTCGATTTTGCGAGCATTGCAGAGCTCATCACAAGAATCTCCTCTTTCAAACACAGCAGCAGCCCCCATTCCTGTGCCTGCAGTTCAGATACATATGTTGGTTGTGTAACATAACATCAAGCAACAGAGAGAGAGAGAGAGAGAGAGAGAGCACCTATGCACATCGACACCACGCCAAAGCGGCAGTCTTTGCCACGGCGCTTCATCTCATGCAATAGAGTGGCAACACAGCGAGCTCCTATAAACAGACTCCAGAAGTCTCATTATAATAATAGGTGCAGAAACGAGGCACCATGCAGCGTTCATGTTTGACCAAAGTACAAATGATCAAAATGTAGGGTCTCAGCGTGTACAGATATGGTGATTTGAAAAACTTTCTAAATCTTATTTCATTGAATAGGTTTTCTGAAAGAGCTATGACAATTGTATACTCGGACAATAACAGGAGCAGATGAAATACTATAATGCAGAAAGCTATGACAATCTGTATGATCAAACAACAATTGCAGCCAACTAAACATTTGTGAAAATGTAAATTATTTTGACTGAATCATCCTATACATGCAGAGACCACAGGTTCTTGCTCAATGGAAGTGCCAGTGATATTTCAGTCCTATATAATAGCTGAGAAGACAAAGTTCTATTAGGTTGGATACAGTGGCCAAGCAGCATTAACAAAGCTGTTAATTCAGCTAAAAAGCAGCAGATGTTAAAAGCCACTTTAACCCCAGCCTTCCCACACACACCCAATAAAAGAGAAGTGGGAGAGAGAACCCGAAAACCAAAGACCAAAAGCAAAGAAAGGAGAAAGACGGGCATCCAACATTAAACACAGAATGGCACTTTTTGGGCAAGCATCTCACAATACGGATTCTCATGACAAGACTCTTGTACCAAACCCCTCAAGACCTCTAACATTCATGTTCTCTTCTAAAAGGTAATTGAGTTGTACAATTACATCTAAAAACTGTTGCACTGTCTGCATATGCATAACCTAGCAGGCACAACCAAGTTAATAGGACATCTGTCATTATAGAATGCAGTTATGGTTTGACTGAATGACAGTTTTGGTGCGTTACCAACTCCTTTATAGTTGCCACTTGGCACGAAGAGTTGGTATCACAGAAGGAATCGACCTCTTTGGGAAAGCCCAAAACCCAACTCCAGACATTAGAGTAGCTACCTCTTTGGAGAAAAATGATATTATAAGTGCAGAAAACGTCTGTCAACCACTAGTCCTAAATACAGCTTCTGATACTTTCCAAGTCTTTACAGTCATATATGCATAATTTGTTTTCCTTCGGCCTTTTATTTTTTGTTCTGAATTTCCTTATGCCATTCAATTCATTAAAGAATGTGCAACATACTTTCATTACCCAGAGTCTTTTACCATATAAATGGTAATGGACACGCATTAGTAAACATAGCAATTGAAGATCTGTCTCCAGGGATGAAAAAAGAGCTACTTCATGAGATTTCATGTCAGCAAGGTCATATGCATCAAATGACTTTTTGGAAAATAAGAGGAGCTAAAACGTGGTGGACAAAGCAAACATGGAATCCTACAAGGTGGGTGACACAACAAGGAGACACTTGCACTCCCGATGATACATTGAGAAATTTCCAGATGATACATACTCTAAGCAAAAAGATCACCAATAGTTTGAAAAACTAAACCAGTAACTTCAAAACCAAGGTATGCGTTCCAAAAATTCCTGTTGCAAATACCTGTTGCACCCAGAGGATGCCCAATGGCCATTGCCCCTCCATTAACATTGATCTTTTCTGGGTCAAGCTCCAGCTTCTTACGGCAATACACAAATTGTGAGGCAAATGCCTGTTCAAAGATCAATAGCAATTGATCGGTTGCACCTTTAAGAAGTCACTTTAAATACTATACCAGAGAAAGGAAAAAAAAAACAAAATGAACAAAAGATCATTGCCTCGTTTATCTCAAAAAGATCGATATCATCAAGTTCAAGACCAGCAGACTTGACTGCAGCTGGAATCGCAACAGCTGGGCCAACACCCATGATGGCAGGATCTACACCAACAGCAGCAAACGTCCTGCATGAGCACCATCAGGTAGTTTTGTTACTATTTTGCACAAGCCATCAGCTTTCTTATCTTCTATTCCAATGCTGTTTATCCATGAAAGAGATGCAAGCTATGGCAGCTAATGGAACTGGTGATGTGCCATGGATTAAAAATTGGCATTTAGAGCATTACTGAATCAAAAGGGTGAATTTTTGAACCCTCTCCTGACGGATAAAAGATTACACATCAAACAGCACAGACAGTTATTAAACCATCCCATCAACACTTAAAAAGACATAAAGAATTAAAATTTTGTTTTGAAACGTCCAGAACGCTTCCCTTTTCAAGGAGACCGAAACAAATCAGTGCTGGAATCAAAATTCTAATTCTTCAAAGTGTTTCATAATGATTCGATGTGTTTTGTAATATTTTAGTGCATTTGCACGATTGTTTCAGAATGTTTTAAGGTATTTCAAGATATTTTGATAGATTTCGACCAATGTTTTAGAAAAATAATTCTTAAATTTTTTATTTTTTTCATTCTGTTTCCAAAACGGGTCGAAATATTTCCGAAACACATAAAAACATTTCTGATTTCTAGGTGACCGAAACAATGCACCGAAATGAAAATTTGATCCTGAGTCCACTCTATTTCTATATCACTAAACACAAAAGTGACTCTACAAGAAGCATATTTTGTTGATAAAGCAGATGTACAAAAATATTTTGAAGCATAGTTTTAAAGTTGATTATTCTACGCCTACATATTCCATGACCAAATTGGTAACGGAGTATAGACATTTCATTTATAATTCACAAAAGGGCATTATCTGAAACATAGTTGACCCTGAATGAGGAAGTGATGGAAAATGACTCCAGATTAAGCTGAAAGAAAAATGATTTGTGCAACCTACCCTATGCATTTCAGATTGAAGATAGGTTTAAAAATATATATATAGTCCATCATAACTGAAAAGCTTCGGAAGCTATGTTGAAAGTCAACCTCATCGAGCCCACCAACCAAAATAAAAGCATTGGCCAGATGCTCTGGTCAATCACAGAAGGGACAGTTACAAAGAACAGTATGGAGAGTGGGGGATCAAGAATTCAAACGAGAAGAGCAAGGTGACATCACATATATAAATGTATACTAGTGAGATACAAAGGATTGTATCCTCCATCCTGTCCCAACATCTCCACCCTGTCATGCCCCTCCCCCAACCTATTTAATTTGTCTAATAGTGTTACAGAGAAAGAAGAACAGGAATATAAGAAGCGAAATAAAACCAAGAGTGAGAAGTTGAAGGAGGAAAGGGAAGTTAGGGAGTGATACATGGAACAAATGGAAGATTTTAATTGGAGAATTTTGATTTTTCATCTAGAAAACAAAAAAACGGAGAATTAAGCAAATGGGGGAGAGAAGGCCACCCAAACTTCATTCCCCATACTTTTGATTGTTCTATATTAGATAGATGCATGTGTATATATATGTACAAACACATACATAACAACAAAATATACTAATTATTGTGATGAACTTGAGAGATTTATATTGTACTGGCACTAATGATAATTAGGGGTGGCAAATGGGTGGGTTGGATTGGTCATGGGTTGAGTTAAATTAGATTGGGCTAAAATAAATCAAATCCATTTTTCACTCACCTAGTAAATGGGCTATAATGGGGGGTTGGGTTTATAACGGGTTGAGTTAAACCAATTAACCCATAAAATAATTAAAATTCTTAATAGACACATTAGTACACAAAAACACACACACACATTAGTAGTATACCAAAATACAAACTTACACACACACTAGTACACCAAAACACACACAAATTAATACATTAAAAATATATACACAAATACACCAAAAATACACACACATATACCAACACAAAAACTAAAACACATTTAATAAAAAAAATATACACAATGGGTCGGGGTCAATTGTGGACTATGAGTTCGTTCGTGGGTTGAACCATGGGTTATGGGTCAATTCATGAGTCATGGATCGACCATAGATTATGGGTCGACCAATGGGTCATGAGGCGACTCATGTACTATGGTCATGGGTAGATCCGTTGGTTATGAGTCACGGGTCGACCCATGGGTCATGAGTGTTGTATTAGTGTGTGTGTGTGTTTTGGTGCATTAGTGTATATGTGTATTTTTTAGTGCAATAGTGTTTGTATTTTTTTGTATATTAGTTTATTTATTTAATTTTATTACTTTTGTTATTTAATAAAAAGATAAATACTCAACCCAATGGATACTCATTTGTAATCCACATTAACCCACTTAATTAAAATGAATCATATTACTCAACCCATTTAGAACCCATATTAATTAATATAAGTACCCAACCCATTTATTTGTGGACGGGTTGGGCGGGTTAATAGTTAATAGGTAATAGATAATGGGTTAAGATTGCCACCTCTAAAGATAATATAAGAAAACTTAGAAGCATTTCACAAATATCATTGTTAAAACCGCAACTGCCTACTAACTCCGCAGACTAAGCATATTTCATTCTTTGGTCATGTCAAACATGGAGATTTGATAACAAAAAATTTTAACTTCTCTTCATGAGTGAATTTATTCCCACTGGGAGGAGCAAGTTAGGCACAGAGAACCCTGTAAAAACATACAGGCATCCTCAAGGTCCTCAACCTCATCACACTCCCAAGACCGTAACCATGAGACAAATAAGAAGGAATACAACCGTCAATAATTCTTGGCTTTTGACGTTTTGAAAGGTGAAAAATTTGTAAAGGTAAACTACGTCCCCAGGACCCCAACCTCGAACAAAAATGAGTTCCATATTTGGTGTAAGACTGTAAGTATTTCACTTAAATCTTCGAGGAACTTTCTCCTTTACATAAACCAATTCTAAGTTCTAGGAAGCAATCAATTGGTTATGTTTGATAACAAAACGCCCAAATAATATGTATCAATATGACAATAATTCTAGATTACTGTCCCCTCAGATGCTGAAGACATGAACCCTCCTCCATAGGAAAACTTGTGCAATTTTTCGCAGCTAAAAGATAGTGGAATAATAGAAACATGTCATGTAGGTGGAAGATAGTGAAAGGATTTAAATATTTCACAAGAACAAAGGGGGAAGAAGGGGAGAGAAGGGGAGGGAAGAGAGATCGAAGAAAATATCCAGCAGAATTTTTGCACCCTTAAATAGTACAAGATTCAATGGGGCAGTTACATGCCTGAATACACCAAGAATTGTTAATCCTTTCTGCATTGCAACACTTCTCTTCATGAGGAGGACGGCTCCAGCACCATCACTCACTTGGCTAGAATTTCCTGTAACACAAACAAAAAGGAGTCAGCAACCAAAATTGCTATATCTCGAATACAACTCAAATATGCAGGGTCTAAAATACCAGCAGTGGTGGTCCCATCTTTCTTAAATACAGGCTTCAGTTTTGCTAGATCTGCCGTTGTTGCGTTTGGCCGAATTCCATCATCAACAGAGATTGTAACAGGTTTCTCACCTCCAGATTTTTGGTCAACAATCTTGTTCAATGAAATATGTATCAGTACCAAAGCAACATGATATGCTGAAACTTATAATGACCCGAAGACGTACACTGTCACAACGTTGTATAACTACAATAAGATGCTACCTTGGTGCTCACAGGTATTATCTCGTCTTTAAATTTTCCAGAAGCAGTTGCTGCAGCGGCCTTTCTATGTGACTCAACCTAACAACATAAATAAAGGAACAGTTAAAAATTGGTCATGGTAAAATAACCACCACAATGAAAGTTTCATTCAGCTCACCGCAGCCTGGTCTTGCTCCTGCCTTGTTACACCAAAACGGTTTGCAACATTTTCTGAAGTAATCCCCATTGGAAGAAGACAATCTTGGGCTTGTGCCATTGTCTTAACCTGGTATTATTATAGGAAGAATATGGTAATTTCCAAAAGTTCCTGTCAAGAGAGTCTTAACACCCAAGAGTATTTATGCCAGTAATTATTTTTTATTTTTTATTTTTTTTTTGGGGGGGGGGAGAGAGAGAGAGGCCATACTCTTGGGTTGACTGATCCATCCCAAGCCATTGGATTTGCAGTCATGGATTCCAACCCAGCACCAATCCCTAAGTAAAAAAATATATATAATTTTCAGATCAAACAGTAAAGACTGGCTGAGGAGCCATGGTTGCAGAGCTATAACCAATATAACATCATCAGAAAATAGATGTGACATTACCAATGTCATAAAATCCAGCCTTGATAGCCGCAGCGACATCAGCAACTGCTTGTAGGCCAGACGAACATTGCCTATTCACAGTTCTAACTGGTACAGTTTCTAAGCAACACAGGTACCAACAAATGAGGGATAATTTCACTAATACAAGACTCCCTTTTAGATGGGTTGCTAATTCAAGAAATATAAAATGTGCATAAAAATAAATGTACCAGGAAAACCGGCATAGAATGCAGCCATCCTGCATTCACTTGCTCTCTGGGAGCCTGGTGCCAATACTGTGCCCACCACAATGTCCCCAACTTCAGCTGGGTTCAAATTCGTTTTCTCTATCAGGGCCTGTACCAAACTATCTCAATGAGAATGAAATATCTAAAATTCCATCAATTGCAGCTTCAAACTTCAGTCAAATAAAAATTAACATGGAATGCAAGAACAACAAACCCTCAAAACTGGAGCGAGTAAATCATCGGGATAGGTATCCTTGAAGCCACCCCTCTTAGACTTGCAAAGTGCAGTCCGATATGCACTGTACAATATGAAAAGCATTACCATTGCAAAAGGTCCATCAAAATAGTTCAGCAGATTACAGAACCTGAAGTTTGAAAAACATCCTTGAACAACAGACAACTTACGCTACAATGACCACATCATCCCCAAACAGAGAACTTCTGTGATAAGCGGCACTATCACCAGCTGAACAGACAGATGCCTGACAGTGAAGATTTTATAACAAGACACAATTCTGTATAAGCACAATGTCATATGGATACATGGTCTTTTCTATGTGCATGATCTTACTTACCCCAAAAATGAATTTACATGCGCATGTATAAGTTTACCATTGAATATTGATACAGAATGCGAGAACTAATTACTTTGGTGGAGTAATCAAACCGTGCAAAGTGAAATTTTGTGTAACCAAAACATGCCCAGTACCTCGTTCAAGTGGTAATGTGGGGCAACTAAAGAGTAGCAATAGGGCTAGAAACTCATCATCAATCTCTTAAACAAACAAAAGTAGCGACAACAGAGTCCCAAGACAATGCAAGTGGACGTATTATCATCATTCCATGCCTTTAGGCCCTCTTTGATTCAATGGAAATAACTCTGGGCCAGCTTTTAAGGTGAGAAGCGAAATCCCAAGTAAACACAAAAGTAAATCTCTTTCTCCTGAGCTAAATTTTATTTCATTCCTCAAAGAAAAATTCTTCATGGGATTTAGTTTCCAACAAAATAAACATATCAATATACAGTAACCCAAAACATCAGAAAGAAACAATTTTACGGCTACAGACTAGATAAAAAACATAGCAATCCTAGAAAGTTGCCTCCCGTAAACAACATATCATTGAAGTTTGAAATAAACACTGCAAACGAATGAACTATGAACCCTAAATCCAGAAAAGTAACAACAAAATAGGAAAATTAACCAAATTCAATCAAGTCCGAACAATAATTTTAAACACGATTCAGCTAAAATACATAAAAAAAAGAAAGAAAGAAAAAGAAAAAGAAAAAAGAACTCAACATTGATACCAGCTCCAAAATTCAGTAGTAAAATTCGAATCACGAGAAATGAGAGTCTCAAGAGCAAATTAAACTTACAAAGAGAAAAGAATTGATGTTCTCGAGCGAAGAATAAGTGGCAGAAGGACGTAGATGTTGGAGCAGCACTCTCTGTCTCTCAATTGCTCTCTCCATTTCTATCTCTAAACTTTCTCTCTCCAAAACTATGTGGGTATGTATTGACGGAACAAGGGGGGGAGGGAGAAATTTAGGAGTTGCTATATATAGATCTCTATATATATACTTGTCTTTGTGAGTGTACGCGTCGGTGTAGATATGGCATTGGAATTGGTGAAATGTGAGAATTAAGAAGATGTTTATCCAGAAGAAGGAAGGTGCGAAGATGGATTTTGATCAAAGGGTCCTTATCCACCTTCATTTTTATGAGCGTGGATCACAATCGCGAATATTCTAGGGGGAAGTGCCTTGTTATGTGATTGGTGACCATTATCCTTCTGGACAATGTTATGCTAACAAAATCATTTATCAAATTTTATATTTGAACTTAGTGTGAGTGGTTAGATTAACGGAGTTCACTAATTTCACAAAATATTAGATGTATAAAATTTTGACATATTATTTGAGATATAAGTTTTGGTAAACAAATTTGGACAGTACAATTTTATCCTTATCTTTTGTTTAGAAGGGTAGATAAAAAAAATAGAAGGATGAAAAGTATGAAAGATATATTTTTCATCTTTCAAGAGAAGAATCATGAGAAAAATATTGATAAATCCTACTTTTTGTCCCAAAAAAATAATTCAGTTATCAAATTTTCATTTGAACAATCAAGTCCTATTTTTCCTAATTAGTTTCACAGAAGTCTTAATTTTCACTATATCCCTTTTTTATCCTTTTAATTAATTAAAAAATTGTCATTTTTCTCTTTTAATTGAAAACCCACAAAATAAGGCAAATTAGTGATTTTGTTCCAACCCCACTGATATGTTTTCACGGCTTTCCAATTGCAGATTTGTTGAATTGCCATTAATTTCGTTTTATTAATTATAGAATTGCAGAATTTAGTTATTTTGTGGGTTACTTTAGTATTAATTACAACATTGCCATTAATCCTTCTATTAATTTTATTTTCGTGATGTCGAAATAATTAAAATTGTGAATCGAAATAAAGATAATCAAGGAGTGAGATTTTTTCCGTGAGTCACCAAGAGCCTGAAGAATGTAAGTATTTTATCATGACATTAGAGACAATGCAAGTTCTTCTCACCCTAGTTATTTGTTCATGACCAATTAAAATAATACTGAAACACTTAAATTAGCATAATGTTTGATCACCTAAATGGATATACTAGTTATGCAATTAACTTAACTATATCAAACTCACATACCACCTTTACACCATTGCTATTAATTTTGAAACATTCAAATAAACCATTGAAATATAAGAATCCAACCAATAGAATTACAGATCATAACAAAATCCATAGATCTAGAAATCTTCCACTAAGAAAAAGTGGGAAAAAAGGAAAAAAAAGTCTATTATAGGAACAAAGATAAGAACATCCAATCATTCACAAAAACATTAAGTATAAAAGAAGTCTTCAGGATAATAATACTGTCACCTGCATTTATAAATTCCAACCTAGTAATAAACAAAACAAGAAAAATATTAATAATTAAAAACAACACCAGAACCTTTGTGAATGGAAGCCCACATGTTTCGATAAGTGGTGACCTACAAGAGTGATCTTCTCTTATAATGTATACCTCTTCTTATTTTTTAATTAATGATTACTAGCACTCTTCCTTTTTTTTTTTTTAAAGCAAAGATAACTACCACACACAGGGACAAAACATTCGAATGAATGTACACACACAATGACGAAACAAAAGTAGAATTTTAATAGAAGATCATGACTCTTTGGTCAAGAATAGATAGATATTCAGTTTTTTCAAAATCTCATGGGGGCCATGCTCATAAGGTAGTACCGTTACTACACATATACATATATCAGTAGTTGCACACGTGCATTGCACATGAATTCTAAATATGAAAAATTATAGATTGAGTTTGTGGACTACTCTCTTCAAAATCCACGACCTGTGTCAACATTGTTGATCCAACAATCAACAATCATGTTTTATACAAAAACTACTAAAAAGACACTAACTAAACTCATATATCATAGAATATTTGTTGTAATTACATTGGTCTCTATTTCATCCTTGTAACTCATGTTTTTACAAA
Source organism: Ilex asprella (assembly GCA_023539305.1). Lineage (NCBI taxonomy): Eukaryota > Viridiplantae > Streptophyta > Magnoliopsida > Aquifoliales > Aquifoliaceae > Ilex > Ilex asprella. Next base: position 26,467,521 of record CM042194.1, read on the forward strand.
TTTTTCTTCTATTTTTATTGGCAACATAAACAAAGAACTTCTATCATCCTCGGAACAATATCTTGTATAAATTAATAAGGCAAAACAAGAGAAAAGTGGAACTAAAATTCATCAAATAATAGATTTGTGAACACCAATTTTTGTCTTCTAAGAACCTATAATTGTAAGAGAATGTGTCAATTAGAAGAATTTGTAGTATCATTTAGCTGCACCAAAATCACCTTCTTCAGTGGCGTCTACGCTGCAAGAGAGATTACCTTCCAAATAAAAATAAATAAATAAATGAGTGAGAAAGGCCAACAATGCACATTGGCTAGAGAGATTTGTGACGTCGTATAAGAATTCATGCCTTACAAGTAACTATGTTAATACATAATACCTTCTTAGCCTTAGGAATTACCATTTTGGTCATCTCAAGCAAAAGGCTAGAGAACCTCTATTGATGATGACATATTTGAATGTAAAACTTATTCGGCGCCCCAAAATTGAATACATTTATAAGCAGCAAATCAATGACTTTTCATTGAATACTGAATTCAACCTTCACATAATTTTTTTTAATGTTTTATGTCCAACCCGCTAGCAATAAATAAAAACAATTAAAAAGCTGAAGCAAGAGACCAGACCATGGTTTTTTTACAAATTCCACATTCTCAACTTGAAATACGCTATTAATATGTATGTCCCATGACTTCGCTCCTGATATCAAGAGATTTTTATAGGATTTATTTGGAATAGAACTTCCTCAAACATATGTAAAAGACAAACTCACTTAAGGTAAGTGATTAAGTTAACAAATTAAAGTGAAAGAAAATAATAATAAAAATTATGTGCTAGAAACTCAAAATGCCAATGAAATTTGATATGCATCTCCGATGTCACATATCCACATCGAAGTCGTATCACTCTTTTTTCTATCGCTACTTGTTCTAATAATCTTATAGAAATCAGAATTGAGCCTCACCGGTGCAACGACATTGATCGCAGAAGGGTCGCAGAGAATTCTTGACGCTCTCTTCAATGGTGTACAGAGGAACAACTTTCTGTTCTCGTATACAAGCAAGGAGGTTCAATCCCGTCCAACAGAACCATTTGTGAGGTTTGATTCTTAAATCGGATCGAGCGGGTACCTAAGCTTGAGTCATGATCATTAGGAAGTGTAATAACTTATTAACTTGCAGCGAGTTAGCCTCCTTATGAGTCATGCACTGCTAATATCTTATTTTAGGAAGAAGGAATAGTCCGATCTATGATAACATGTTCATCATGTGGCCGAACGAAGCGCACCTGTGTGAAGCAGCCTAGCATCACTTTAGATAGGAGAAGAATGGATGATTTACAACTGAAAGTAAGTTCTCCGGGTCGATATAACGTACGACGTAATGGAGATCTTGATCTAGATCCGGTGGTTCGCAGTCGAATTTCATTTGATTTTGCAGATTACTTCACAAAAAACACCTAGAGATGTACTACACAAATAACTCTTACAATGGTAATTGTAGCGAGACTGGGAGACAAAAAATTAACTAAGAGCCATCTTAGCGTCTGATTCCAATGGCAGAACAGAGGACAAAGTGTTTGTCTGCATTATTATTCAAAAGGCTTTATCAATCATTGAACCTGATAAAAAGATAAATGTATATAAAATAACCTTCCAATCAATTAACCAGCTAGTTACATAGGCTTCGAGACTTTAGTTTGATAGTTTAATGCATAACGGATCGATCAACTAACTCTAAAAAAATGATACCACCAGACCACATTCATTCTTTATAGAATAGACTCCTAGAGATGCCATAGCATTCGTCCCTTGCTATTTGGAGTCCTCCTACTTTTCTTCCTCGATGTTTTCTATCTTCTCAATAGCCTTAATATCATATACAAATTACAATAGAACGTGGTTCTCATGTTGACCTTTTTATTTATCTTCCCAGTTGTTTACCACTTGGTAAATCTGTTACACTACAAATTTTATTTTTGGCAAATTTTTTGGAATGCCAAAAGACTTGACCAAACATACACATGTCGGGGATTAGAATAATAAGTATATATTATTGAGAATCCAACATGTTAAAAGCATTGAACTCTTCATTTAAATCAGAGATAAAATAAACTTCATACTACATGTATATTATGCTGGCGGGCTAATAACATTCTTTAGAGAACATCATGAAAGTGATGGAGAATCATTGTTGTGCATTTCATTAGAAAACATGAATAAAGTATTGGAGAATCAGTACTAAGAATGCACAAAAATTGGGAAAAAATTAACCAACTAACCCCAAGCAATTGAATCAACACCGGACCCGTTTTGACATCAAGCCTCCACGGTCTATGGCTCCTCCATTTCAACAAACTTTTCAATACCATTTGATCTCAAACTTGCCACAACTTAAACGAAATTTGTAGACTTTAAAGCAGGGAAGATAATAGAAAGAAATTTTTTAACAATACTAACAAAACTAACAAGAATATAAACATGAATTTATATATTTTATTCATACAGAAAGGCATACCATACATACCATAGGCACATAGACCTCAATTATTTTCAAACATTTTTTACTTATGTTGATAGTAATGGACTCCAACATCAACCAACTGAAATGCAAAATGGCAACAATTATGAAAACCCAAAATAGTGGGACCTTATTTAAAAAGTTGAAGACTATATGAAACTAAAATTAAGGGACCTATATATTGGAACTGAAATGGGTACTTACCTACTTGAATCAAATAATGTTCATATATTGGAAAAGTTGAGGTCTCCAGAGGGTTCACAAGAAGTCAAAAAACCTTATTCACCAAGTCTTGCAAATTCGCTAAAAGAGCTCACCACCAATCACTGCATACTTTATGGGAGAAGAGAACCGTCCACCACTAAGTATTTAATCATTGAAGTTTATTTCTCTAACGTTTTACACGAAACCCATTAATGAAAAACAGGGAAATGGGTACTTATCTACTTGAATCAAATAATGTTCAGATGTTAAAATGATTCAAGGTTTATGATATCTCACAACACAATCTCAACGATTTGTAAATAAACTGTACCATCATATGAGCAAAAGCTTTATAGTTAAATAGGAATGGACTGTTATTCAATCCAAGTTACCATAACTAAGTTAATGTATCATTGATCAATCTGCTAATGCTGTTCAAAAAAATATATAATCTAAGGAAAAATTATGAAAAACAGAATATAAATGCCCCCTAAGTTAAAAAAACGGGTACCCTGTTGAAGTAGTGCCACTGTCTTCCCAATCCATAAGCTATGTCCATTGCCCAAAATAGCATATGCATCTTTAATGCATGATTGCATATCAAAACTACACCGATGATACCCAAGAAATGTAATCAACCCATTAGCACAATTTTAAGGGTTTTTCCAGCGAGAGTCAATGCTTCACATTGTAGAATCATAGAGGCTTTGTACACAAAAAAGATCCAAACAAAAAATCACCACCTTAGATCAATCACTTGAACCCTCCTCTAAATTTAAAAGTATCAATAAGTAACGGAAGAATCCAAAAATCAAAAAGTTTCACAGTCAATTCTTACCCAATAACATTTAAATATAGAAAATCACATACACGCATACATAGGTAAGTGTACCGGCATCGAGGTAAGTGATGGCGATGCGATGCCATTAAGAAGGGCTTGCTGTAGAATGAAGGACTGCGCTACACGAATGAAGGAATGCGATTGCCGATTGGTGTCGCTATAAGTAGAGAAGAAGAAAGGTCTTAAAAGGACTGTCACGCTCACGCAATCGCTTCTAACATAAGGTTCATTCTGTTGAGAATTTACTATCAGAATAGGTAGCGTCTAAACTCGAATGAGTAGTATGATTTTTTTTTATTTGTAACCGATATGTTTACTTCAGCTTTAATGGTTGAAGAAGTGATCGCGTGGCTGGTCAGTGAATACGTTGGGTGAGAGAGAAGAGAGAGGGAGAGAGAGAATAAATAATTCTAACATAGAAGTCTGGGAGGCGGTGTGATGGCCGGTGATTTAGGTTTGTGTTTAATTGAAAATACATTAATTCTGGCTTTAATATTGAGGGATGAGAATGTCATAGTTATAATTTTTGAGGGTAGAAGTGGAAAAAGAATGTTTTTTAGATATACTGATATTTAAAGTAACTAGTTGTTGCACACGTGCGTTGCACGTGGACTCTCTGCGAAGAGCTCTGTTATGATTAAACCCTAGCATAAATAAATAATCGTCCGTATAGTTATGTCTATAGAGAATGGTCATTGTTATCTTTAGTAAATAACCATCTCTTGAAACTTGAGAAACGGTGATAACTAACAAAACTAAGCAAGTCAATCAATGACCTTTGTCCTTTTTCAAAAATGGGTACCTCCTACATATAAAACATCCACATAAAAATGAATGATTAAACCTTTCGAAAAAAATGAGTGGTTAAACATCCTTAAATTGCAAGATTTTAAAAATCCCCACACAAAAAATGGAAAAGGAATAACAACAGAAAATAAATTGATTCTAAGGGCTAATAGAAATATAAGACTAAGTATCACAAAAAGTTAAGGCATTGAAAAGAAGAAAATGAAAAAAGGCCTGCCATAAAATGTTCCAAAAGTACATGCGAAAATTGTTGTTAGACTAACGATTTCAATCCTTCGGACAAACAATTCCAATCCCTAATTGGAATAATAATACCATATTCCAATGGTAACTGAAAATCATTCTCAAGATAGCTTGTAATAGCTTGAGTTTTGTTCACAAGGTAATTGTACATTGCTATCTTTACCAAGGATAGAAAAATTTTAGTCCTCTTTCACTGGAAGCATTGTGAGTAGATATAATACAATAAAATATAATAAAATAGCAATTATTTAAGAGAATAACAAAAAAGAGGTACAATTTACAAAAAAAAAAACAAAGTTATCATGATGAGAAGTCAATTTTTTTTCATCATCATGATGCAATTTATAAATTTTAACAACAATTATTTTTTTTTTCAAAAATATAATTGCATTTTGTTGATGACAATCGTTAGCACAATGTTTGGAACTTATCAAAGACTTGTCCTTCCATTTGTTAGTCTGCTATTGTACCCATAGAAGCCATGAAATCTGTTGTAAGAATATTCCAGATCCATATTTTCTACGAATAAGAACAATGACAGAAAACAATTTTAAAAGTTGCATTGCCATATTGTTATTTTTTAAAGAACAATGAAATAGGTTTGTACTAAATGCATTTTCAATAAATGAGGGGGTAATAGGAGGTTTAAACTTTTGATTCGAAATAAAGCAATACACAAATCTAATAATATATATTGTAGTGGAAATGCGAAGCAGCAAGAGATGCAATTCAAGGACTTCTTTCATGATAATTGCCAATTTACTATTTTGTAATTTGAATGGAAAAATTGTTTTACTGTAGTAGTTGTGTTATCAGTAAAAGGCTTGCACTTAAAGTACCTGAATATTAATATTTGAGTTGTAAATAGAGTTTAACAAGGTATTGTTAGTTGATAGGAGCAAGCACCAGATGATCAAGTCACTTTTAACTACCGATGTGGAGTGAAATACAATTTTAAGATTCCTCACCAACACCGATACTGTAAGATTCAGGAATTAATCATATTTAACGTAAAATAAAATTAAAGTTTAGCAAAATAAAAAAAAATAGAATTCTTAGGTGGAAAAAGAGCGGCATGTTTCATTCTACAAATCAACCTAGGACAGTCAAGAAGGTAATGCATTATA
>CM042194.1:26493261-26512924 GCA_023539305.1 Ilex asprella
TCATAAAGTGGTGGAAAAATGTTCCACTTAATTCTTCCTTGGTTTTCTTTTCTTCTTCTATTTGAGTGTGAAACAATTTTTTTGCTTACAGGGGTAAGACTGTGTATATATAACCCTCCTCAAGCCTCGCAATGACGAGAGTCCCATAAAAAAATTTATAATTTGTCAACTTTCGCATCCATAATGAAGGCATGGTGTAAGTAGTTCCTTGAATTTCTTCTAACATTGGTAAAATAGTTCATTATCCTTTTGAGAAAAAATTATTATTTATCACTTCAAAGTGTTTATTTTTTGAGTTGGAAAAAACTTTTGAAAGACCTCTTCTTATATTTTTCGTAATGTTCCAATTGACCTTAATTTAAAGGAATTTAACTACGTTTTAACTTTATCCTTTAAACAGAATGGATAATCTATTTTATATGCAAATATATATACAATATTTATGTCTTTCACATGATTGTGTCGAGTGAGAAAGAGAAGGACTGACGAGACCTTGACTGCAGCTGTCTTCCACTACAACACAAATAATAGAAAGAGAACAAAAATTGGACCTTGACTCTTCCAGTACAGTGTAAATAATACAAAGAGGTTGGGGCCAACCCACTAATAATTTTGTTCATCATTATTTATTCGTAAAGTGTTTACTCTGTGCAATCCACGTTGGAATTGTTTTGGGTATGTGTTAATTTAAATACCTCATTGACTATTTTTTTTTTAAAAAAGTTGTGTCTAGTGTGTGTTTAAAAAAATTGAAAAAGTCTTTTGGGGCGCATGTATGGGCGTTTCGGTGTTGGGCTGGAATCCCACACTTTAGGACAAAGACCATGCGATTATGGTAATCCACCGGAGTGTCGGGAGACTGGGCAATCCCACATCGGGATTGCTTTGGATGTGTGTGTTAATTTAAATACCTCACTACCACTTTCTCTTCTAAAAGGTTGTGTCTAGTGTGTGTTCCAAAAAAAAAAGTGTTTAACTCTCAAAAATAATTATGAGTTCCCGTTCCAGGACTTTGCATGGGGCATTGACTCTGAGTTTTAGTATTGATCCAAATACAATATGATCATGAAATTTGTAAGGTTACCTACCATAATAAATAAAGCTGTTAAAATTATTGTAGGTGATTTCTAACTTTTAAAAGTGTTTTTATCACATTTGTAAGTATTTTTATCACATTTATGATCATTATATTTACTATTTTTTGGATACCACAATAATGATAAAAGTACTGACAAATATAATAAAAGTAACAACAAGTGGGTAATGGATGTATGGTACTGAAATTTTTATTATTTTTTGTCAGTTTAATCCTCATTGTATTAATTTTATCAATTTAATCCCTGTCACTTTGGTCCCTAGCTAATCAGACAATCACCCGTGCAATTAGCATGTGAATGTATTTAGTCATATTTTGCCCATCTCTAAAATAAATTTTCGATTCCAGCCCTGACTATGACCTCTATGTTTCATGTTAATCACCTGTGAATTTTATAGTAGCTTTAATATAGTATCGAAAAATATCTACGTGCTACCATTTCATGTATTATTTATACCAGCTCCACAAAAAAATTATATTCATCACACAGTGGTGGAAAAATGTTATGTTCAAGTCTTCCTGCCCTAAATCTTTTTTTTTTTTTCAATATACGAGTAATACACTGAAGAGTTTAAACACTTTATTGATTAGTAAATGTCATACTATGAGTAATACTATTTGAATATAAAAATTTAGATAAAAAAATATATAAAAATTTGACATAATTTACTGACATAATGATATGACTTTATATGAATCATTGAATCAATACCAAGTTCTAACGTTTGATGGGATCTACAGTGAATTCAAATGTCACAATGAGTTAAGTCAACAAATTATATCAATAAATTAAATCTCCATAGCATTGTTCTTCCTGAGCTCAATAGCATTATTTCATGAAAGCTGTTGTTCTGCGGTCATTAAGACTAGAGAAGACTTCATTGACTTTGTTGCTGCCTGCTTTTATGTTATCTGTGGTTCATGGAATTAATAGTGGAGAGAAAAAGAATTCCATAGGAAATAAGGAGACAAATATAACACAAAGGGAAGCAAAATAAATTCTTTTCTTTTCTTTCTTTGCTTGATTAAATTTTGATTGTTAGATATTTCAAAAAAAAATATCAATATGGCTTTGAGTTCGAATTTTGATTCAAGTGAAGAAAGAGTAAATCATTTATTTATGGTTCTAAGACCAGAAGTTCTAGTAGTCAACTCGATTCTTTGAAATTGTTTATAATTTTTTATTAAAATAAAAAGTAACAAAAATAAAATAAAAGCTTTGTTTGTTTCAATACATTGTCCCCTCAATTCTCATATTTTTCAATTGCACCCTCAACTATGTGATTACTTTCACATCATTCCAATTATTAACTTTCATTAAAACCTTTACAGATAATTTTTTCATTTTTTCTCTGAAACATACGTAATTTTTTGTTTCACTGTACCCGGATACATTTGCAATTTTTGTCCAAAAAGATATTGGACATCTACGTTCTAGGTAATGTTAAATTATTCAATTAGTTGAGGGGCTAATATGAAAAATTCTATAGTTCAAGCCAAAAAGTGAAATTGAGTCCATAGTTAAGGGGGCCAAAGCATAGTTTTGTCCTCGTTAATATAATCTTGGTGGTTGAAGAAACTAAGGCAGGGTGGTCGATGGGAGTTTGATGAAAGGGAGGTAGATACTAAAAAACAATTTCAATTTGTAAATCTATTTAATATTACAGCTAGATGTATAAGTGAAGCTTAGGATGAAAAAGTGGAAGAAATGAAAAGTAGACAAATTAGTCTTCTTTTCACCATATTTAAATTTGTCCTCTCTAAATAGGGCGAAAATGTGAAAGGAAAGATAGACATATGTGTTAAAATATAGACTATTACTTTTATACCCTTTGATAAAAACTTAAGCAAAATTTGTTTATCAAATGGCCTGAGCCAAGCTGAGTTTAAACAGTATTCTCGGGCGAACAAATTTGAAAAGTAGATGAATTGATCTTCTTTTCATCCTATTCAAATTTATCCTCTCTAAATAGGGCGAAAAAATGAAAGGAAAGATAGACATATGTGTTGAAATGTAAACTATCATTTTTATACCCTTTTATAAAAGTTTAAACAAGGTTTGTTTATCAAATGACCTGAACCAAGCCGAGTTTAAACACTATTCTCATACGAACAAATTGAGTTTCAATAGTCTATTGTTTGGTTTGATTCATTTGCACTCCTTACAAATAGTTACCCAATACATACTAGTCAACCGATATAATGGACCCACAAGAAGATCCATACAAGAGCCACTCAATAGTCACCCAATAATACGGACACTTTTTTTCTTATACCAATGGCTGCGCTGCTAACCATTTTAAGTGACCACCAAAACGTTTACAACCCCACAGAGATCAAACTGGAAGTTCTTACAACCACACTTTTTCACATTCGAGAAATTCTTACAATACATTTGTGAAACAACTAGTTGACCAAATAATCAGTACAACTTATTTGAAATATAGTGCTTTTGCTTAAGGAGACAGGTAAATCAAATTGGACTTCAAATCAGACTTGTAAACCAGAGAATATAGTCGGTAAAATAATCAACAGAAGCAATAGAGTAACACCAAAAAGTGAAATGATAGACCATGGACTGTTGAAATAATTATGCTTTAATTTGGCCATCCATATGTGTCGACGACGTTTGCAATGCTCATTGACTTTGTTGAAAATTTCCGAGTAACAGAAAGTAGTAGAATTTAAGATGACTTTATTGCCCAATTTGTTCAACATGGTTGAAATGGCTTCATCATCACCTAACCAATTGTCAATGATTCCATAATGACGTAGTTTTTTGGCATCCTTGGGAGAATTGACGAGGCAATCTAAAAACTTCTCGTAATCAGTCACATAAGCTGGTTCATTTATGTCATTATATTGCTCATATGCAATCAAATTTCTAAAGATGGCCTCAGTACTATCAAAAATACTCAAAGGTGGGATTTTCATGATTCCATTTTCAAAGTTTATATCCAGCAACGACGAACTTTCTGTACCCTTTTCAAATTTAATCCCAGCCTCTTGAAGCTCTGTGATGCATTTTATGTATTCCCATGTTCTTCCTTGGTCTCCAACATTTTGACGGGAAGACACGATGGTTTTAAATGAGGAACACCAAGTATCATGTACAAGGCCTAGTAGATGTTTGACATTCTGCCTAGGAACAGAGGATGCTTCTGAATACCTTTCACTTTGGGAAAAAAGACGGGAGAACTCGGAGGGTATCTCATAAATGAGATCATTGATATCTAATAAATCACTGCCGAGTAAGCGTTCGAGAACAAAAAATGGGAGTTGATTTTCAAATAACAATAGGTCTCGAAAAATTGTATTCGTGAACCTTTGCAATTTGAAAATAGGGTCGTCCATAACCTCTTCATATGCTAACTTGTAAAAGAACTCAATGATGAAACATCCATCAAGAAGCATCATTCGCACAAACGCATCTTTCCCAAGTCCAATGGACTCTGCATAACATTTTCGTGTCTTTTTTTCCAAATCTTGCATGGCATTAATAAAACTTTCAACACTCAACCCATTTCTTCGGTTAAGCAACAGTTGTAGATACCGTAGTTTATGTTGTTCCATCATTTGCAGGTTAGCTTTATCATAGTGATACGGACCAATAGAAAGTATTTCTGGTTCATAGGCTTTCTCGTTTTCCCTGCGTAGTAGGCCATCCACTTTGAAGATGTAGGGCTCAAAGGGTGTGGATGACAAAGAAGCAAGTTCGTTGTTGATGGTAATAGACAACTGGCGACTCATTTGCTATATCCCTTTGAAATTAACAAAGGCTCGGCAAATAGATATCAAAGAATTTGTCGAAAGATACCCTGCTTCTCATTCACAAACACGAGATATGAAAACTATACTTACCAAAAAAAAAAAAGAAATATGAAAATGTAACCAGATTTTAGTGGTATAAAATTTGAAGATTGGGGGTGGAATTGAACAAATAATGTAAAATTTCTTCAAATTTGGGTAAATCACACTTTGATTGCCTCAACTATGACCCTCTTTTCATATTGTCCCCTTAATTATTATATTTTTTATATTACACTTTCAGCTATTGTGGTTATTTTTACTATGCCCTAATAACTAACGTTTGTTATAAATTGGATGAAAAATTATTTTATTTTGTCGCTCGAACTATGTGACTTTTTTAAGTTTGTCCTAACATGTTGATAATTTCTCTCTAAAAAGATAACTAACATTTGTGTTTGGAGCAATTACCCCTCAACTATTATGTTTTTCACGTTACACTTTCAATTATGTAATTATATTATTTTCACTTTGCCCCAATAACTAAGGTCTATTATAATTTGACAAAAAATTGTTTTATGTTGTCCCTCCAACTATGTGACCTTTTCTCTTTCTTTTTCTCCTTCATTTTCTTTAAAAAGAAGAATGTCGAAACTCTTCAAAGTTGAAAGCTAGACTAGTGAAAATACTCAATCTTAAAACTGTAATGCAAAAGTCCTCGTGATACAGTTGTCAAAATTTCTCATTTCTAACCTACCATTGGAAAAGAAAGAGGGTTGAATGGAAAACCATACGATTCTAAATTACATTTGAAGCTAGAAAAATTTAAAGGCAACCAAAGTTACAACCTCTTGTGTTTGTTTTACCATTATGCTTATGTTTGCCTTACAAAATGGACAAATTCCGTGCATTCATTTTCCCTTCACAAACAAAAGGGAGAATAAAATTGTTACCTCAATTTCCTTCTTTTCTCTTCTCGAGTGGTAGATTTAGAGGACAAGTTAGAACTATTTTGTGTGTTTTTTAAAACAACCTTTTTAGAATTTAAAAAACACCACCACCACCACTACCACATTTCTATTTTCATTGTTTTCTAAGTTATTGTCTAGACAAGTTTTACTTTTTTTTAGTATGTAGAACTGTTTTTAAAATCATATAACCAAATAAGTTTTGCGACACTAAAAAAATCAAAATACAGTTTTTTAAAATTCTTCCAAAAAACGATTTTCTAATACTATTTTTTGAAACACAGACTAAACATAGCCTTAGTTTTCCCTACTATTTCAATTTTTAGAGTAATGCTCCAAATGGGTTAGTTTCATAACAAATGTCGCCTTAGCCACTTTTCTATTTTGATATAGTAGATCAATATTTCAATGAATAGTTATATCTTACCACTGTTAAATTATGCATCTATAACATATATAAAAGCAAGCATAAGGAGAGAAGAAGTCTGAAAGAAAATATAAAATAAAATGCCTGTTTTGTGAATCATCAGAATGTGTTAAAGTATGATTTGCCTTCCAAATGTTTTGCGTAGTTTGATGGATATTTGCAAATGCTAGAGCATAAGAAAACAAATAATGCTTAAGCAATTGTACAACTTACTGATTTCCCAATGGCTTCTTTTGCTCCTCTGCTTGGTCTTCTGAGCTGATTAATTTAACGAGGAATGTACGAAATGTTGATGACAAAGCAAGTATAGAGGAGACATTAATTTATAGTAGATTAGATTCATTTCCCAAAATTTAAGAAATCCAAGTGGAGCCCTCAGTGAGTTTTCTTTTACAAAAATAAAAGCAACAACAATAATTGTCACAAGGCAAGTATGTTCCATGTGGAAAAGTGAAGATGTTTTGTTCATATTATGGAATCTTTAGCAGAAATGGAGGAGCACATATAAATCTTTGACTTCGCTTCTCAGTGAAGGTTTTTCTTGGTGTATATATTCATTGCAGGTTTTGACTACGAGACCGAAGAAGAATTTTTCAGAATCATACCATCTTGTTTTGTTTAATCAGAAAGTGACAGTGTTAACATTTATTATATATTGTTTCACTTTATTTTACTATTAGCATGATGGTTACGAGTAACTCAAACCAAGATCAACGGCTAAGTACCATTTTTCGGAGTGATACTGAAAAAGTTAAATTCGATACTATAACATTATCCATGCGTTGCATTCTTTAACTTGTAGTTTCTATACTTGTTTACCACTAAATTCCTTCACACATCACCACAAAAAATTGGAAAGACAAAAATAAAAGAAATGTGTGAGACTTTTAACAAGCATAAAAATTGTTTTCACGAGACAAGTTTGTTCCTTGGCTGAAAGTGAAGATGTTTTTTCATAGGAACAATTGAAAGTTTAGGAACTAAATTAAAACTAAATACAAAATTTCAGGGATTAACTATGATTTTTACCCTTTTTGTTCGAAATTCCATGGGGGTTGATTTGGACAAAGGTGATCTAACACATTGAATTTAAATGAGTTTCACTGCTTATATATGATAATTTACTTATATATTACCGATGTATCATTAAAGACTTTTGGAAAAGGAACATACTTGTATTGTGACAATTATTGTTAAATTTCTAAAAGTGCACTCATCGAAGAGAACTTTCTTTGCCTGTAGCAATTATTGTTGTTGCTTTGTGACAATTAATGTTAATTTTCCTAAAGTGCACTCATGGAGGCATCTCATTCTTTCCCTGTAGCTCTCAGTCTTCTAAAAGTACACTCAATAAGGTAAAAATACTTGGCTTGTGATAGTTGTTATTCTTTTACTCAAATGTCGTGATCGCCTGAAGACTATATACTTTTCATGCATAATTTTATTGTCCAGTTCCGACTCTCTAAAAGTAAGGGCTCCATAATGGTTTAGCAGGTATATTGGCCTCCCAATAACAAAAACAGTATTGTGAATAACCTAAGGAGACAACAAATGAGTTTCTATGCTCTGCTTCATATGTGCATAAACCAAAGATGCATAGAATTACTTGTCACCAAGATCTTCTGAAGTTGACCTGATGAATAAACAAAGGCATAGAACAACCCAGGTCGACATGCTTTAAAATTCGGACCAATACAGTCGTGCAATGAGAATGATGTGATTCAGCCACATCACCTGTATGAACTCCATGGCCTCGTAAAGCAAAAAGTCTTAGAAATAGCTAGTAATGTGTATCCCACATTGGAAAACTAGAAAGGAAGTGTAAGAGTTTAAAAGAAGGAACACACTAAACTTTATAAATTTAAATGGTGGGAAGATTTGGAGGGAAGTCTAAATATTTCAATTCAATGGGCCTTGATTAGACTTTAAATAAAATAATATTTAAAGTCAAAAGATGGGCATCTTGGGCTTGAAGCTTAGACTGAGATTAATTATTTTGTATCATGGGCTTGAAGCTTATAATTAAATAATTAATGTCTAAGGGTTGTATCTCATGTCTCTTGGCCTAGAGTTGTGTCTCATGTCTTTTGGCCTAAAAGGTTGTGTCTCTTTACTTACACCTCTAAAGTATTATAATACATGTACAAATCCTTCACCAGATACATACAACAAAACTGTGTTTCTCTATTCTGTTCTTGGGAGAATTTAGAGTTTGACTTTGTTAATCCTGGAGGAATCTGCCATAAACCCAGCAGCAACATAGTGGGGGCATAATTTCCTTAAAGAGAGTGAATACACGATCAAAGCCTTCTCTTTTAATTATTTTGCTAACAAAAAGGAGATGTGAAATTCCACACTCGAGTCACGTGCAAGCCAATTAGGGCTAACAAGTGACGAATATGCCGCCCCACTATAAGACACGTGAACAACACATGACTAAATCCGTGAAAAATCATGATGCCTTAGGCGTGGAAACCATTTAAATTCAAATTGCAAACATTAGAGATTAATATGATGCAATTGATAGATTGGGGACCAAAATAGCACATAATGTATATAATTAACCTCCCCTCCTCCCCTTTTTATGAACACAATTTCTATGGTCACAAAAGTTTAAAAAAATCAATAAGCCAAAATCAAAGTACCACTTTCAAAAAGGGCCTTATGTTTGGATAAGTGGATGAGAGTTCAGTTAGGGATGACAGTGAATCGGAAAAAATCGGGTATTCGTCTAAACCCGTCCCGTTTGGATCGGAGATGAGACTATACGTATTAGATGGTGGATGTATACAAAGATACCCGTATAAACTCGTGAGGGAATGAATTGATACTTACCCTCGCCACCCTCGTTATACCCTTTATATATATATATATATATGTATATATAAAGCCCTAGCTTACAGCCTACTCATCTATTTGCCTCCGCCTCCACCAGTCCTCCACTGAACGTCTCTCCCATTCCATCATCTCTCTCAGCCTGTCAGTCTCTCTCTTTCCATCATCTTTCTCCATCGTCTCTCTCAGACTCTCAATCTCTCTCCATTATTGATTGCAGGCCCTCCACTGACCAGGTAAGTCTCTCTCTCTCTGTTATTTTTCGTTGCATTGTTAGGGCTATGAGAACACCCTCTCTTAACTGGATAGCTAGGGTTTAGATTAGATTATTGCCTCTTCATTTTTCTATCTCTTGGGGAGAGAACTTGTTTCAGAATAAATGATGCTGGAAAGAACTTGTTAGAATAGTTGTTTTAGAATATAGGTAATATAGTATCCTGATGCAGTGATGTTCAGAATAATTGATACTTGCGGTGTATGTTGCTTCTTCACTAGCTGCTTTTGTTTTTTGATACCTGAACGTATTCCTGCGTTCATGATCTGCGTCGTGCTCATCGAGCTTAATGGCATTTTCTTTTATTGATTTTTCCTTCTTTTTTAGCCAATGTTCGTGTCCTGTACATTGTTTCCTTTTGGCAATTAAGTGAAGATCAACAAAAAAGTTTTTTGGTAAAGAATTAGCATAGATTTACAATGAGAATTGAAATTCAATTAGCAAAAATGGAAATAGCCAACCAACTGCAGTGGGATAATACAGTGTCCTGTACAAGTGATTATGAACCACAACCTTCTCCTTCTCCTCTTCAATCAGATATTAGTTCAAAATGTCCATTAATTGCTAATCTCTTTGATTTTGATAAGTTTATACAAACAAGAGACATAACAAAAGCACGTGGAAGGTCTGAGTTGAAGAAGATGATATGATGCCAAGAATTTCAAATTTTGATATACTATCTTTTTGGAAGATAAGTGGTCCCAAGTATTTTCTGTTTCAAATGATTGTTAAAGATCTTTTTGCTATTCCTATTTTTACTGTTGCCTCGGAATCTGCTTTTAGCAATTAGTGGGAAGGTGATAAGTCCACATCACAATAGACTTTTTCCAACTACAATAAAGGTTTTAATGTGCTCTCAAAATTGGTTATGAGCTAAAGAACAAGGTAATGAAATATTAGTTGTATGTGCATCATAATTTTTTAGGGGGAAAAAGTATGGCTACTACATTTTTTTTTGGTTAGGTTCATCTACTTGTACAAGCTTGAAGAACTACATATTATTAGAGGATCTTGATATTGATGATGAGGAATATCACTTTAGTTGAAAATTTATCTTTGGAAGAATCTAATTTTTTTTTTCTTTTAATGATATAGGAAAATGATGTTGAGGAAGTAGATTCTACCACCACCGATGGTGCTAAGAGATGACTGAGTTGGTAATTTTTCAATTTCAACCAATCAATTTTATTAGTAAATACAAAATATTTTTATGCAATTATTATAGTTTTTTATGTTTTATTTTCTTTATTAAATTACAGGTGTGAAGGTACATAGCAAAAAAGTTTCTCCACTACAAATATTCAAGTAGTATTTTGGACATTTGTTGTTTGTGTTACGTTGGAATATGTTATGCTACATTATGTTTGTGTTAGATTATGTTAGATTATTTACAATATTGTTGAATTATTTAAAATGTTGAATTTTTTTAGAATTTTGAATTATATTGGCTTGAGCTTGGGCTTGGATGAGTGCGGGGGATGGGGGCGAAAGTGAAGGCGAGGGACGGAGCGGGACGGGGATTAAAAATTTATCCGCGGATGGAGATAAAGATGAAAACTATACCCATTAATAGGGGTGGACCAAGAATGGACGAAGTTTTTTTAAGCGGGTACAGGAATGAATACTGCACCCCCCACCCCCACTTTGGTTCACTAATATCCCTAAGTTTAATAGACATACTTTTGTAATATCATCTTGTTGCATTCCCTGCTTGTTGTATCGAGGATATCATGTTATATTTTTTTGGTATGATCTGATCCTCTCAAGGTGCTCCTGCCCTTATAGATTTTTAAATTTTGGTATTTTTGTGTCTCTGCTCTTGGTCATGTCCCCGCCTCCACCCTCGCTCTGTGTGATCTAGTTGTAGGGTACGATTCTATTTTGTCGATTGATAAAAAAGTGAGAGATCAACTTCAATTAGACATATCCTGACAACTTATGTCCTTCCAATATAATGTCCTAACAACCCTATGTCCTTCCAAAATAAACCGCCTCTCGTGCCCCCCCGAATTTCTGCTACTTGTGCTTCGCAAAAAGATGTGTCTTTCTTGGACAAAGTCGCCACAAAACTCCCATTTTTATCCCTGATTACAACCCCAATTCCAATAGTCCCCTTCGAATAAAAAACAACCTCATCGAAATTGATCTTCAAAGTACTGGCACTAGTCAAATGCCAATGGGAAGCTGGTGACACATTTCCCCCTTGGGAACTTTTGTCCAAGGCCTTCTCATACTAGATGACATACTCCTTTGCTTATCAGAATAAGAAGGTGGGGTCCTTTTTTTGATTCACCCCTTCCCCGAAGAGGATCTGATTTCTATGAGACCAAATAAACCAACATTGCACCAGAAAAAACAGGAAAAGTTGGGGGAGTAGGCACTGGAACATCTCCCATTGCCAAAGGTCTACCCACGCCTGTTTTAGTCAGCATGGCCATATTAAAAGTCCATAGATCTCGAAACCCCATACCATCCTTATCCTTCCTGCTACACATGTCAATCTATTTGGCCCAGTGAATCTTCTTTTCCCCTCCTTTTTGACCCCACCAGAAATTGGAAGCTGGAGACTCCAAATCATGACACAAGTATTCGGACAATTTGAAGAAACCCATATCGCATATGTTGGAGTTTACTAGGCCACCACTTTGATAAGAACCTCTTTCCCTGCTTTGGATAAAAATTATTCCTTCCAACCTTGGAGCTTTTTATAAACCTTCTCTTGGATGCTAGCCAAGACTTCCTTCTTTGATTGACCCACAACTAATGGCAGCCCTACGTATATTTCATGTTGCTGAACCTGCACAACCCTAATGCTGCTCTCACCTCCTCAGCTACCTCAAGGGCGGAGCCAGGATTTTTATTTATCCCGGGCTAAGCTAAACATTCATACCATAGTTTTAAAACCCGGCTTGGACATCAACCCGGTGAAGGGACCGGGTCAATGGGTCACTAGTTGAATCGGTAATATAATAAAAAGGGACAGAAGCACGCACAACAATGGACGGAAGCACACATGACAAGGGAGCTACATTATAGGCTCACTCTAAAGGCTGAAATTACGTGATTCTGGAGGGAGATTCACAGATCGTGGTACATGCATCTATGCTAAATCACATCAAGCCTCACAAAGTCAATTTCTACCCTAGTTAAAGATACCAATCACCTTCTTAATGCTCATAAAGATTGGACAATAACCCATGTATACAGAGAAGCAAATGCTGCAACTCATGAAAAATAGGGGCAATCCTTCAATTATGCAAGAACACTTCAAGCCCAAGCTCTATTCGGGAGGGTCACAAAGACACAAAGAACTTTGTACATGACCATTACGATAAATTACCTTTGTTCTCTTTTCTTGTTCTTGTTTTATCATGTAACTAAAAAATAATATTATAATTTGATGACGATGACTAGATAATTATCCAAAATTAACTAAGAATCGTTTACATGAAATGGGCATCTGTTTGGAATGGAATATACTATTCTGGATACGAATTGATCTAAATTCTAATTATTGTTAAGGATATATGTATCTACAACCTATATATGCTGGTATGATCAAGAGAAATGCATACAAAGATTGCTTCTTGATGAACCAATTCTACTTCTACCTGTTCGACATTTCAACAAACAGATTATACTATTCTGGCCTTTTACCCAGATGAACGATCCTATCGTATTCATGTACAATGCAATTAACCCAAATTCAAAACAAAAAGCCCAAATCCTTATACAAGTATCCAACAACCAAATCAAAATCACCAAAGCAAGAAGAATAAAGAACCCCACAAAATTACCCATAATAAATCAGTCCAAAACACATAACAAATACACAAGCCAACTAAGTTGAAGTAACCAGCAAATCACCTCAACACAACAAACAAGAGAACGAGACAAACCGTAAACTAGCAACTATATGCAGAGGATATCTCAATCAATGAATAAACAGTAATGGATTCCAAAAAAAAAAAAACTAGTCGAAATCGTAGATTAAAGAATTTGGGACCTATTTTTCAAAAATCATATCAAACAAACTCGAAACAAAAAACCAATCATACCATGTCGAAGCCCATCCAAAATTGATAACTGTGTAATTTGAGTTTCCTTCAAAGTCTTAAACATTTTGGAAAAGTCATAAAAGTCAATGAATCAATAGTTTCCTAATCCAAGGATGCATACTCCCAGTAGAACAAGGAAAATACAGCAACCTAGAAAATCAATTTGTACTTACTTGAATATGAGCCGCCTGTGTTGCCGCCTATGTGTTCCCAATTCCAAATTAGAAAACTCCAATTGTTGCCCGTGTGTTGCCACCTTGTAGGTGTGCGGTGACCGGTAGTGTTGGGGATCTAAGTCAAGGACTGAAGAGAGAAAAGATGGTGGTTTCCTGATCCTCATAGTTGTTCTTGTGTGATATATCTGTAGAGACTAGACTCTAGAGAGAGAGAGATTAGGGGAAGTGACTCTCCTGGAGCCGCCTGGAGCTGCCTGTGTGTTGCTTGACCGAAGATTAGGAGAAGTGAAGACTGAAGAGACATGACAATTTTGTAGGTGGGCTGGGCTGGGCTGGGGTTGGGTTGGGTTGGATGAGATTTTTTTTTTTTTTTGGGTAGGCTAATACTTAGTGGTAAATTTTTTTTTATTTTACTCTGGACTTAAGCCTACCTTAGCCCACCAATAAATCCATCCTTGCTACCTCTTCTGTAACATTCCGACCTCTTTTCTTTGAACTGCCTCATTTGTAAGTTCACTAAGCTATCTTTGCATAGATTTGGTCAACATAGTACTCTCTCTAGCAAATTATTCGTATACTCTTAACAAATCAACCCATTCACTAAGCAAGTCAACCATTTCATCAGGAAATAATTTTGTGGCCAACAAAATCAAGAGGTCGCCGTCTGGAACACACAAAGATGATCGGACAAGACAAAGTACCCAAAAAGAAATTTCCGCATCGGACCTCTAAATTTTGCAACTTTAATGATTTATTTACAACAACAAAAATTTATAACCTGTTGGGTCAAATTATAATTTTTAAAATTTGAACTATAATTTTTTTGGGCCAAGTTATAACTTTTGTTGTAACTTGCAATCGATCCTAAAAATATTACAATCAAGTCACCATAAAAATTATAAAATGACACGATATGAACATAAACACGATACAATTTGATTGATACACAAATTAACAATATGGCACATGTAATGCGTTTGTTTACTTATTAACTTAAAGGAAAATTTACTTTTTTTTTTAATAAATTTAATTTATTTTCAAATATGAATAAGAGACAAAGAAGAATAAATAACAAAATATAATTTTTCTTTTAGATGAGGAGAAAATATAGATAGAATAAAAACGGCATACACGATTAATAAATGTGATAATATTTTCATTTGTATGAAAGGACAATCTTTAATTAGTTGATCTATCTATCTTAGAGTTGTAAGAGGATTTAGAATTTTTTCCTTGGCTTACTTTCACACTCCTAAACTCCTCCTTCAATGATAATACTAATAATAATAAAGGTAGGAGAAATAAATAGCAAAAATTTGATGTCAAAATACGTACAAAATAACATAGTTGAGGGCGATGCTTTTAGTGGTTAGTAGATGTATAGTTTGAGGTGAAAGAAGCATTTGGGGCAACCTTTAGAGTTTGAGGTGGGAGATCCCGTCTTCTTAAAAGAGATGCCTAAGAGGGGAGTGGTCAAGTTCAGGAAGCGAGGAAAGCTGTCGCCGAAGTTTATTGAGCCTTTCGAGGTACTCGAGAGGGTTCTTACAGTTGCTTACCGGTTGGCGTTACTGCCAAATTTATTGGGTATTCACGCGATATTCTATGTCTCCATGCTCCATAAGTATACTCTAGATTCGACATATGTGGTGGATTGGCAAGAGTTGATTGTTGATGCGGATGACACCTTTGAGGAGGGACCGGTGCACATCATGGATAGCCGAGAGAAGGTTTATCGAGGCAAGACTATGAGACTGGTAAAGGTGTTGTGGCAGCATCGAGGTATAGAGGAGGCGATATGGGAGCGTGAGGACACTATACATACCAATTATCCGTTCTTGTTCGAGGATGAATGTATATTCTTATAGTCTTCTTGTAGTATGAGGACACTCTTCCATCCCTTGCAGCTTTTTGTCAGCATAGTAATAAGGACCAATGACAAGTACTTCTGGTTCATAGGCTTTCTTATTTTCTCCACCCAATTTATCATACATCTTGAAAATGCAACAATCCGCGGGTGTACGAGATAAGCAAGTGTGCTCTTTGTCAATGCTTAAGGAGATGTGATCAGCTCTTTGAGACATATTTAGCTCCTAGAAGCATATAGTTACCTCTACATGTGGCATACATATGAGAAAGAATGGGGTAGGGTAAAAAATAATTAGAACCTACAATTATAGATGAAGAGAAAAATGTCAAAACAATCTTTGAGGCTGCAAAGTGCGAAAAGACCTAAATTTTCAAATACTATGTAATGTTACAAACATTTGGCAGCAGAAGTCCAATTAATCTTTTGGGTTTTAGATTACTTTAAGAAATTAGAGTGTTATTGGTGTTTCCAAGAAAATTATTGGTTTTCTCATAGTGTCTTTTGAACTATGTCAATCAATTTCACATTGCTCCAAACTCAAATACTAGTTGATATCGGAAATGGTACACAATGCCGCCAAAAGATATTCTTCGCTTAGGACAATTATTTTCCTTTCTCTCACTAAAAAATCAAATTCTTCTTGGTTCCCATTGTCATCAACATTTTCCTTTTCCACATTAGAAAGAAAGGAAAATCAAGTCAAAAGAAAAGATAAAGCAGATGAGCATGTGAGTGAAGATTCCAACAGTTAAGTTTCAAACCATTGTTGTTTGGCTTATATTATTTTCTCTTTGTTTCATACTAATTTTTTTTTTTTAGGTTCGTTTGTTTGGCGGGAGAATGATAGAAAATGCAAGAAAGATAAATTTTTTAAAATTTTCATGTGTTTGGTTAGCATGAAAAGGAAAATAATAGAAAATTATTTTTTTTTTCATACTTGAATTTTCTCACAAATAACTAACTATTTTTTTCTTGTAAAAAACCCAAAAAAAATGCAAGAAATTTGTGGTTTATAACTAACTTCCCATTTTACCCTTATTTTTATAAAAATATCTTATATTTTATTGGTTATTAATTGTAAAACATTTTAGTATGAATTTGATTAATCATATAATTTAGCTCAAAGACCTATGTGTTGTTAATTGTCTTAGAATTAGGTTTTGAGCCACCTTTTAAAAAAAAATTAACTTTCAATTATAATTACATATATATTTTTTTTCTTTTTTAGACCGATTTAATATAATTAAGGGTAATTTAGACAATTATAAAAATTTCTTATAATTTTATTTTCTTTCAAACATTAGAATGGATTTTTTAAAAAACTTTCCCATAAATTTTTCATTCTAACCAAATACATACATAAAAATATATTTTCTATCATTTTCTTTTGTTTCACTTTACTTTTATCATTTTCACTTTCCATCATTTTTTTCTTCCTAACCAAACAAACCCATTGGATTATTTACATTCATTTTCAGTATGCTAATTCTACGCCTTGAAAGTCCATGAAATAAAAAATTCTAATCAACTTACTTATGAATTATTTGATATAATTGTCAAAACCTCATATATGTTTTTATTTTTAATTTGGAAATTTTAAACATGACAATTATCAAGTTTTTAACAAAGACCATTTGTACATCAATATTAGTCCTTGAGCACCTTGGTTTGGTAAACATGACAAGGCATAATGAAGTCATTAGTTGGAGACAGATTTCGATCCCATCGAAGATGACTTCTCTCAAGTATAGATCTGATGGGTACCAACTTCTGTAGAGTCTAAGCTTATATGGAGGTGGAAAAGACGACCCCCAGTCGATGTGGGACAAAGCCCACATGCGGCTGGGGGATATACGCTACTGCCAAACGCACGCAGGTCAGTCGAAATCCTTCAGTCAAAAATGCGTGGAATTCCGTAGTCGGATTTACCCCCTTACACACACCATTATGTCGACCTGATATGAACAAATGATGTACGATCTAATTCTATATCAAAATTCTAATATGCTTTTAAGTTACTATCAGATTAATTTTATGCAATTTTAACCATAACATATTCAAACCAAATATGCCCAAAAGAGTGTAAAGGCGTTCTAGAAAAATTGAAACAACCCTTTGCTATAGCACATGTACGATTAGCTAAACTGAAAACTTCCACTCTAAACTCCATTTAGGGGAGGTTGTGGTTACGCTGCTACAGTGCTATTACTGGATATGAATGCATTTCTTATAAACACCACCTATTTAATGCCTCTTATGTTTCTCCTTTTCAGCTCAATGAGTCCACCTTTGTGCTATAGCTTTAAATATGCTGGTGTTTAGATCATTTTCAACCTAGCTCTTCAAAATAAGTTATTTAAATATTACATTCTCTATTTTAACTAGTCATTTTTACAAATTCAATTCAACTACACTTTCTATTTTAGCTAACTACTTCATCCAACTTTCACTAATTTAAAGGGAATAGAACATATATATATGTAGAGAGAGATAGAAAGAGAAAGAGGTAGAAAGAGTTGAGAGAGGCTAAATGGCTCTCCGCATTTGGAGAGAGCCATTTGGGTGAAATGAGAAATAGAGAGTGAGTTCAGGGGCGTTCAAGTTAACTTACGCATATTTCGACTTATTCCCTCTTCAATCCAGTTAAAAGCATATCATTCACACTTGACTAAAATATTCATGAGGGATAAATCTCTCATTGTCTGACCCCAAAAGATTGTCAAGATTTGAACTCGGGACATTTGAGTTTACAAGCCTCTGTTTTTGAAAATACCATTAAGTTGCCCTAAAAACTAATGGCTTTAGAATTTTCGGTATGATCAATAATTCTTGTTTTGTAGAAATATTTCACACAAGTACATAATCTATTTAAACTAATATTTTATCCCTTATAATAAGCAAATAATTTTGCTTATTAACTCCAAACATATCCTAATTTGGTAACTATAATTTTTGGAATAATATTTCAAAAAATTATATTATATCTCTAGTTATTAAAATAATATTTCATCATATGAAATTTGGTAAGTTTTAATGTGGTTAAGTATTTGACAAGCCTAGTCTACTATGGATTTCATTATTCATAAATAAGTAGATTATGACATATTTAGAGTTTGGAAAAAATGATTTTCAACCAATATTTGCACCACCACCGCCACCACCACCGCCACCACCACCGCCACCACAAATCAAAATAATAATAATAAAAAAAATCCTAAGTTCGAAACAAAATGGGACGTTTTGAATAGTGGCAGAATTAGAAGCAAATTTCTACATTGCGCGAAACCAATGAGAAGGGAAAAAGTTTGTGGAAGTTACAATGGGGATTTATTTAATTGAGTCGCAAAAATTGGATACGGAAATGGATTTTTGTGCGGGAGATGAATGGCAAGGTGGGTGTGGGAGGGGGAATTTTAGGCAGTGGGTTTTGTGGTGGGGGACGAAGGCAGTGGGGTAGCATTGGGCGGCAGAGGAGTTTAGGTGGTGGGTTTTTAGGCAGGGAAGGAAGGGTAGTGGGGATGAGAGAAGTGGATTATCAGTTTCATGGGAGAGAGAAAGAGATATCTGTGGGCTTTAATCTTTTTCTTTCTTTTAAAGTTTGTTTTTTGTTTTTTATTTTTTATTTTGCTTTTAACCAAATTATGTGCATTTTGTACTTTGTACTTTCAAAGATTAAATTTTTGATATTACTCTTTAAATATATCAAAAATATTATAATATGATCATTCTGTTAGTTTTCATTACTTTTTTCGTAAAAAATCAACCCATTGTTACTAACAAAAAAACTAAATAAAAAACCAATATAAGTGTCATATTATCACATTTTTGATATATTGAGGACGCAATACAAAAAATGTAATCTTTAAAAGTACAAAGTGTGAATCTTGAAATCTTTAGAATGCAAAATGAGAAGTAGAATGGGCTAAATAAGTTTAATATAGGTAAGGGTAGCAATTGAGTCGTGTTGTGTCGGGTCGAATATTAGTCGTGTCGAACATTTGTCAACCCTAACTCAACCCATTTAACTAATCGTGTCGTGTCGAGTTAACCCGTTTATTTTCGTGTCGTATTCGTGTTTGTATTCGTGTTGACCCACATAAACTTTGAATAAAAAATTTAACTCTAAAATTTTATTTTCACTTAATTGAATCTTTCCTCATATTTTTTTACAAACTAAAAATTAACCTGATAATAATAATAATAATAATAATAATA
>CM042194.1:26513324-26534176 GCA_023539305.1 Ilex asprella
TAATAATAATAATAATAATAATAATAAGTAATAATATCTTTTTTATACAATAATTATGTCTGTGCTTGATAAACTGTTACAAATAATTAATATTTTATTTCAAAAAAAATACTAATTAAATATGTTAATCATACATTACGCAATCAAATTAAATATTAGAAGTAATGAAAAAAATAAGCTATCAAAACATAAAAACTCATATATACAACAAAAATGCCAAGATAATCTATTTTGAGTTAAAAATTTCATGTTGACGGGTTAAGCGGGTTGAACCCGAACACAACCCATTAACATTTCTTGTTGACGGGTTGTGTCATACACGGGTTCGCGTCAAAAAATAGTTAACCCAAGCATATTTATTTGTGTCGTGTTCGTATCGAATTATTGTATCGTGTCAAAAATTGTCACCCTTAAGTATAGGGTAAAATTGTCTATTATGCTTATAAAAAAAATTGACGGTTTTTTTTTATTTATATAATGGTCTTATATTAATTTCTTTGCATTTAGGTGTTACACGCAATGGAAGACGCGTTTTATGCTGGTAAAGCCGCGCCTAGAGATGTGTGCCTTCTTGGGCAATAGTCTCAACAAAAAATACCAATACTACATACATCGCCTTCCGCACCATTTTTGTGCAGCTTTAGATTAACAGGTTGAAGGTACAATATTTTTTCTTCGTACAATATACTTCTCAACTTAAAAGAAAATTTATTTTTGTTGTTAAAGAATTTCATTTATTTTCAAATATGAATAAGAGACAAAGAAGAATAAATAACAAAAAAAAATTATTTCACTGAGCTGAGGAGAAATTATAGAGAGAATAGAAGCGGCATATGTGATTATATTTGCATTTGTGTGAAATGACAATCTTAAATAAGTTGAGAAACTCCTACTTATATAATATAATAACAATAATAGAGTTAGGAGAAACCAATATCTAAAATTTGATATCAAAATACATATAAAATAACGTAGTTGAAGGGTATGCTTTTAGTAATTAGTAGATGTATAAAGGAGTTTAGGAAGAAAAAGCGGATGAAATGAAAACTGATGAATTAGTCTTCTTTTGACTTTGTTCAAATTTATCCCCTCTATATTGGACAAAAAAGTGAAAGGAAAGATAGGAATGAATACCCTTTAATAAAAGCTTAAGCCAAGTTTGCTTATTAGATGAGCTAAGCCAAAACGAGTATACACACTATTCTCGGACGAACAAATTAAGTACAAACAATCTAATGTTCGCATCGATTCATTTGCACTCCTTACAAATAGTCACCCAATATACCTAACAGTCACCTAATATAATGGATAGATCCATACAGGAGCCACCCAATAGTCACACAATAATATGAACACATTTTTGCTTAAACTAGAAACGTTGCTAACCATTTTAAGTGACCTTCAAAATGTTTACAACCCCATAGAGATCAAATTGGAAGTTAATTTTCTGCAACTAGTGGCTTATAATATTTTCACATCGAGAAATTCTTACTGTACATTAATGAAATAACTGGTTGACCAAATAATCGGTACAACTTATTTAAAAACATAATATATTTATTTAAGGAGACTGGTAAATCAAACTTGACTTCAAATCATGAGACTTGTAAGACAGAGCATATAGTCTGTATGATAGTCAGCAGAAGCAACAAAGTAACACCAAAAAGTGAAATGATAGACCACGGGCTGTTGAAATAATTATGCCTTAATTTGGCAATCCATATGTGTCGACGACGGTTGCAGTGCTCGTTAACTTTGTTGAAAACTTCTGAATAACAGAATGTTGTTTCATCTAGGACAGTATTATTGCCCAATTTGTTCAACATGGTCGAAACGGCTTCATCATCACCTAACCAATTATCAATGATTCCATAGTGACGTAGTATTTCGACATCCTTGGGAGTACTAACGAGGAAAACTAAAAACATCAAATAATAAGTCACATAAGCTACTTTTGTACTGCCTGCTTCTGTACTACCATTATATTGCTCATAAGCAATCATATTTCTAAAGAGGATCTCTGTACTATCATCAATTATCAAAAGTGGGATTTTCATGATTTCATTTTCAAACTTTATATCCATCGACGGGGAACTTTCCGTAGCCTTTTCAAATTTAATACCGGCCTCTCGAAGGTCTGTGGCGCATTTTATGAATTCCCATGTAATACCTTGGTTAGCAAAGTTCCCACGAGAAGACAACGTTGCAGCAAATGAGGAACACCAAGATTCGTGTACAAGGTCTAGTACATGATTGACATCATGCCTTGGAACACTGGGAAGTTCGAAATAAAAGTGAGAGAAGAACGTCAAGGTTGAGGAAAATATGGTACTTTGTTGGTTTGGATTTTTTGTCATGTCGAATAAGAGCACAAGGACAAAGAATGGGAGTTGATTTTCAAATAGCAATAAATCTCGACGTAAAATAGACCTGAACTTTTTCAATTTTAAAATAGGGTCATCCTTATATGTGTGATCCTCAAACTTGCGAAATAACTCGATCATAAAACACCCATCAAGAAGCATCATTCGCACAAACTCATCCTTTCCAAGTCCAACGGACTCTACATAAGATTTTCTTGTTTTTTCTTCCAAATTTTGCAAGGCATTGACATATCTATCCACACTCGACTCATTTCTTTGCTTAAGCAACGATTGTAGGTACCGTAGTTTATGCTCTTCCATCATTTTCAAGTTACTTTTACCGTGGTGATAAGGACCGATTGCAAGCATTTCTGGTTCATAGGCTTTCTTGTTTTCTCTACGTAGTGGGTCATCCAGTCTGAAGATGTAGGGCTCAAAGGGTGTGGAGGATAAAGAAGCAAGCTCGTTGTTGATGGTAATAGAAAACTCACAGCTCATTTGCTTTCCCTTCGAAATTAATAAAGGCTGGGCAAAAAGATACCAAAGAATTTGTCAAAAGATACTCTTGTTTCTCATCCACGAATGCAAGTGAGATATAAAAACTTACTTCCAAAAAAAAAGAGATATAAAAACTACAAAACAATTAGCAAAAGATTTCACAAGAAACAAGGTTTGCTATAAAGGAGTCAAACCCGACCAGACATGGGTCATCTTTATTCTATTTTTGTCCTTTTGAATGCGGATAAAGTTTATCAAAAAAAAAAAAAAATGCGGGTAAAGGAACAAAAAAGAGAAAAGAAAATGGGTTAATGAGCAATTTTTTTTTTTTTTGAGCAATAGGACCTACAAACCACTCACACTGGGCAATTGCTGACCAGGTGAGGGCCGTGGTGGGTAATGAGCAATTTGAAATATGAAAATAGTGCAAAAAATTTTCACATTCGGTAAAATCACACTTTGATCCCCTCAATTATGACCCTCTTTTCATATTACTCCCTCAATTATGATATTTTTCACATTACTTCTTAAACTATGTGATTATTTTCACTTTGCCCCAATAACTAACGTCTGTTATGAATTGGACGATAAATTGTTTTACTTTGTCCCTCGAACTATGTGACTTTTAAGTTTATCCCGACATGTTGACAATTTCTGTTCCACAAGATAACATACGTTTAAGTTTGAAGTAGTGTGAAATAATTGAAGTAGTCATGGGACAATGTAAATAATTCAATAGTTTAAGGTACAAAATAAAATTGAGTACCTCATTTCCTTCTCGAAAAATTAGTTTTTCGACCTATTTCAATTTCTTAGGGTGAATTTCATTGACACCCTTTAGATTTATGTCATATTTCACTGACACTCCTTTTAATTTTTGAAATATCACTGTATGCCCTTGTTAGTTTTTGTTCTCTAATAGAATACGTAATTTTACTAAATTATCCTTACTAGAACTCCTATTTTACTTAATTACCCTTACTCAAATTAAACTTATTTTATATAGTCAAGGGTAAATTTGACAATTCATAAGAGAATAAACCATTACATCACACCAGAGGTAGTTTGTGAAACCTGTATATAAATTTAGGAAATGTTAGTGAAATTTACCCATTTCTTAGAGACATGCTGCAAACGGGTTAGTTTCATAACAAATGTCGCCTTAAACTTGTTTTTCTTTTTTATATAGTAGATAACCATTTCAATGAATAATTAGATCTTACAACTTTTAAATTATGTATCTATAACATATATTAAAAGTAACTACAAAGGAAAAATAGAAGTATGAATGATCGTATAGTATAAAATCTTGACAACGCAAGCCTGGAGAGGCTGTGTTTAGTACCAGAGGCTTTTGCAAGTAAATAGAAAATAATAGTAATCTTGCATATAATATGTAATTAATACTTAGAAAACGGTTTTGAAGAACTTACTTGATGAGCAAGCTCTTTAGTCCTCCAAAGAGTTGTTCTTAGAAAAACACAAAAGAACACAAGAAGTTGTTGCTCATGATAGATCAGAAGGAGAAATAATTCTTTATTTATAGGTATTGATATTTACTTTACTTCTTTTTTTTAGTCTTCATGTAACATTTATGTGTTTGTTACATAATTTCTTCATATGATTGGTTTAAAATAAGTTACATAATATTTTCATATGAGTGGTTCAAAATGATACTAAAAGTTACTTTAATTCAATTCAACTCAATATGTTTTTTCTACTTTTTGGTATTATAGGCCTATCATAGTAAAAACTTGGAGTTGCAAGGATCTAATTTTTTTCTTGCGGTGAAAAAACGAACCGATTATGGTCTCCTCTATCCTTCTCTTGTAATATTTGAACACTCACAATAATCATGTGTCTGAAGACACTCCGTAATATCAAAATCGAGCATTGATCATACAATGTTTATATTTTAAATAATAAATTATTATTTTTAATTACGTAATTAAAAATAATAGTGGACATGGAGAAAATAAAATAGATGTAAGGGAGAGAGAATAGAGGTAGATTTGAGTTATTGGGGTTTTCTAGCATTGAATAGCTTGTTAGTTGGATTGTTTGACATTGAAGGGCGTGTAGAGAAAATGATGCTTTTAGGCAGATTTTTTTAATTTTTTTTGCAATAAATTTTATACCGTTAGATGAAATTAGATGAATATTGTATTAATCTTAACAATTATTTTACTTTTATAAATGTAAAATTTAAATAGGTAGCTATTAGATAGATTTGAGAAGTGATGTGGTGAGGACCCACCTTAAATTTTGTAGGAAAAATTACATTTTTGTAAGAACTAGTCAAAGCAATTTTCATCGTAGGCATAAAATGGACTTTTAATACCATCATAAATTCTCTTTGAATTTAGTACGTGTCAATTTTTATTTTTTCTTTTTCTTTTTTGAAATTGTTTATATCTTCACATAGAAGAACAATCATTGCAGAATTAAGAAAATTTCGACAAAGCAATTTCAAAAATTAGACTACTTGAGCAAAAGTAACAAATATTGCGATAATTGATCTGCAGAGCTATATAACACAGGAAGCAAATAGAGAAAAAAAAAACGTAATGATACTTGTATATATTGAAAATTCTTAGGATTGGGTTTTGAAGAACTTACTTGATATGCTTATCAGTGTTCGGCAGAAATATTATGCGAAGTTGAGACAAGAAAGAAGAAGAAGTCGATAAAGAAGAAGAAGTAGAAGCAACTCATGATAGAAGGGGAGCTAGAAAGAATCCTCATTTATAGGCAGTTAATTATTAATGTCCTCAACTTTTCTTAATTTAAATATTATTGAGTCATATAATATGAATTTCTTTTTGCTTTTTTGACCAGAATATAATATGATATTCTTGAATGGAAACAAAAACTTGGAGGCAAAGAAATTTCAAGGAAGAACACATAAGATAACATAGTTTCAAGTTTTGACACTGTAGTGGAGTAGCAATCTAGTGGAGGTATCCTCTGTCCTTTTTTTATTATTTAAATAAATTATGCTTTGATCTTCTCGACTCTAACTTTAGTCTCACTGCACTCTTCAACTGTTGAATCTCTCACATTACTCCTCAACTACTTGAATTGGTTTTATATTAGCCCATATGTAAAAGTCCATCATCATTTTAGATGGATAACATCCATGTATCTGAGCACAATGAAAAAATGACTTAATTCAGAGAGGAAAAATTCAGACATCTTTCCCACAAATTTGTATCAAAATGTAAAACTAATAACAATAATTGAAGGTATAAGGTGAGAAACATAATAACTGAGGGGACAATATGAGATAGAGGCTATAGTTCAAAGAATCTAAGTGTACTTCTTCCCTCTTACTCGTAATGCCGTCGGAGAGAGACTCGGTCAATGTCTCTTTGGTCTTTTTTTATCTGTCATTGAAAATGTATAAGGGTTTTTTAAAATATTCAGCATTTAACAATTAAAATTTAGCATTCAATTTTCAATTTTCAGTATTCAGGTTTTAGTTTTCTCAAACACCATCTAGATTTAACTCTTTTACTAAGCGAGATTTAAAATTGAGTTTGAATCTAGTTCGTTGTATAAATGAAAGAAATTGGGGGAGTTTTAATCCTAACTATTCCAATTGTTCATAAAAAGTCGGTTTGCAATCAAGCTACCTAAGAATGACTGATTCAAAAACGAATTGAAAGCAAAGAAAGACATATGCATGTATCGAGACATATTAAAGAAAAACAAGTATTTCGTCAATTGGGAGATATGTGGGGTGTATATCCGATAGTTATCATTGAGAATATAATTCACAAGGAAACTTCGACTTAAACAGTATCTATGCTTCATAGTTCATGCTGCAGCGGAGAAGCAATCTGATGAAGGTACAATAGGTAATGCGGTGGTGGTGGACAACACAAGTCAATTGTCAGCTGAGCTTAGTCGTTTTTTAATAATATTCATTAGAAACGAGTGGAAGAATGAGAGAGAAATAAAAGCAACTGATTAACTACCTCTATTTTAAAACTCGATAGAGGAGGACTTCATTGACTTGGTCTTCTAGATTCTGTGGACAAAGGCTCCTTGTCAAAAAAATTTGCCACCAAATTTTTTATCAAATGACTTGGTAACTCTATATTCAATCAAAAATATTTCGGAGAATTATATCCAGATCTCTTGAAGTTTGTGATTTAATCACTCAGACTTCTTGATATTTGAAATATTACACATAAATCTCCTAAAATTTGTAAACGTGTAACACTTAAACCTCTGCCATCAAATGTCTGCTAATATATCTGTTAGTAGATTACACATTTTTTCCCTAAAATTTGTAAGCGTATAATACTTAAACTCCTGAAGTTTAAAATGTTATAGTTAGACAAAAAATACTCAAATTAAAGATAGAATATCAAATATTTTAAATTTTAAAACCAAAATTCATGTTTTATTGTATCATTTATTGAAATAAAATCAAAAATAAAAGCCAATTTTTTCTTAAAAAATTGTAATTTATACACAATTATACTATCTATTGGAATAAAATTAAAAAATCAAACAAGTGGTCAAACTGTAATGGACACAACATATTCTAACTTTAATTGAGGTAATTTGGTAGTTTAATTTGGTTGTTTAAAAGACCAAATTAAATCCTAATAGATAGTATAATTGTATTTTTTTTAAAATTTTATTTCAATAAATGTCATAATAGAAAATAAATTTTGATTGTAAAATTAAAAATATTTGATATTCTATCTTTGATTGGAATATTTATGGTCTAAGTATTACACGCTTTTAAATTTCAGAGAGTCTAAATATAATTTACTAATGGATATTGACGGCAATGATCTAAGGGAATGTTTGGATGGATCTAAGTTGTTACGCACGTACAAACTTTAATGGTCCGTTTGGTGCGAATGATAGAAAAAAGGAAGAAAGGAAAAGTGGAAAGAATAAGGTTTTCATCGTTGAAGGAAAAAAATTATTTTCCTTATTTTTTGTTTGGTAAGAGGGATATAAAGTAAGAGGGATATATTTTCTAATATTGAGTATTGGATGAAAAATGAAAAGAAAGGAAAAACATATATGCCAAATTTACAATTCTACCCTTAAATATATTAAGTGAATTTTCTTTTATTACAAATCAATCCAATTAATTTGAAAAAATTTCAATCCCCTTATTTTTGTTACAAATTAATTTTGGAAGAATTAATTTTGCTTTGAATGATTTGTAACTATTAATAAAAAAATGACAAAATGGCATTAATAAAAAATAAGAATATAAAAAGAATTTACACATTGGTGCATTTTCCTAGATAAAAAATGAAGATACAAAACTAAAAATAATATTTAAATTCTATAATCATAAAAAGAGTGGTGAATTTCAAGTGACTGACATCATCAAAAATAAAATAGATGTAGAACACTATGTACAATAAGAACGGACAAGAGGGCATAATAGTAATTTAGGTAAACTTTAATCAAGATTCCCTTCTTATCTTCCACTTTCCACCCAAAATCGGAAGGAAAAAAATGGCAAGCAGAGTGGATTAAGCTTCCTTCCCATTTTCCATTCCACTTTTTCTTCCACACCAGACAAGTGAAAATCTTTCATTCCCCTCCATTTTCTCCCTCTATTTTGCATCCACCCTTCTTCCATCATACAAAACACAGGGTAAGAGATATGTGTGTAATATTTCAAATGTCTGGATGTCTGAGTAATTAAATGACAAACCTTAGAAGATTTGAATATAATTCTTCCAAAATATTTTGATCAGTATTTGGTTGGTCCAAGAGTGATATGGAGTTACCAACTCTTTTGATAAAAATGTTTTTTAGTAAAAATTTTGCTATGGATAGCATTTTCTTTTTTCCAATCACCGTGTTATGTCAGTGTCACAAATGAATGACGCGCCTATAACATCCACTTCAAAGCTTGAATGATGATGTATTGTTGTTGATTCTTACATGGGACTAGACAATTAGAACAGTCCATGGGGTCTACCAACTTGGGTGCTTAAATTATAAAAATCGTTCTCCAGGGGTGAAACAAAATGTAGGAAGAAAGAAAAAAATAACAAGGTGTTATTGGTTGGATAAGAAATCATTCTCCAGGGGTGAAACAAAAATAAGCATTGTCTAGGGCTAGGGCATTAAAGGAGATTAGATACGAAATCATTCTCCAAGTGTATTGATTGCTGCTGCTTGAATTAATAGAGACATTGGTCTCACTACTCATCCAGGAAATACGGGTAAAGATGCAAAATATGATAGGATAGGATATGATAGGATATAAATACAGAGATACAATAAAATCTCAAAAAATAGGAAACAAGTATGATTAGAATATGTTTACAAAATAATATTTTTTTGCTATTATGTAAAGACTTAATGTCTATAATTTTTAATAATTTTTTAACAATAATAAACAACCTTAATAATTTTTTTTTAAAAAAAATTATCTATCATCTCACTATGGTACATCTACAAAATGAACGTGATTAATTAAAGGAATAAGAACCAACATTTAATTATATTGTTTGCTTAGAAGTATTTGTTGTTAAGATTATAGAATAATCAACTCATATAAACTCTTTGGACATGTGATAATAAATTTTTTGTTACTGTATTGTGTCGTATGTGAAATCAAAAGGAATGAGTAAAGATTACAAATAAAAATTACATATAATTCTCTGCACATAAAAGTGTCCGCGAAGTATCCATATATTGTATTTGTTATTGAATACATTTGATATGTATCCGATACATATATTTGAGTATCGTATTCGATATGATATTCGACACAGATATGTCAACCTTAATGAAGTATCCGTGCTTCATAGCTACTCATGAATTAATGGGGTTCACGAGAAATATCTTTGCTCTTTGATTGTTTTTTCCATTATACTAGTAAATTTGATTAGTGTCTTGAGAGTTTACAAGATTTGGTAACCGAAGATTTGGTGCTTTCAGAAATGAGATCGTGAAAAAACGACATCGTTTTTGCAGCTGATATGTTGTGACTCTGTGGTGGCACTCACTTTTGAATTTTTCGATTGTTTAGCGGTTGGTGATGGAATTCGAACCATAGAAGCCCTGCATTTACCACTCGGCCAAGGCACCAGATCACAAAGCGGTGAATTTTGAAGTGCGGTGTATGGACGGACCTCTATGGTAGGAGTATCCATTGTGATCTTTTTGACTGAATCAAATTTCTGTTGTTGGAGTATTTGCTATGATATCTGATTGGATGAAATGTAAGTAGTTATACTATGATATCTGATTGAATCATATTTCTATGTTATGCTTAAATGGTGTTGGATAAAATGCATGAATAAAAATTCAATCACTTTCATGTAGAATTTGAATGATGACAATAGACAATAATAATGAAATTTTATTATTGCTATTACTATCACTATCTAGTTCCGTGAAATTTGGATAGTGACATTGTCACAATGTTACTGTGTCTCACTCTCACTGTAACTATGTTACCGTCTATTTTGAAATATCGCTAATCATGTCATTAAGGGTAAAATAGTAATAGTGATTACAATTGTCCTTGATGACCCAAAAGAATAGTGTTTGATAATGACAATAAAAATTCACTATTATTGTAATTGTTATTGTCTCAATATCATTGTCATATGTTACTATTACTGTCTCGTTGTTATTGTTATTGTTTCACTTTTACCGTCTATTTTGTAATATAACTATTTATGTCATTAAGAGTAAATTAGTCTTTATACTTTTAATTGTCCTTTAAGCTCCAAAAAGTATGTGCATAAACTAATTGACCTACACCTCCACAACTGTGAACTAATCTGGTTGTATCTCGAGAAGGCGTTCATGAAGCTGAGGAGCTCGTGCCCTCCCATGGCGTCAACTATCAAGTCGATCTTGAGCAAAAGGAAGCTATCATTGGGGCATGCACAGTTGATGTCGGTAAAGTCGATACATAGGCGCCACTTTTCGTTCACTTTCTTGACCAGCACCACGTTGGCTAGTCAAGTCAGATAATTGACCTCCCTGATGGTCCTTGCTCGCAACAGTTTAGCCACCTCTTCGTTGATCGCATTTTGCCTTTCTGGAGCGAATCTCCTCATTTTCTGGTTGATCGGCTTACAGTTCGGATCGACGCTGAGTCGGTGGACAATCATTTCCGGATCAATTCCCTCTATATCTTATTGTTTCCAGGCGAATACATCAACATTTTCTTTCAAGAATAAGATGAGTTTGTCTTTGATATCTTGGAGCAACATCGAACCTACAAAGACCACATGCTCGGGGTCCTCACCGATCCGCACTGGCTCCAATTGCTTTGTCGGGGTTGGTCGAGTTTTTAACTCATCTCCTATATTAAGGTCCTATAGCTGAACATACTCCATTTCTTTCTGCCTCATAGACGACACATAGCACTTCCTGGCGAGGCGTTGATCTCCTCTCACCACCCCAACCCCGTTCTCCGTAGGGAATTTCATGACTAAGTGTTATGCCGATGGGACGGCTCTGATGGAGTTGAGGGAGGTCCTCCCGAGTAGTACATTGTAGGCAGAATGAGGGTTTTTACTAGTTCAAGATTCGACTTGTCAATACCAAGTTGATCAAAAGTGGAAAGAAAGATGATATCTACTGAGCTTCCGTTGTCGATGAGCACATGATGTACAACCTTGTTTGAAATGATGACCTTTACAACCAAAGAGTCATCATAGGGGTGTTGACATCTTTCCAGGTTATCGTCTAAGAAGGTTATTTTCACATCTTTGTGCGGGGTTTTTTTTGTATTGTATGCACCTTAAGAAAATCGTCATATCTCGCCCTCCTAACGTATGCCCATCTTGCCAAGCTAGACTCACCTCCACCCTCGAAGCCACCCGAGATGACCCTGATTTACCCAAGGGCCTGTTGGTGTTGTGTGGGGGTGGCAAGGCAGCTCAATCGTCTCTTTCTCGATCATTTTTCTCTCTTCCGTCTCTCGCCACATAGTGTTGTAAATGGCCTCTCTGGATGAGATATTATATTTCCTTCTTTAGTTGAATGCAGTCGTCAGTCTTATGGACTATGTCTTTGTGGATGTTACAATATTTGGTGGGATCTCATATTCTGGGATCAGACTTCATCCGTGGTGGCCACCTAAAAAATCTCTCGTTTTGGACCTCATGGAGGACCTGGGAAATGGAGGCGTTCAGGAGCGTAAGCCGAGCTGACACATAACTGGGATGTAGTTTCTAAGGCGGACGACCAAGGAAGTCTTTGACGTTACCTCTCTGTTTTGGGGAAGGCTTTTTGTCTTTTCTAGGAGACTGATCTCTCTGTGGGTATCGATCACGTCTCCTTTCTTTTCTCGGGTTTCACTCTCTTTTCTTCTTTTCTCCTTCTCTTGAAGACGTTGACCCTCCTTTTAAACAAAGGACCTCCTCGCCATTAATGTAATTCTCAGATTTTGCAAGCACCTCGGCCATAATTTCCTGAGGGTTCTTGGCAATCGAAAATAGGAGGTCCTTTGATTGGAGGCCGAGTCCCGAAAGTGGTTAGGGCGAATTTTTCGTTTATACTTCTACCTTTAACGATTCATGGTTGAAAGTTGCACATAGCTCCGCAGGGACTCCTTGGGTCCCTGTTTGAAGCTCAACAGATGATAAGGCGATTTCCTGTAGGTTCTGACTCCTATGAAGTGAGATACAAATTGTATGGACAGTTCTCAGAAGGAAGAGATGAAGGACGGTTGCAATCTGTTAAACCAAGCTATGGTTGACCCTTTAAGGGTTATGGCAAAAACTCAGCACAGAATAGGGTCTGGGTACCCGTGAAGCTCCATTTGATTTTTATACGAGTTCAAGTGATCTACCGGATCTTTGATTCCATCAAATGCCTCTATATGTAGCATTCGAAACTTCTAGGGGAAAGGAAAATGAAGGATTTCAGAGGCGAAGGACGATTCAGTTTGTTGAACCAAGGCATCCATGGTGACAGGAGCTTTTCTTTTCACTACTTCTTTCACGTTTTCTAGTTCTTGCTGGATCTCGTGAAATCTTTGCTCCTAAAAATGTCAATAGCGTCATGCGGAGGTAGGGGCCGATTTTGTTTGGGTACGACTCTGGCTCGACTGTGGACTTCATCATCTGTGCGTTTATTTGGCTGCTTCCGCTAGTAGTTTTCTCTTGAATGGTTGTGGTTGTGGAGATCTGTAACTCCATTGGATGGTATATGACGATCCTGAAGAGGAACATCATGTTGGGCTGGGGGTGGAGGTGGAGGTGGATGTACAGGCAGAGCCTGTGGAAGGTGATGTGTCTGTATCCACGCCATCAAATCTTGATTCTGTTTCATAAGTTGCGTAGTGGTTCGGCGATATGTCTCCAACTCGTTGAGAGGAGGGTCCGCCACCGGACGATAGCTTTCTACATCCGCTGCTGGGGCGGGGAAGCTTTCTGGTAGATTCTGCGGGACTTGGGGGTTTGCGTGAGACTTACTCATGTTTCGAGTCAAAACCATCAAACCAACAGATGTATACAAAAACCTCGAAGGAAACGATGAAAATTGTTCCCACAGATGGCGCCAAGTTGATGGTGCTCGAAAATGCTTAGCCCAAGCGTAGAACCGTGGCTTTGAGAGCCAATGAGGGAGACAATATGAATATTTAGACTAACAGAGAAGAAAGAAATAAAGTTGGATCAAAACAACATGTAAGTGGTTCATCCTAGGCAAAAGATTAAAGCTACATTCACTGTAATAGAGACTTTTGCTCCTTGAAGTTTATATTACTCGTAGAGGAAGATTACAATAGGTGTTCTTGGCTTGTGAATGCAGATTTCTTTCTCTACCTTTACACAACGTGATTGTGTTCTATTTATACAAGTAATTGATCTAGGGTTTTCTTTGATTTTATCCTTTCTTTTGGTGATTCTGTGGTCCCCTCTTCCTTTGTCTTGTACTGGTATCTGCCACCTTGACGCAAATCATGCCCACAATCCTTAAACGGAATGTACACCAATATTCCTTTTACCAGAGAGTACGTGTTCATTAGTAGTCTAGAAACTGTCCCCTATCCCATGGGCAAGTGATGCGACGGGAGATGTTCGAGGTTTAAAGAGTACCGAGCTCCTTGTCTACGAGCTAGATGTAGCCGAGCATGATCATGCTGACTTGGACGTCCTTGAACCCTCTTCTTTGGATTGTGGTCCATTATTACTGCGGGGTGGCCAGGTTGCAAAATGGCCGTTCAACTGCCATGTAACCAAGGGGGGCCATTGGACGTTCTGGGCTTTTGGATGGGCGGCCCAAGCCAAAATCTAACCATTATCAGTACTGAAAACACTTTAAGTCAATAATTTTTTCCCTATTTTTTGGTATTATAGCCTTATAATAGTGTAACAAGTTAGAGTTGTAAGGAATAAGAATCTAATTTTTACCATGGTAAAAAATGCATCGGTTACTGTTTCCTCTATCCTTCTTGTA
Source organism: Ilex asprella (assembly GCA_023539305.1). NCBI lineage: Eukaryota > Viridiplantae > Streptophyta > Magnoliopsida > Aquifoliales > Aquifoliaceae > Ilex > Ilex asprella. The sequence continues at coordinate 26,527,607 of CM042194.1, forward strand.
ATATTTGAACACTAGGAATAATTTCATGCTAAAAGATACTCTATAATATAAAAAAATTAACATTGGCCATACAATATTATGTTTTAAATAAAAAATTTATTTATTTATTTTTTAATTATATAATTTAAAATTAAAGTGATCTGGAAAAAAATAAAGAGAGAGGTAGGAGAGAGAAAAGTTGTCTAACATTACAAGTCGTGCAAAAAAAAAGATATTTTTTTAAGGGAGAGATAATTTTGGTATGATTTTTTTTCAATTCCATCAAAGTAGTTAACTGTTATTGTAATTTTATAAGTTGAGAATTCAACTTTTTATCTATAACATTAGATAGATTGGAGAAGCAATGTGGTGAATGTAATTTTTTTTCATTTGCTTTTATTATTGACAACATGGTGGAGGTTCCATCTTAAATTTTCGTAGGAAAATTTATATTTTGACTCATTCAACCATAATCTCTATCTTAATTTATTTCTTTAACGATTGAACTTCTCATGTTGTTTCCCTCAAGTACTATAATTGGTTTTACATTAACTCAAAAGTAAGTATATCTATTATCGCTTGTACGAAAAATGTTTGGATATGTTTTTTTTTGGTTCAACGGTTAGAGGTGTATGTATTAACTTACGCGCATCTCAATTAATCCCTATTCGATTTGATAAAAAACAATTACATGTATCTCGTTTGAAGTTTGTTAAATTAACATGAGATCCGCTCATGTATGATAATAACACTATATCCCCTTCTATTTTGGTTGTCGATATGACATTCCCTCAGCATTCATGGCTCCGTTAGGAAGCCGCTAATGATATAATGACGCAAACGATTAATATTCTAGAAATACCAATATTATCCTCATAGTTCTTTAAGTGCTATTTGAAAAAAAAAATGTAATTCAACCAAACAAGAATAATGCCAAACTTGGATAAACGTAACTCTATGCCCAAATGCCCAAGCTCTTGCCCCTTCCATTACACCCAAATGTAGACTTTCAATCACATTTCCTCTCTCTTTCTCCAGGTGCTCGCATGTAACCACCTAAACACCAGCACCAGTGCTGATTCTGGGTTACCCTACTTGATCATAACCAGCGGCAACAATGATTTTTGAGAGATTGTGGGTTGTGGTGTGTGGTTGTTGTGAGCGTCAGGAGCGGAACAAGGACTTTTTTTTTTAGTGGGGACAACTTTTAACTCATGATTAAATTAACACTATACTACTTAAACTATTTAATTTTATCAGCTTTGGTTAATGGAGTTTTCATGTCCAAAACTTGAATATAAAAACTTAATTACTAAATACTATTACGGCGTCAATTTATAATTTCGCCTAGGGCAAGTGGCGGGGCCACATTAGGGCAAGGGTTGGCACTTGCCCCCCTAATTTTTTGATCACCTTTATATATGTACTCTTAAAATATTATGTTCTCGTTTAATTTATTGCATTGGCCCCACTAATATTATGAAAACTTGTGCAGTGATTCTAGTCCTTTTTATTTTCAACAAATTAGTGGTCTATTGGCCTCCTAAAACAAATTATTTTATTTTTTAATTTAGTAAAACAGATATAAAATTTCTTGACTTACATGTATATTGACCAAAAATAATAAGTCTCTTCCATCCAATACATTGTCTACCATTTTTCAACAATAAATTTTTCAATAAATTAGTAGTCTATAATTAAGCAAAACATGAGTAATGCAAAATATCGTACTCTTAAAACATTTTTGTTATTTTAAATAATTAATTTCTCAAAAAGACGATGTATGATCTCACCTAGATTTATGTATTAGCATGTGAATGTATTTAGTCATATTTTGCCCCTGCCTAAAATAAAATTCTAACTCCAACTCTACCTATGACCTCTATATTTCATGGTAATTACCCCTGCCTATGACTCATGTATTATTTATACCAACTCCACAAAAAAAAAAAAAAAAAAAGTATATTCACCACACAGTGGTGAAAAAATGTTACATTCAAGTCTTCCTGTCCTGAGTCTTTTTTTTTTATCTATATGAGTAATACATTGAAGAGTTTAAACACTTTATTAACCAGTAAATGTCTCCTTAGTGATATTTCTCTATTATTTCATGAAAGCTGTTGTTCGGCAGTCATTTAAGACTAGAGAAGACTTCATTGACTTTGTTGTTGCATGCTTTTATGTTATGTCTGGTTCAGGGAATTAATATAGGAGAGAAAAAGAATTCCATGGGAAATAAGGAGACAAATATAACACAAAGGGAAGCAAAATAAATTATTTTCTTTTTTTTTTGCTTGATTAAATTTTGATTGTTAGATATTTCGAAAAAAAAAAATATCAATATGGCTTTGAGTTCGGATTAGAATTTTGATTCAAGTGCAGAAAGAGTAAACCATTTATTTAAGGTTCTAAGACCAGAAGTTCTAGCTATCAACTCGATTCTTTGAAATTGTTTATCATTTTTTATTAAAATAAAAAGTAACAAAAATAAAATAAAAACTTTGTTTGTTTCAATACATTACCCCCTTAATTCTTATATTTTTTACATTGCAACCTCAACTATGCGATTAATTTTACGTCATGTCAATTAGTAACTTTCGTTAAAACTTCGACAGATAATTTTTTCATTTTTTCCCTTAAACACATGTAATTTTTTGTTTCACTTTGCCCCAATACGTTTGCAATTTTTGTCCAAAATGATATCGGGCATCTACGTTCTAGGTAATGTAAAATTATTCAATTAGTTGAGGGGCTAATATGAAAAATTCTATAGTTCAAGCCAGAAAGTGAAATTGAGTACATAGTTAAGGGGGTCCAAAGCATAGTTTTGTCCTCATTAATATAATCTTGGTGGTTGAAGAAACTAAGGCAGGGTGGTCGATGGGAGTTGGATGAAATGGAGGTAGATACTAAAAAACAATTTCAATTTGTAAATCTATTTAATATTACAGCTAGATGTATAAACGAAGCTTAGGATGAAAAAGTGGAAGAAATGAAAGGTAGACGAATTAGTCTTCTTTTCACCATATTCAAATTTGTCCTCTCTAAATATGGTGAAAAAGTGAAAGGAAAGATGTGTATGTGTTAAAATGTAAACTAGTACTTTTATACTCTTTGATAAAAACTAAAGCAAAGTTTGTTTATCAAATGGCCTGAGCCAAGTCGAGTTTAAACACTATTCTTGGGCGAACAAATTAGAAAAGTAGATAAATTGATCTTCATTTCACCCTATTCAAATTTATCCTCTCTAAATGGGGTGAAAAAGTGAAAGGAAAGATAGACATATGTGTTGAAATGTAAACTATCATTTTTATACCCTTTTATAAAAGTTTAAGCAAAGTTTGTTTATCAAATGACCTTAGCCAAGCCGAGTTTAAACACTATTCTCATACGAACAAATTGAGTTTCGATAGTCGGTTTGATTCATTTGCACTCCCTACAAATAGTCACCCAATACATAATAGTCACCCGATATAATGGACCCACAAGAAGATCCATACAAGAGCAACTCAATAGTCACCCAATAATACGAACACTTTTTTACTTATACCAGAAGCAGTGCTGCTAACCATTTTAAGTAATCTCCAAAACGTTTACAATCTCACAGAGATCAAACTGGAAGTTCTTACAACCAAACTTTTTTCACATTCGAGAAATTCTTACAGTACATTTGTGAAACTACTGGTTGACCAAATGACCAGTACAACTTATTTGAAATATAGTGCTTTTGCTTAACGAGACACTTAAATCAAACTGGACTTCAAATCAGACTTGTAAACCTGAGAATATAGTCTGTGAAATAGTCAACAGAAGCAATAGAGTGACGCCAAAAAGTGAAATGATAGACCATGGGCTGTTTAAATAATTATGCTTTAATTTGGCCATCCATCTGTATCGACGACGTTTGCAATGCTCGTTAACTTTGTTGAAAATTTCTGAGTAACAGAAAGTAGTAGAATCTAAAATGACATAATTGCCCAATTTGTTCCACATGGTTGAAACGGCTTCATCATCACCTAGCCAATTGTCAATGATTCCATAATGACGTAGTTTTTCAACATCCTTGGGAGAAATAATGAGGCAATCTAAAAACTTTCGGTAATCTGTCACATAAGCTGGTTCATTGTTGTCATTATATTGCTCATATGCAACCAAATTTCTAAAGATACCCTGAGTATGGTCATCAATACTCAAAGGTGGGATTTTTATGATTCCATTTTCGAAGTTTATATCCAACAAGGAGGAACTTTCTGTAGCCTTTTCAAATTTAATCCCGGCCTCTCGAAGTTCTGTGGTGCATTTTATGTATTCCCATGTTCTTCCTTGGTCTCCAACATTCTGACGCGAAGACACGATGGTTTTAAATGAGGAACACCAAGTATCATGTACAAGGCCTAGTAGATGTTTGACATTCTGCCTTGGAACAGAAGATGCTTCTAAATACCTTGAACTTTGGCAAAAAAGATGTGGGAAGATGGAGGGTACTGTTCGAAAAATGAGATCCATATTCATATGTAATAAATCACTGCCGAGTAAGCGATCGAGAACCAAAAATGGGAGTTGATTTTCAAATATCAATAAATCTTGAAGTATAATATTTCGGAACCGTAGAGATTTAAAAACCGGGTCATCCGTAGGGGCTCCAGATATAAACTTGCAAAAGTACTCGATTATAAAGCACCCATCCAGAAGCATCATTCGCACAAACTCATCCTTCTCAATTCTAGGGCACTCTGAATAACATTTCCGTGTCGTTTCTTCCAAATCTTGCATGGCAATAATAAGTCTATCCACAGTCAACCCATTTCTTTGGTTAAGCAATAGTTTTAGGTACCGTAGTTTATGTTCTTCCATCATTTGTAGGTTAGTTTTACCCCAGTGATACGGACCAATAGAAAGCATTTCTGGTTCATAGGCTTTCTCGTTTTCCCTACGTAGTTGGCCATCCACTTTGAAGATGTAAGGCTCAGAAGGTGTGGACGACAAAGAAACAAGTTGGTTGGTGATGGTATCAATCAACTGGCGGCTCATTTGCAACCGCTTTGAAATTAACAGAGGCCAGGAAAACAAATATCAATAATTTGTCGAAAGATACCATGTTTCTCATTCACGAACACAAGTGAGTTATAGAAACTATACTTACCAGAAAAAAAGAGAGATATAACAACTACAAAACAAATTAGCAAATGATTTCACATGAAACAAGGTTTGCTACAATGCGAACTTGTAAATACACACATGGGAAATGTTTGGCTTATAAGTCTCCAGCCGAGTAAAAAACATCAAAATGGTTTTTTAGTTTTTTTTGAGTTATGAAGATTAATGCTCCGTTTGGTATGATAAAAAAATAAAAGGGTGAAAAGTTGGAATGATACAAAGTTGGAGGAATAGACAAGGGTCAAGCCACCCTTGGGCTAGCGTGGGCACATGCCCCCCTCAATTTTTTTTTGCTTCATATTAAACATGTATTTTTTAAATAAAATTTAGACATATTTAATTGTGTCCACCTTAATATTGTGTTCTAGTGATATTGATTTGAATAGATCCTTACCTAAATGATTGTTAACTTTTTGAACAATGTTATTGAAACTTAATTTAAGAACTAAATACATTGCGATATTAAGTATAATAATGAGTCTTCATATTTTAAAAAATCTACTATCTATCCAATGGTCACAAACCATTGGGTCTCATGCTCTGTTTTTTTTCTACCATTGTATTTTTGTCAACAATTTTGTGGGCGATGCTTTTACTCAGGGCAACTCTTACATAATTGTGTTTTGAGCCTCGGTTTTTTGGGGTTTTTTTATGTTTGCCTTTGAGTCCTACGTGACTTCATTGTATATTTTGTGAGTGATTACTCTTGTATATTTGTTTTATTTTAATACAATTTACCTTTTGAATAAAAAAATCATTGGGTCTCCATCAATTAAATCTCAAATTAGGTATAATTAATATAATTGTTAACTTGTAGACATGTCCGAATATGTTTTGAATATAATGATATTATTTTATAATTTTTTTAAATTGTAGGGTTATTTCATTATTGTATAAAAATATGTGACTTTATGTGCTAAACTATAGGATCATAAATGAAATTTTGCTACTGCGATTTTATATATATAAAAAATATTGTTGATAAAATTAATTTTTAACTTTTTCAAATAATAAAAACATACCAGGATCAATTATAAGTAATAATAATTAGTTGCATTCTCGATAAGAAGTTTTAATTATTATTTTTTTGTTCATGTTATGTATCGATTTTTTATTTTTTATGTTTAAAAAGTATTAAATATAATTTTAATAAATATAAATTTATGAAATTTTATGGTATATTAAAAAAAATTAAAACATGCTAGTGTGCCCACCCTAATTTTTTTTTCTAGCTCCGCCCCTGGGGATAGATAAAACATTATATTTGGTAAAAAATAAAAATATGAAGGATGAAAAATTAGATGGATGAGCTTTCCTTCAAACTCACCAAAATTCATACCTCTAAAATTGGAAAGGAAAGTGGATAAAAATTTAATTATTTGTGTTAAAATGTATCTTATTTGTCTATATATCCTTTGATATATACATATATTA
>CM042194.1:26534576-26547150 GCA_023539305.1 Ilex asprella
AATGATAAAAAATGTATTTACGTTTTTTTAAATAAAAAATAAAAAAATATTTTTTCCGTCCCCGCAAAAAAAATTAATCATTTTTATTTTCCATTTATCTTACCAAAAATATAAGACGAAAAGTGTATCATTCCTATTTTCCTTCCTTGGATGATAAAAAGTGTATCCCTCCAACTTTCTATCCCTCTTATTTTTCATCTTTCCTATCAAATGGAGCATTACAGATAATCTGTTAATTTTTTTTTATGGAAGTGACCACGTGTCATTTTTTTAGACAATATCACGTGTCTAACACGTGATCATTCCATCTATGTAGAAACCAAAATAACACAAATTGAATATTTTATGGACCAAATTGATAAAATTGATACAATGAATACTAAACTAATAACAAATGCATATTTTAGTGATAAAAAATATTATTAACCCTAAAATTTAAATAGGTAGCAATTAGATAAATTTGAGAAGTGGTGTGGTGAAGATAATTTTGTTCTTCTGCTTGTACTATTTGAAACGCGGTGGAGGAACGACCTTAAATGTTTCTAGGAAAAAATTATATTTTGACCGCTTCAACTATAGTTTCTATATTATTTTATTCCTTGAACTATTAATTTTCTCATATTATCCCTACAAATTGGTCTCACATGTAAATGCCTTGCTAATTGTAGGTTTGTTAGAACTAGTCAAAGCAATTTTAATCGAAGGCATAAAATGGAATCTTAATACCATCACAAAATCTCTTTAAATTTAGTATGTGTCAATTTTTCTTTTTTTTCTTTTCTTTTTTGAAATTGTTAATATCTTCACAGAGAAGAACAATTATTGCAGAACTAAGAAAATTTCGACAAAGCAATTTCAAAAACTACAAACTACTTGAGCAAAAACAACAAATATTGCGATGATTGATTTGCAAAGCTATATAACAGAGGAAGCAAATAGAGAAAAAACGTGATGGTACTTGTATATGTTGAAAATTCATAGGATTGTGCTTTGAAGAACTTACTTGATATTTTTTCAATCCTCGGTAGAAATATTAACTGAAGATGAGACAAGAAAGAAGAAGAAGATGAAGAAGAAGAAGTAGAAGCAACTCATGATAGAAAGGGAGCTAGAAAGAATCCTCATTTATAGGCAGTTGATTATTAATGTCCTCAACTTTTCTTAATTTAACTATATAATATGAAATTCTTTTTTTTTTTTTTTTGAACAGAATATAATATGAAATTCTTGAATGGAAACAAAAAAATGGAGGCATATGAGATAACATGGTTTCAAGCTTTCACAGTGCAGCGGAGTAGCAATCTGGTGGAGGTATCTTCTGCCTTTTTTTATTACTTAAATAAATTGCATTTTTATCTTCTCGAGTCTAACCTTAATCTCACCTCACTCTTTAATTTTTAAATCTCTCACTTGAATTGATTTTATATTAACCAATGTGCTTCATAGTTTATGCTGTAGCGGAGAAGCGATCTGGTGAAGGTATCTTTGTACAATAGGTAATGATGCGGTAGTGGTGGACAACACAGGTCAATTGTCCACTGAGCTTAGTCGTTTTTTAATAATATTCATTAGAAATGAAAGCAATTGATTAACTACCTCTATTTTAAAACTCGACAAGGCAGGACTTCATTGACTTGGTCTTCTAGATTCTGTGGACAAAGGCATCCTTGTCAATTTTTTTTCCATGCTTATCAAATTTGTTATCAAATAAGTTGGTAACTCTATATCCAATTAAAAATATTTTGGAGAATTATATCCATATATTTTGAGGTTTGTGATTTAATCGCTTAGACTTTCTGATATTTAAAATATTACACACATACTTGGTGAAATTTGTACGTGCGTAACACTTAAACCCCTGCCATCAAATGTTTGTTAATATATTTGTTAGTAAATTATACTCTTATCCCCTAAAGTTTGTAAGCTTATAATACTTAGACCCCTCAAGTTTAAAATATTATAGTTAGACCAAAAATACTCAAATCAAAGATAGAATATCAAATATTTTAAATTTTAAAACCAAAATTCATGTTCTAATGTATCATTTATTAAAATAAAATCAAAAATAAAAAGCCATTTTTTTCTTAAAAAATTGTAATTAATATACAATTATACTATCTATTGGAATAAAACTAAAAAATCAAACCAGGGGTCAAAATATAATGAACACAACATATTCTAGCTTTAATTGGGGTAATTTGGTAGTTTAATTTGGTTGTTTAAACGACCAAATTAAATCCTAATCTATAGTATTGTATTTTTATTTTTATTTTTATTTCAATAAATGTCATAATATAAGATGAATTTTGATTGTAAAATTTAAAATAATTGATATTTTATCTTTGATTGGAATATTTGTAGTCTCAGTATAACATTTTAAACTTGAGGATCTAAGTATTACACGCTTATAAACTTCAAGAGGTCTAAATATAATTTGCTAATAGATATTGACGACAAGTATCTAAGGGAATGTTTGGATGGATCTAAATTATTATACGCGTACAAACTTTAAGAGGTCTGTGTGTAATATTTCAAATGTCTAGGGGTCTGAATAATTAAGTGACAAACTTTAGAATATCTGAATATAAGTCTCTCAAAACATTTTGATAAGTATTTGGTAGGTCCAAGAGTGATGTGGAGTTGCCAACTCTTTTGATAAAAATACATTTTAGTAAAAATTTTGGTAAAAAAATTGTTATGTCAGTGTCAAAAACGAATGACGATGTATTGTTGTTGGTTCTTACATGGGACTAGACAATTAGAACAGTCCAGGGGGTCTACCAAGTTGGGTGCTTAAATTATAAAAATCGTTTCGCTTGCGTTAAGAAGAAAGAAAAAAGTAGGAAACTCCAAAAAAAAAATAAAAAAAATAAGGTGTTATTGATTGGATAAGAAACCATTCTCCAGGGGTGAAACAAAAATAAGCATTCTCTAGGGCTAGGGCATTAAAGGAGAATGGATAAGAAATCAATCTCCAAGTGTATTGATTGCTGATGCTTGAAATTAAAGGAGACAATGGTCTTAGTACTCGTCTAGGAAATACGTATATAGATATAAAATATGAGTATGGTATGATAGGATATAAATGTAGGGATAAAATAAAATTCCAAAAAATAGAAAACGAGTACGGTCAAGATACGTCTATAAAATATATATTTTTACTATTATGTAAAGACTTGATGTCTATAATTTTTAGTAATTTTTTAACAATAATAAACAACTTTAACAAAAAAAAAATTAAAAAAGTTATCTATCGTCTCGATATGATACATCTACAAAATGAACGTAATTAAATAAGGGAATAAGAACCAACATTTAATTATATTGTTTGCTTAGAAGTATTTGTTGTTAAGATTATAGAGTAATCAACTCATTTAAACTCATTGGACATGTGATAATAAATTTTTTGTTAATGTATTGTGTCGTATGTGAAATCAAAAATTACATATAATTTTCTACACATAGAAGTATCCGTGAAATATTCATATATTTTATTGATTATTGAATACATTTGGTCTATGAACTTATTTGAAATATATTTTATTGATTATTTGAACTTATTTGGTCTATGAACTTAGAAATCAACCATTTCAAGAGACTAATCTCCTGCACTCTCTTCTCCCAAAAGGCTTGAACTCTTTCTATTTTTCACTAATAATGTGTTGGAATATGTTTTTCTGCAAAAAAAAATAATTTAGGTGTCTTGGCCAGCTAGAAAATCTAAAGATATTTTGGTTTGATTTCGTTTTTGTATGATACAGTCAAACATGAGACTTAATCAAGGTCTCGTTGAATCTTTAAGGTGAATTTGTTGCAACACAGTGCACAGGATTCTCCGAATCGCTCGGGGCTAATATCATCCTAAGGAAAGCATCATTTTAATGTGGCTTCAAGTATTATATTATTTTGTAATGACATGTCACCACACTAATATGGTGGTATAACTATTCTGTAACGACCTAAAATCCACATTTTGAGACATTAAATTCTAACAACCATCAAATCATGAGAGCATGCTAAACAACCATAAAATAATAACATCATTCATCATTCACTAATTAACTAGATAAATCCCAAATAAAACATAAATAAATTCTTAAATTTACATCCAAAACAAAAATAATAACTTGCAACTAAATAAATAAAAAATATTCATAATATTGTCAAATCTCTCAATTTCAAAAAAATTAAACTAGAAAGAAGCATCTTCAAGCCTCCAATTATAGATCCACATCATGATCCATCTCGGCTTCAAAATCAAACTGCTCATCTAATATGATATCTTCGTGAAATCCAAAATCTTAATATATATATACAACGTAGGATAAGTAATAAGCTTAGTAGAAAAATCATCTCAAACCCAAACAAGATTTCCAAAACGATAAAACAGATAAATCTCCATGTGTAATAAAATTTGAAGTAAGATAATAACATTTAATAACGATCTCAAGTTTGAAGTATAAAACAATAAAGTTCAATAAAATGACAGAATCATTTGCAAAACCACATCAAAAAACATAATATTTCATATACGTTGGTAGACTACTATAAATTTATACACCGTACCAATCTCGTTCACCCACCACAATCAGAAATCATTTCAATCAATCCCCGGATGGTCACAACACTCACAGATTTTTTGTTAGGGCATCTACTGACTCATACAACATTATTGAATCATTTTCAAGAATAGTATGCTAGCCCTCAGCCTCGAACATACGTAAACAATAATGGTTGACATTCACCAGAAACCAAACTCCTTACGAGTGTTAAGCAACTAGCAAACCCATTAAGGTAGAAAAACCTCTAACACTCTACGATATGCATCTAAGTGTAATTCACGCTCATCAACCACCCATACAATGAGATAATAATCACACTTTTTCACAAAATCACGTACACCAAAATCCATAGTTTTATAATTCTCAAAGTATAAGAATAATTGAAACAAAACATGCAAGAACTCATAACAAGAAACCTTCATATTCACAATATTCAAAATCTAGGGTTTTATCACAGTCATATGTTTTTTAGTTGTAAAACATGTATTTGGATGCAAATCATGTGTTTATTCAAGAATTAAAACATATATTCTACAAGAATATAAAACGTCTGAAGCTCTATCAAATAGATAAGATTGTAAATCAAGAACTAGGGTTTTGTGTCCAGAACAAACAATCTTTAATGTATTTTGTTTCAAGAAACGAATGATAAATTCAAAGAAACGAGAAAACATTATCGTTCTATTATTTATATTGTAATAGAGATGAAAAACTTATAATTATATAACCCTAATCTCAAAAAATAAGTTTCAGAAATAATTCCTACCTTAATCCGTTGTTTGATGAAACCCTACCCCATGTGCTATTTTTCTCCCTCTCACACTCTCTTAGCTCCTTAGGGTAGAAAACGGCTGAAAATTGACCTAAAAATGTCCTTAAAGTATTTGTAGGGTCAAAAACTATTCTATTATCACGAACTTGGTCGCTACTAAATATCCTTGGAGATTATTTTTGTGGGAACAATTACTTTGGAATCATGTGAATGAGAAGAGTCCTTGATGAATTTCCAATGTTCTACATGGTTTCCTATGTTAACCATTGCATTATAGTTTTCAAAGCCATGAAACGGGAATGAACATGTGTATTTAGCAAATTATATAGAATGTCCTTTAATGGGTTTTCAAAATTCTAATTGTTTGTTTTCATTAAAAGTTGTGAAATCTTAGAAATCAACCATTTCAAGAGACTAATCTCCTCCACTTTCTTCTCCCAAAAGGCTTGAACACTTTCTATTTTTCACTAATAATGTATTGGAATATGTTTTTCTACAAAAAAAAAAATATATATCTTGGCCAGCAAGAAACTCTGAAGATATTTTGGTTTTATTTCATTTCTGTATGATACAGTCAAACATGAGACTTAATCAAGGTCCCGTTGAATCTTGAAGGCGAATTTGTTGTAACACACTGCACACGATTCTCCGAATCACTCGAGGCTAATATCATCCTAAGGAAAACATCATTTTAATGTGGTTTCAAGTGTTATATTATTTTCTTCTTTCATCATCAAATTTGTACACAAACATTAGTCTGGGATTAGTTTAGTTTCTCAACAAAATAAGCTACAAAAGAAAAAAAAATATACTAACACGAGAGGTAATAACATGATTTATTGTTCAAAACCCTCCAAAGAAATTTTGTGCGGCAGAGCTGGACCCTTCTTGTGTTCGCTTCGGGGATGTCTGCGTTTCAATCGAAGCTTATTTGGTTGAAACAAACCCTGAGGGTCTGTAACAAGAAAGTGTTCGGTGATTAATCTTGATTAATGCATGATTTAATTAAGTTAATAGGTCAATTGTGTTAGTTAAACTAATCAAAAGTGACCTATTATGGTTAGTGTGTAAATTAGAGATAATGCATTAATTGTTGTTCTTTTCAGGGTTTTATGCGTCAAAGCTACAAACTACCGGAGAGCCAATTGTGAATTCTAAGATGACAATTATTAAAGCCCTAAACAAAAAGAGATTAAAGTAATCCAAATGTCATCTTTTGGAAGCTTGTGAAATGATAACTTTTGGAAGCTTGTGAATGACAACTTTTAAAAGATTGTGAATGACAATATTTAGAAACTTGTGAATGTCATCCTTTGGGCTTGTGAATGGTATTTTTGGAGTTTGTAAATGTTATCCCTTGGGGTTTGTAAAGGCTTTGCCTATAAATACCACCCCTTTGTGGCTTGTAGAGACATAAGTTTTTTGCTTGACATAAATTTTTTTGAGAGAAATAAGTTTTTGTTAGATAAAAGTTTTTGCTAGATTTCTTGGTTGTGGAAATTCCTCCAAGTTGTTATTGCTTTCTTTCTTTCCTTAGAGGAGTGAAACTCTTCCACTTTTTTAGAGCTTTACCGAAGCCGTGAAGGGTGGAACGTGATTCACTCATTCTTTGTCGAAGATCGTTTATATTAATGCATTTCGTTTATTGCTTTCTTTGTATTGTTACTTTCTTTTAGGAAATTATCATCTCTTGGTTGTGGAATACCCATCAAGTAGTATTGCTTGGTTGTGGAATACCCACCAATTAATTATTTCTTTCTTTATTGTGTTATTATCTCTTGGTTGTGGAATACCCACCAAGTAGTATTGCTTGGTTGTGGAATACCCACCAATTAATTATTGTTATCTTTTAATTTAAGTCTTGTTTTATTTTACTTCCATTGTCGAAGATTGTTTATATTGATGCATTTCATTTATGATTAGTTCTAACATTTATTTATTTATAATGTCTTCCCATTTAATTGTTGTCTTTACTTTAACTATGAGTAGCTAAGCTTTTAGTTGGCTAATCCAAGGGAGACCTTCTCTTGGGTATGTCATTTCAACTCGTTGTCTTTCCTCCTCTCGGTGTACGATGGTTCGGTTTGACTGGGTTGAGAGTGGATGTGGTTGTGAGTCTTTGATATCCCATAGGCCTGGTCACGGGTTATGCTTGGATCCTCATCATCTCGTCTCTAGCTTCCCACGAATCAATCATTCATCTATGCACCAGTAGAAGAAGGTTTTGAGTTGAATTGAGATTCTCATTGGAATGACCTCTTTGGATTAGCCAACACTAGTAGCTAGGATTTTAGTTGGTTAATCCAAGGAAAAATTCTTCTTGGGGATTCCATTTCAACTCTTCTTCACTCCTCCCTTTAGAGTCAAATGGTTCGGTTTGACGGGGTTGATAGTAGATGAGTTGGTGAGCCTTTGATATTCCGTAGGCCTAGTCACGGTTTATGCTTAGATACTCATTAATCTCATCCCTAGCTTCCCCCGAATCAATCGTTCATTCATGCTCAATCGAAGGAAGGCTTTGAGTTGATTTGGTATTCCCATTGGAATGAACCCTTTGGATTAGCCAACACTTACTTTACTTGCATTTTCATTTACAAACACAACCCCAAAACATAAACAAAAGATTTTACACTTTCTTTTCACTTTTACAAAATCACTTTCACACACTTGAACTTTCCTTCCCTGAGGAGACGACCTTGAAATACTTTTCCAAGTAAAACACCGACACACAAAAGACTCCTTGCGATTGGGGAGCACTTTTGTTCACATTTCACACATTTGGTTCATCCCATTCCATTTTCTCCTTGCCCTTTCTTTTGACATCGTCCCAAGGGAGAGTGACACTCCCCCTCACACATACATCAATGGAGATGTTAGTAAGTTAGGAACTGCAGAAAAAATTACTCAATCATTCGGCAATGTGTTTCAGCGAGTTCATAAGGTCGAGGCCGAGGCCGAGGTTAGTAGGAGAGAGGTGACACATGATCAGTCAGGGTCTCCTTCAGACCAGGCTGCCCTTCATTAGGCTAGGGCTGAGTTACAGCAGACTTTACAGTGTGAGGAGTCTTTTATAAGACAGCAGTCCCATGTCCGATGGCTTTCAGAGGGGGATTCGAACACCCACTTCTTTCATGATTCGGTGAGAAAAAAGCAGCATGTTCTTTCAGTCCATTGGAATCGAGGTGATGACATAGAATGGATTATTGAGCCTGGGGCTATTGGTGCTTCGGTAATGTCCTTTTTTTAAGGATTGTTCTCAGTGGAGGCTGATCAGGTTAAGGTTGCAGATTTTTTGGCTATTCCAGCTATTGTGACTATTGTAGATGATGTTGGGTTGCGTTCTATGCTGACTTTAGAGGAGGTGAGACAAATCGTGTTCTCTATTGATTTTGATAATGAGTCGGGGCCGGATGGGTAATGTAGTCTCTTTTATCAGTTTTGCTGGGACATTATGGGAGCAGATTTGCTGGCTGCAGTTCAAGATTACTTTTGGGGTTCTCCTATGCCTCGAGGATTAATGAGCACGTTGGTGGTGCTTTTGCCCAAGAAGGAATCACCTTCTACTTGGGCGGATTTTCGGCCAATCAGTTTATGTAACGTGGGCAATAAGGTGATGACGAAGATCCTCGTTTTTCGTCTTCCATCCTTATTTCCGAGTATCATATCACCGACGTGGAGTGGGTTTATGCCGGGCCGACTGTTGCAGGACAATGTTCTTTTGACTCAGGAGTTGGTTCATGATTTGGGGAGAGGTTATTGGGGTGGGAGTGTCGTGCTGAAGCTTGATATGGCTAAGGCATATGATAGGATGCCTTGGACATTCATCCTTCAGATGTTGCGGGATTTTAGGTGAGGGCTAGATTTCTTTGGTTCGGTGAGCTATCTGGGGGCCATGGTTTTTGGTGATGGTGAATGGGGTCAGTCATGGCTTTTTTTAGTCTCAAGGGTTGTGGCAGGGTGACACCTTTTCTTCTTGTTTGTTCATCATTGCTACAGAGCATTTCTCTTGAGGCTTGGACTCTTTGTATGCTTGGTTTCTAGGGGTGGCTCATAGTACTGGAGTTGGGGTTTCAATTTCACATTTGACTTTTGTTGATGACATTATTATTTTTTGCTAATGGGTGTCAGTCGAGCTTGCAGCGAGTTATGGATTTCCTTCATCAATATGAGGTTGCCTCTGGTCTGTTAGTTAGTTATGCTAAGAGCAGTTTCTATATTTGTTCGCGTGTCTCGTATTCTAAAGAGGTGATTGCACGATAGACCACTGATTTTCAGAAGCGTGACCTTCCATTTTTATTTGGGGTGCCCTATCTACTTGAGTCATCTCCGAATCTCATACTTTGATGAGATGAGTCGGAAGGTGCGTGAGCTGATTTCTAGACAGGCAAATCGCTTGCTTTCCTTTGGAGGTAAGCTCACTTTGATTCGTCATGTGCTCACATCGATGTCTATTTACTTGTTTCACGTGTTGAGGCCTCCTACAGATTTTTTCACTAGTTAGGGAGGATGTTCACTCGTTTCTTGTGGGGTGACACAACTACTCATTGGAGGATTCACTGGTGTCACTGGGCTGAGATATGTTACCATGTAGAAGAGGGCAGCTTAGGGGTGCGTTCTTTTTTCTGACTTAGCCGAGGCTTGTGAGGTGAAGATTTGGTAGAGTTTTCGTGCTCAACAGTTACTTTGGTCCACTTTTATGAGGGTCAAGTATTGTAGGTTCATCCATCTTGGGCTGATTGATTTTTGTTACTCAGCTTCACCTCTTTAGAGGTAGTTGTGTGGGATTCGATCTGTGGCTAAGCTGAAGATCAGATGACTAGTACGGTCCAGTTGGTTGGGGGATTACCCGTTGGCTTTAGTGTGTCCGGGGACAGCTTCTAGGGTTCTTATTTATGTTTATTGGGCAGGTTAGTAGTGGGGACAGAGACCGATTGTTAGGGGTTTTGCATTCTTCAGTTTGTGCAGATTCTAATTCCGGATCACGGGGTTGATCAAATGAAGTGGAGTTTGTATTTGGATGGAAATTTTTCCTTGAGGACTGCTTGGGCTGATATTCGGGAGTGTGGCTCCAGTTTGAGTTGAGTTTTCTTGTGTCTGATAGAGGCATATTCTAACTCAAGCCTCATTCTTTATGTAGCAGTTGTTTCATTGTTTCCGCGCCACAGATGATGACTTAGAGAGACGAGGTTTTCATGTAGTATCTCGGTGTGTATGTGGTAGGGCTGTTGAGACTCTTTGACATCTTTTGTTAGATTGTTCGCTTGCAATTCAGATGTGGGGTCACTTTTATTGGATGTTTGGGATCAGATCTTGGCCGTTTCAGTCTCCTTATGCTTTAATGCTTCATTGGCAGTATTGTGCTCCTTTTGTAGGTCACGTGCGAGGTACTACTACCTTGCTTCAATCTGTGGCACCTATGGAATGCGCGTAATGCTGATAAGTTTGATGGTTGGGCCGTTCAATTGTCCATTGTGGTTTAGAGGCTTATGGCTAATATGCAGTTGGTTGGGCTTGATTTTGGGTTTGCTCCGAGTCAGTTCCATCGGGATAAGTCGGTTAAGTTTGTAGGTTCTCTTAGAGTCTTGGTTCCTCGGCCTCGGCATCTTCCCTTGGTTGCTTGGACTCGTCTTGTACCAGGTTGCCTTAAGATCAATGTTAACAGATGTTCTAAAGGCAATTCGAGGTTGTCTCCAGTAAGGGGTGTTATTAGGGACCCCAGGGTCGGGTTCTCAGGTCTTTTGGCTTGTTTCTAGGGCATCAGCCTATTCTACTGCAGATTTGAGAGCTTCAGAGTTGGTAATGGACTCAGATTCAACTACAGTTATTTCTTAGGTTTCTTCTGAGGGTACTGGGTGTTAGGTTTATGCTTACCTGCTTGCTCGGATTCGACTTTTGTGTGCTTCTCTCGACTCATGTTTGCCACGTCCTGCGGGAGGCGAATCAGGCTGCCGACTTCATGGCTAATTAGGCTTGTTGTCATCAGCTCAATCAGCGATTTCGTGATTCGTCATCTCTTCCTTCTGGGATTACTAGCATTCTCGCCTTAGATGCTCGACAGACTCCTCACGTTCGTCGATGAGTTTTTTATTTTCATTTATGCTTTCAGTTATTTCTATGGAGAGTCCCCACTTTACTTTCATGTTTTTGGTGGTGAGTCACCACCTTGCTTTTGCTTTGACTTTATTCCTCCTCCCTTGTACCTTTTTCTTTTTAGTTATATATACAGGTAGGAGTCCTGCCAAACCCCCCACCCACACTGGGTGGTTTTAAAAAAAAAACTTATATATGTAAAAACAAGTAGATTTTTTAAAATATTTTGACGATAATTTCGTTAGAAATGGTAAACTTTACATAAATTTTCAAGTATTAGATATGTAAAGTTACATTCATACTTGTGGCGAACAGCGACGGCCGAAACCCTAACCCTAACTGCATCATCCTCACCAACTGCCACAATCACCGACCAGCACTTGACAAGCATCCATCTGACCAGCATCACCGACTGCCTCTATCAAACCAACAAAGTGCTGCACCGATTGCCTCCATAAAAAGCCTACACCAACTGCCTCTAGAATCCTAACAAAGTGCTGCACCAAGCCTCCATAAATAAGCCTGCACCGACTGCTTCTATAAACCCACTACACACCAACCGACTGCCTACAACCCAGGTCACGGACTACTCAAGGTTGCGCCAAACCAACAAAGCACCAACCAACTGCCTACACTACAAACCCAACCCACTGACTGCCCAAGCCCCAAAGACTGCTCACCCGTGAAGGCTGGGCCTCCTTCACTGCCTTTCATCTTTGCTCTTTCACCTTCAATCGGTGAATTTTTCACTCATGTAATTAACCCTAACCCTAACCCTAACCCTAGCCCTAGCCCTAGCCCTTCCTCCACCCGCACCTATTACCAATCTAGATGCCGGTGATGACTCAACCACTGGCCTAAACTCACCACCCTCCCCCTCCCTCTCCCGATGCATATCCTTATACTGGCGGAGTTATCCATTATCCCACTGCCAGCGATTTACATCATGCTGATCCAACAGGGTACAATTATAAGCAAACTCGGCCTAACCCTCAATCTGCCCATCCCATCATCAAACCCGACCTAGTTCTCATAACTAATACCATTCGCCAACCTCCTAAAGCTAAACATCAATCCGGTCGAAATCCAACACAACCTGGTGCTCCCAAACCAGTCATACCCACCACCCATAATTCTTGGACCCAACCCC
>CM042194.1:26560051-26574962 GCA_023539305.1 Ilex asprella
ACGTATAAATATAAATATAAGTATATATATATTAACAAAATACACATGAATCAAAGTGCATTAAATATTAAAGTTCTCCCATAAAACTAGGAGATATTTAATGCATCACTTTCCAAAGAACATACACATGAATCAATGGAGGACAAAAATGTCACAAAAAAATTAGGTAAATTCAAATTATGTACTTGGATACAAATAAGTATCCAAATTAATGACTTAATAATCCTACATTTTTTTCTGTGTACTTTTTAACCAAATAAATCTATTTTGGCGTACCCCCTTCCAATTTCCCCTTAATAAAATTGTACAAAAATTTAATTTGGAGCCCCCAAATTTTCGTCCCATTTGGAGGCTCTAGGCAATGGCCTTAATCGCCTGGTGCATGGGCCGGCACTGGACATGAATATTCTTGTTGTGAGGAGCGCCATTAAATACCTCTTATGTTTCTCATTTTCATCTCAATGAGCCCCCCCACTGTGCTATTGTGGCTTGAAATATGTAAAGAAAAACTGAGTGCTGTTCAGAGGCACTACTGGCATTCTCATGTCTCAATTTTCATTTTTGTTGGCAAAATACCATTACGTTGCCGTAAAAGCCTATAAGATCCCGTTCCAAATTTAAATATGAATAGTATAGTTTTTTAAAGAGTGCTCCAAAAATAGTTAAAATGATGATAAGAACTTTGAATTTTGGTTGAAAGAGTAGGCATAAAGTTTGAGTTTTACGCGTATTAACATTCGGGTCAAATTTAGTTCAGAGGTATTTAAGGTTGACAAGGGAAGCAAAGTAGATTTCTAAAAAAAATTAGGTGAAAATAATGTTACCATTGGACACGGGAGGTCTCAAAAACCTTGGTATAGGCGCCTAACTTGTAGAGATGAAGAACGGGTATTGATTGAGATATTGGTGATTCAAGATGAATCAAGTGTTCCACTATTATTTAAGATGATTTTAGAGATTGAAAGTTGAAGAAAAGAAATTTGGAGGTGTTCTCGTACTTAAACACATTTTGGAGAGAATTCAGGTAGAAAATAATTTTGACACTTCTTCATTATTTCGACCATAAGTTTTTACCCTGGGTATGAGATTAAACTGATTCTTGAGGCATTGGCAAGAAGACTTCAAGCTTTACTAAAGTGTATTTTATAAAAAATTCATGATTCGGTCTCTAACTAGGTCAAAACTAGGCAGAAAGTTGGGTCCATCCGAACAAAAAATCCACCACTCGATCGGAAGTGCGATAATACAATCTTGATCGGTGTGGAAATGAGATATTGGGAGGAGGAGTTCAAACAAAAATCTTTCGTCCAAACGGAAATGCTATTTTCAACCTGATTAGCTTCGCTCTACTTGATCCTTTTTTGCCCTTATAAACACCATAGATACTTGTTTTAAGATTTTTTTTACATGATTTTCAACCTAAAGAACCTAAGAGAGTCTTGAAAAGAAGTAGAGTAGATGGGGTTAGATCTCAAAGGGATCAACGTGCACACAAAACACGATATGAGTAATTTTCTTTGAAATTAAGGTGGGAGTTCTTTATTTTTTCGTATTCATTGAGGTTAGGACATGTAAACTCCCATATATTTATGTAATGTGTAGTAATTACTATGTGTTGCATGTATATGTACAACTTAAGAATAGAATATGTAGGTTGTATTAGAAGATAGTAAGTGTTTTGAATCTTTTATGCATTAGAACATGTAAGTGTAACGAGAGTTGGGGTTTGTCTACAAGTAGGGAAGAGCAAAAAATGTAGTTGAATAATAATAATAAAATTTGATATAAAAAAACGTATAAAATAACTTTGGTTGAAACTGGGTGCTGCTAGTAATTAGTAGATGTATGTGGAGTTTAGGATGAAAAAGTGGAATAAATGAAAAGTTGAACGACTTGTCTTCTTTTATCATTTCTAACTTGACCGAAAAAGTGAAAAGAAAGGTAGACATATATGTTGACATATAGACTATTTACTTTTATACTCTTCGATAAAAACTTGAGCAAGGTTTGTTTATCAGATGAGCTAAGCCAAATCAAGTTTAAACATTATATTTGGGCGAATTTTTTTGAAAAATAGACGAATTAGTCTTATTTTCACCCTATTTAAATTTATCCTCTCTAAATAGGGTTAAAAAGTGAAAAGAAGGATAGGCTCGATGGGAGTTTGATGAAATATTTTGTGAAATATTTTCATCCTTTCAAGCTTTGTCCTCATTGATGTAATATTTGGTGGTTGTAAGAAATGGGGTGCTCGATGGGAGTTCGATGAAAGCGTAGTGGAAACGAAAAAGTTATTTCTATTTATTACTAGTTGGTGCACACGTGCGTTGCACGTGAACCATTTGAATTTATACATTATCTATTATTATTGTAAAGACTTTGTCACTATTCAAATTTGAGTAAATAAGTTGTAGTGAACAATATGTATTTTAAACCTAATTGTTAGCACAGTCACAATTTTATAGACAAATCTTATATTCAAAGCAGCTTTAGTACTATAATGCTCTGGAAAAGAGGACGGAAAAATATAAATCAAGATAATCCAAAATAATTGTACATAATAGTTATTAAGAGTCTTAAAGCAACTCATGCTTGGAAGAGTTAGATTCGTGGTTAAAATTTTTCTCTTAGTGATACATAAAGGTCTAATATAAGCAATTGCAAAATGAAAACTACAACAATTAATAATTAATTTTTTATATTTTGTGTTTGCAGATAAACAACAAAAAAACTAATTTATGACCTTGTGAAGCAATTGTAGTGGGTAAGGTATTTCTTGCAAGTAAAAAAAGATTATCTTCCTTCTCAAGGCTCACACTTTCCTCTCAATTATTTCATGTCACAATTTTTGGTTAGTCATTGTGCCGCCAGTCCTTAGATACACAGACTTACCAACAATTGAGCATAACTTTGTTAGTATGCTTGTTGTCAATTCGAACCAAACACAATGTGCATAAAGAAAAGCTACACGCACAAAACCCCCATCTGAGACCTTTTTGTGCTAGTGATTGGGTACTTGAGCTTCCTTGATTCCAATTTGTCCATGAGTTGAGTTTCGATAGTAAAAAAATCATGTCAATTTCACTTTTACTGCACAATTAACCATGGACATAAAGACACAATTATAACTCTCTGACATGAGAAAAGGAAATAAATGAGAATAATATAATGTAAAATCTATATTACCAGTATGTAGCAAGAAAAGGAATGTCCCTCTCTATCTCTCTCTCTCTCGCGCGCCCGCTCTAATTAATATAACATGAGTGACCAAGATAAATAGTTCATTTTCTCAATAGCATTAGTGGTGTACTCTTTAATTTAATCATAAACTTTTGTATCACAACCTCTCGTTGAGACAGAGAAACAGCTAGAACTCTCTTCCAGAAGAATTGGAATCTCTTCAAATCAAGTGTTTGGGTTTTCAATTCCCTCTACCTTTCTTTATTGAAATATTTGGCTTAATACAGCCATCCAGCAGTAACAAAATAGCAAGAATGGTGCAACAACTAATGTAACAGCTCCAGCCTTGATCTGCTCCTTGAAATGCTCTGATTGTGATGCATGGGGATTGAAATGGTCCCGCAAGAGACTTGGTCAAATGTGCAAAGAATTATGAGCCCAAACCACCAATCCCCTCAAGTGCTCTGTTTGCATCAATTAGCTCTCCTAGATACAAATTATCAAGTGAAAATATAACAAATAAAAAAATTCAAATGTTTCTCTTATTATATATTGAAAAAGAAATATAATACTCACAAAGTTTCCTGCAACCTTGGAATCAAATCTACATAAATGAGATATGGCCAATGATAATGGACAAAAAAGAAGCAAATCTAAATAATGACAAAAAATATAGTATACAACTACAAAAAAAGTAGCCAAGGCCAAAACTGCATATTTATTGGTCCCTTTTCTAAATTGCCAAGAAGAAAGTCATAATATTTGATGTTATTGTTTGAGAAATAGCTCATTTATAACATAATTACACAAGCCAACCTAACAGTCTAAATATATACTAAGGTTACATTAATATTTCACCTCACTCCAAACAATTGAATTCTATTCTTAATCACTGAAACTTCATCAAATCAACCCCTAACCAATATTCAACAATCCTAAACAAATTGATAATTAACCCCAATTTGAAAAATTTGAACTTCTCAGTGTACTCATTATTCTAATAGTATTTGATTACTAAACAAGAGAAGTAAAAAGAGGGAATCAAAATATTTGACCACATTGAAAAGGTTGCTCCAAGAGAAAATCTCTCATCATGGTCCTTTTCTCCTTATAGTACACCAATGGATACAAAAAGACGGAAACAAAAAGTTTCCATTTTTATCTTCTTCTGAAAAGAGAAAAATTAAAATTCTACATTTTTCATCTTCCATTAGGATTGAAAAAGAAGAACAACATAAGTTAGAAAATTGTTGAGAGAAACAAGCGTGAAAACTGCTACACATACACTTAATGAAAGAAGGGGCTCGCTTGGTACAAAACTTTTTAGGTGTAACTTAGGTAAAGTTCAAGAACATTATCCCTCAAAACCCATCTCAGTTCCCTGAAAATTAAAGAGCTATCAAAATCTCCAAATGTAAATAAATGTAAAAATTGATAAACAAAATTCAAATGAAACATAAATGGACCCCATTGAACTCCAACCTTCACTATACTTTTCCATTCAACCAAATAACTCAATAAATATTCAGGAAAAAAAAAATCATCAACTCCACATACAATATTATCAAAGATTCACTGGAAAAGAATTCAAATTGCTAGGTCTAGCATATTAGTTCATCTAATTGTACATAACATGCCTTCATCTCGAACATGATCAGAAGACAAAAGATTCTAGAATATATCACCTAAAATTCAATCCAAATTCAAATCCAAATCTAAATCATTCTCATGCATTGTTTGGTAGGAATTATGGAAAATAGGAGGAATGAATTGTAAGAGGGATACATTTTCTATCCTTCAAGGAAGTAAAATAAGAATAATATATTTTCCTTCCTTTGTGTTTGGTAGAATAGATGAAAAATAAAAATGAATAATTTTTTTTGTACTTGATAAGATGACAAAAATATTTTTAAATTTTAAATTTTTAAATTTTAATTTGATTTTAATTTTTAATTTGATTTTAATTTTTAATTTGATTTTAATTTTAAAAACTATAAATAAATATTTTATCATTGTATTTATATATAAAATTAATGTATACATAATACATGTATATATTAAAGAATATATGAGCAACTAAAATAAATTTCAACACAAATAATTAACTTTTCATCAATATTTTTTTCGATTTTGGAGAAATTGATTTTAGTTAATTGGAAGAAAAGTTCATCCATCCATTTTTCCATCCTTCCAATTTTCCTTTCTTACCAAACATGATATTTTATTTATCCTTTCAATTTTTTATCTTTCCAATTTTTTAGTCTTCCATTTTTTCATCATACCATACAAAGCATCATTGTCAAATTAACTTTTTCTATACATAAATATACATAGAGAATGAAATAGAGAGATAGAAGGTAAAACGGAATCATAACATCTTTCTAAGCATTGATGATGGAAACCAATCGGCAAGTACATAGGCATAACGAAAACAAATAAGAACAAAAAATGACTGACGAGTTGGTTCGATAACAATTGATTATACAACAAGTCCATTGAACAATGATTAGAAACCAGAAGAGTACCTTAAGCACAAAACCCAGACCAACAATTTAAATCTTAGAAAATAATTCACAAAACAAATCACCCTTTATTGCCACAATTATTTTCAAAGAAGCCAAAGAACATCACGCGGTTAAAAAGCACTAAAGACAAGAACACAGAGGAACGAAACACTAAAAAACACTTAGTTTAATAATAGACA
This sequence comes from Ilex asprella, assembly GCA_023539305.1. NCBI lineage: Eukaryota > Viridiplantae > Streptophyta > Magnoliopsida > Aquifoliales > Aquifoliaceae > Ilex > Ilex asprella. Next base: position 26,565,936 of record CM042194.1, read on the forward strand.
ACATTAAACAAAATTCAGAGAGTACATTTAAGCTCTAGAGAGTACACTATTATGTTTCTTAACTGATGTTGTAACTCTAGAGAGTACATTTAAGCTCACTGTTGTTTGGGTTGTTTAAGCCGATTGCATTTAGAAAGTCGCGTTTTAAGTCAATTAAATAATTTAAGCAAGTAGTTGATCAATAGTAATTGGTTGCATACCAATAGAATAATTGCTAATTATGTATTCTCCTATGTAAAATATATTTTTGGGGTCAATTAAATGTTTTTTACTATTATTGATATAGATAGATAGATATATGAACATTAGAGCCAATTAGCAAGACCATCTATTAATATAGAAATCCAAAAGTTCTCTTCACTATTGTGATTAAATGGAGAATATGAAAAGTTTAATTTAATGTTGTCATTATGTATTTTTAAAGGTTATTATTGAAGATCACATGTTCTTATCACTTTTCAATATATGATAAAAATGTCATAATACTAATGTTTGGGGGTAAAAAGGAAAAATAAATGTTTTTCAAGTATGTAAACATTTTAAAGTAGTATAGATAATTTTCATTAGCACAATGCAATAACCTTAGGATCAAATTACACTTGGACCCCCTAATCTATGAACTTGTTTCAAATTATCCAATACACTATAAACTTTCTCACATTGCACCTTAAATTATAGGTCTGGTTTTTCATTGCCTCAATTGTTAACTGCCATCCAATTTTTCAGGGCACACTAGGGAAGAAATAAAATTCTGCCCAACTGGGGAGGGAAATACCACATCTCCCCACATTGTAGGATCCTATTTTTTTTTAATCCATATTCGCTGTGAAAAATTGGACAAAAGTCAATGTGAAACTCATACGGATAGTTTAACGTGCAATATGAAAAAGTTGATAATTTAAAGTGAATGAAATAAAGACATAGTTTCAGGGGTCTAGATGTAATTTTCCCATATCTTGAAAAGTTTGGGTAAAAATTATTTCAGCTTGCTAGTCTTTCATAGATTCATATGGGGAGAATTTTAAGCATAAAGAAGAGAAGCCAAGTATGTTCGTTCCAAGCCACAAAGTGAAGATTTTAGTTCACAGGAACAGATATAGGTTTCCCGGGTAAAGGTTTCCTGCAGTGCCAATAGCATTACAGGTTGCAGGTTCCAACTTCAAATGAAATTATTTTTCAACCTATTTGTTTGATTATTCAAAATAACGAATTTACATATAATTGTTACATTCCACCTGGGGGGACAAATAGGGAAGAGCAAAAAATATAGTTTGTGCGATTGTTAGTACAAGTAGCGAACCAACAGCAACAAATGAAATGAATGCCCATAGACTGTTGAAATAATTTTGCCTCAAGTTTGCCATCCATTTGTTGCAAGGAGACCTGCAATGCTTATTCACGTTGTTGAAAACTTCAGTGTAAGAGACATTCTTAGAGAGTGCAACACCATTGAAAAGCTTGTTTAACATGTCGCAAACCATGACATCATCACCTAAAAAATTAATGATAACCCGCAAGAGCGAAGCAATCTGGCATCCTTTGGAGAATTGACTGGGCAATCCATGAACCTGGTATAATCGGTGACATATCTTGTATGGATATCGGGAAGAAACTGTTAATATGCAATTAGATTTCTCAGGACAGATTCAGTTTGATCAATAATATAAAATTGTGGAATTTCCATTAACCTATTATTGAATTTAATATGAAACAAACTATCACTATTCTTAACATTCTTCAATTCAATTCCAGACTCTTGGAGTTCCATAATGGAACTTATGAATTCCAATCAAGGTTACCAGAAAAACGTGAGAGGACCTACGAACCACAATCTGGGATGCACGACCCAAACGTGGGTCATTCGCGACCTGGATCACTCCTATCTCCAACCCCAATTTATCCAATCAATTAACAAAACCCAGATTCTCAATATAAACCCTAACCCCAAACCAAACCAAATCAAAGCAAATTACACAGATTAAATTATAATAGGCTAAAGTAAAGAGTAGGTAACTTACTCAATTTATCTCTGATTCGACTTCTTCTTCTTCTATGATTCGACTTCTTCTTCTTCTATGCTTCGATTTCTTTGATTTCTTTGCTTCGACTTCTTCGATTTCTTTGCTTCGATTTCTCTGTTGCGATTGGGCTTCTTCTTCGTGATGAACCAGATGAACTGACTTCTCTGGTTCATCGCTCTCTCTCTATTTCTCTCTCTCTCTTTGCTTCAAATTCTTCGTTGACGACTAACTGATGAGACGAGAACTTCGTTCTCTTTCTCCGTCTCTCTCTCTCTATATTTGCCACCGACCATGTGATAGAAGTTGTCTAGAGTAGGACTTGGGAAATAGATATTTGAGTTGTAGTTAATACCTATGTAATATGAAATTACCGTAAAACCCCACTTATAAAATAAGAATAGGGAATATAATTTGGGTAAAAAAGTCAAAATTGGGTAAAAAAAATAACACATACACGTCAACCCTATAAACATATTTTTTAATCTTAATTATATTTTAATCCCAACTTTAGCCTCTGTACCGCGGCTACTACGTACTGCCTCCATTTTCCACCACAATTATTCTTTCACTTTCTTTGAATTCTTATTATTTAAAAAATAATTTTTGAAAAAAGAATGAGGGAAGTACAAGATTATTCTCAAATTGAAGAACAATTTGAAATTAATATTCAAAATTTGGATGATTCTACTGATGAACAAGAAGTTGAACATATTGAAGTAACAGAAGAATATAACACTAGGCAACCACAAAAAAATTACACACAGGAAGATCAATTACAAGTTGATTCAAAATTAAAACCACTACTCAATGAAGTCAATCTTATTCATGCAGCTCAAGGAAAAAATCCAGGGGGATCAAAGAGTTGGTCATGTAAGCATTGCAGTGGTAAATTTACAAGTTCGTATACTCGAATGCATTATCACTTTTTGGTTCCCCACTCGGGAAAAAAACAGGAATTAAACGGTGTCAAGCTTTGATGAATAATTTGACTGAATATACAAAGTTGTGAGAAAGAGTACAAAAGCCAGAAAAAATATGAGTTTCTTCATCCCTAAAAAATTCTACATTGATGAAGCGACAACCTTCACCGACGACGGGTTCAATTGAAGATGCATTCAAAATAATGGATCGAGACATGGTTGACTTGAAGGTCATGAGAGAATTATGTGCTAATGGAATCTTATTCAATGTGTTATGAAATCCTCAATTAATTGAAATGATTTCAGCTATAAATAGAGGACCTAAAAGTTACATGACTCCCAGCTACGAAAAAGCAAGAACTACATTATTGAATGATTGCAAACGAAGTGTTGAAAAAAATTTGATTCTGGTTAAAGATACATGGTATTCTAATGAGGTATCCATTGCATCAGATGGGTGGACTAATGTGAAGCATCAACCACTTATTAATATCGTTGCTGCAAATAGTCGTGGAGCTATGTTTTTATATACTGAAGATTTTTCAGGGATAGAGAAAACAGGTAAAGCAATTGCTGATTTTTTGTTGAAAGTCATTGAAGAAGTAGGTCCACTAAATGTCATTCAAGTAGTGACCGATAACGTAGCAAATTGCAAACTTACAGGGAAAGAGGTGAAAAAGGTACACAAACATATATTTTTGTCTCCTTGCGTTGTTCATACTCTGAATCTAATTTTTAAAGACTTTGCAAAGGAATTTGAGTAGTTTAGAAATACTTATAGAAGGGGAAAGTCTATTGTTAAATATTTCTTGAACCATACACATGCATTGACTATGTTTAGGGCTTAGTCTAAATTAAAGCTATTAAAAGTGGCTAAAATCAGGTTTAATTCGCATTATATTTTGTTGAAGCAACTTGTTGACTGTAGAGAGTCCCTTGCAACTACCATTGTTCTTAAGTCATGGAAAGAATTAGTGAAATCTAGAGATGAACACACAAGGAAGTTAGGTGCTTTAGTTACAGAAACAGTAATTAGTGAAGAATTTTGGGAGGATGTGGAAAATATCATAAGTATCACAAAACCTATATTTTTTCTTATTAAATTTTGTGATGGGGAAGGTCAAAAAATGGATGAGATTTATGAGAAGATGGACAACATGCTTGGTGAAATAAAAGATATTATGAGGGGTGGAAAACATGTTGATAAATTTCCCCAAATTAAAAAAATTGTACTTGACAGATGGAAGAAGATGAATATTCCTTTGCATTGTCTTGGGTTTGCACTAACACCACGGTTTTATGATACCCAATATCTTTCTAAGCTAGCACCAGGAGGTACAATTAGGAAAACTCCAAATCAAGATAGAGAGGTCATCATAGGTGTTATGGAAGCTTTTGAAAAGATAGCAGAAGATATAGAAGAAGCAAAACAATTGAGAGAATAGTATGCACATTTTCACTCGCGAAATGGTCTTTATGCTATGGTAAGGGCTCAAACAGATGTTGTGACCATGGATGCTATTGATTGGTGGTCGACATATGATTTAGAAACTCCAGAATTAGCAGAAGTGGAAAAAAAATATTAAATTAAATTACAAGTTATTTATTTTTATTGTTAATTATCATTATTTATGTGTCTTATTATTTTTATTATTAATTATCATTATCAACGTGTCTTATTATTTTTATTGTTAATTATCATTATTAATGTGTCTTATTATTTTTTTTCATAAAAGGTGTTATCATAACCAATTACAAGTTCTTCAGCTAAAAGAAATTGGAGCACGTATTCATTTATTCACAATGTCAAGAGAAACAGATTGAATTCTACCAGAGCTGACAAATAGGTTTTTATCCATTCAAATATTCGTCTCCAATCACGTTTCAGTGAAAGCTACAAAGATGACCCTTTTAAAAAATGGGATATAGATCAAGAGCACACATATATAGATGATTCTAGTGTGAGATTGGAGGATTTGCGATGGAAATCCTTGGAGGATGATAATACAAATAGTTCTACCATTGCTGGAGACGAAGATCGGGAAACTTCATCCTCACATGTTTCTATGCCCGTGTCTATTGACAAACCACCTACCAGTTCTAGCAAACCACCGCTCCGTCATTCTGGATTGTATCAGACTCAAATTAGTAACTTTGCAAGAGGAGGGAACACTGTGAAGGTAAAGGGAAAAGAGTTGACAATTAACTCATGTGCTTCAATTTTTTCTTATTATTAAGTAATTTTTATTTGAGACTTGTTAGATGTTTAAGAGTGTTATTTTGATTTGTGCTTCAAGTAGGAAGCTATTTAATCGCTCTCTAATACGTTAATTTTAAACTTTTAAGTCTTTAAATTTATATATTGTCTTTTATTGATAATAAAATATGCAATCATTACTTTTGTATACATGATTATTAGTTGATGCGTTGTTGTTGGTCTTAATTTGTATTTTATAATATATATATTTATATAATTATTTGTAATAATGAAAATGATCCGAATAATAGTTCAAAGCGAACCGTGACCCAAAATAACGTACCAACTAAGTCTACCCCCACCACATCACGTGCCGTAAAAAGTAACGTATCCCGCACCTGTATCCGTACCACGTACCCAATCAACCCGCAATCCAGGTAACCCTGATTCCAATTTGTGGTCTTGAATTCCATCCGATGCCACTTTAGCAAATGAAGCACACATAGTGCTGTGTACCAAGTGAAGTAGATGCTTGACATCATTGACTGAGATTTCTAAAACTTTTGAAATAGATGGTCCCGGCAATATAGCATCCATAAAAGAACATGCTAGATGACTAATGTCTTCTTGTGCATTTGGATTCCTCGTTATGTCGAACAATTTGAGAAGAATAAAAAATGGCAGCTGATTTTCTAGTAGTAGGAAATCACGCCATATCTCATTTCGAAACTGAAGGAATTGGAAAATAAGGTCATTTTTATTCTAAATCTCAAAAAATTGGTAATCCTGGTTTGTCGTTTCAACCTTATATCTGAGAAACAATTCAATCATAAATAACCCATCAAAAAGCATCATTTTAAGAAACTCATCTTTATCCAGGCTACTAGACTCTGCATAACACTTTCTTGCTCCCTCTTCCATGTCACTCAAGGCCGTGACGTATTTATCCACACTCGTCTCATTTCTTCGTTCAAGAAGCTGCTGCACATACCACATTTTTTGCCCTTCCATCCCTTGCAGCTTTTTGTCTCCATGGTTATAAGGACCAATGGCAAGTACTTTTGATTCGTAGGCTTTCTTGTTTTCTCCATGCAATTTATCATACACCTTGAAGATGCAACAATCTGCGGGTGTACGAGAAAAGCAAGCAAGCTCTTTGTCTATGCTTAAGGAGATGTGATCAACTCTTTGACACATATTTAGCTCCTACAAGCGTATAGTTACCTCTGCATGTGGCATACATATGCGAAAGAATAGGGCAGGGTGAAAAATAATTAGAACCTACAATTATAGATGAAAAGAAAAATGTCCAAACAATTCTTATTTATCCAAAATTAAAAAGAAGAAACCTCAAAGGAAAATGGGATGGAGTAGACAACTCTAGTTTGAAGTTTTAAAAAATTTTATGTACATCAACAAAATGGTAGTATCAATTCCAATTGTACCCAAAGAACAAAGTTAAATGTCATGGAGGATCCTAGTAATTCACCCTTTCAATCAATGCTTGGTTATTTTCATCGCCGTCATAGTTTGAAAAATCGAGGTATTAATAGTCACAACATATTAGTAAAGTTCGCATGACATGTAGGAGTAACAAACTAAACATATATATTACAACAACAAAATTGTTGTCATAGCAAAGCTATAGGTGGTGTTATTATCTTTTGTAAATGTTATAACATCGATTAATATAATTTCAACATTGTTCTCGGATAAAATTACACGGGAGAATAGTGATCACAACAGAAATAATTCTTAAATAAGGGGATAAAAAAATTAACGTACATTAAAGTAAGATGGAGTATTGTATGATAGTTTGGGAGTCTAGCCGGAAGGCTTCTAGCTAGCTTTAGCTCAAAACATAGTCTAAATTGTGCCCTATATACTGAGCTAAATGGACTACACCTTATATATAATGGGACCACAACAATCAAAGCATATGTGCAAATAAATTCAACTACTTAATGGTTTCGCCTTTCGTTCATTGCTCATCCACTATGTCTTCTACGCTGATTGATATTATTAGGATAGAATTTTTTTAGACAATGTAATGAGGATCCATCATTATTTTATAGTAGAGGGTTGATACATTTTCCATAATTCACATAATATGTCACGTCTTGTTGAGCTCTCTTTATCAAAAGTGAAACCAAGAATAACAATATCCATAACTCACAAGCCAAGTGTCTTCCATCCGTGAAAGTGGAGATGATTTTTGTGTTAACAATTATTGTGGAATACTATGAAAGAGGAGTCCTTGATGAATTTCTAAATGTTCTATGATGTTTCCTTTATTAACCATTGCATTATTTAGAAATTCGGCCAATCATTTAGAAAAAAGGAATCAATTATGGACAAATAATAGTCCATCATTACTACATATGTAAAAACAAGTTCATTTTTTTAAAAAAAGTTTCAATGATAATTTGGCTAGAAATGGTAAATTTTACATAAATTTTTGGGCGAATTTTATTTTATACCCTAAAAGATTTCATAATTCTCATTTTATATCCTTAAAGATTAAATTTCTTACATTAAACCCTCAATATATCAAAAGCGTTGCAATGTGACCATTCTGCTAGTTTTTCCGTTCATGTCAATAAGTTGACTTTTGATAGAAAAAATAACAGAAACTAACAAAAGGGCCACATTGCAACATTTTTGATACATTGATAGTGCAATATGAAAAATTTAATCTTTGAAGGTACAAAGTAAAAATTTTAAAAAAATTTAGGTTGCAAAATGCAAAAAAATCCTAAATTTTCAAATACTACGTAAAGTTACAAACATTTGGTGGTAGAAGTCCTCTTAATTTTTTGGGTTTCAGAATACTTTGAGAAGTTAAAGTGTTATTGGTGTTTCGAAGAAAATTATTGATTTTCTCAGAATGTCTCCTGAACTATGTCAGTCAATTTCAAATTGCTCCAAACTCAAATACTTGTTGATATTGGAAATGGTCATGTGTCTCACACAATGGCCCCAAAAGATATTCTTGGCTTAGGACAATTGTTGTCCTTTGTCTCACTTTTATTAAAGAAAATTCTATGTACCATATAGAATTCGTGACCTGAGTAGCAAATAATTCCAAACTACTATAAAATCATATACTTCTTGTTAAGTTTCAAACATTTGTTTGGCTTATGTTATTTCCTATGTGTTTCACACTTTTTGCATGCCCCAAATCACTTTCTTATTCTTGACATGGATGGCTTGCCTTTTAATTGGACCGGTGAGTAGATTAATCGAAGTGTGTGTAAATTGGTTCGGACACCCCTGACTATTGAACAAAAAAAAAAAAAAACACTTCCTTAATTAAAAAATAACTACTATAATCATTCTCTTTCATTGACGAGCGGGCGTGAAATAACTCGGCTTGTAATTGGTTTTCATTTTCACTATGTTAGTTCTATGCTTTGAAATTCCATGAGATAACAAATTGTAATCAATTTACTTATGGATTATTTGGATATAATTGTCAATAACCTCATATATGTTTTCAGTTTTAATTTGGAAATTTTTAACATCAAAATGATCAAGTTTTGAAAAAAGACCATTTGTACGTCAATATTAGTCCTTAATCACCTAGGTATGGTAAACGTGACAAGGCATCAGGTGCTGCCCTAGACATTTTGGAGCATAAGTGGAAACAATAAATGAGTTTTTATTTTTATTTTTAATGTTAATAATAAATTTAATTTTAAATTTTTTGAATTATAAAAATATTAATTAAGTTTTTATATTCAAAATTTTGTTGTTATCATATTTGATCTTCATGGTAAGAGAGAAAGAGAAAGAGGCTATAGAGGGAGGGAGAGGATGATTGAAAAAATTATGATAGTAAGTTTGAACTTGATCTTTTTGGGGGTTAAGATTTGATTTTTCAGATTTA
>CM042194.1:26575062-26586577 GCA_023539305.1 Ilex asprella
TAAATTTTTTGAATTATAAAAATATTAATTAAGTTTTTATATTCAAACTTTTGTTGTTATCATATTTGATCTTCATGGTAAGAGAGAAAGAGAAAGAGGGTAGAGAGGGAGGGAGAGGCTGATTGAAAAAATTATGATAGTAAATTTGAACTTGATCTTTTTGGGGGTTAAGATTTGATTTTTCAGATTTACTGTTAGTTTTTTTTTCTTTTTTTTTTCAAGAAATTGAATTTTAGGGCCTTTTAATTTTGTAGGCTAAATTAATAGGTCTAATATACTCAAGTTGAAATATTTTATTTGGGCATAAATCGAAGATTTTTGCGAGACCCATTTTTTAATGGATTCACATTTTTTGTTTTGACTATTACTACACGCTTATAAATTATGGGGTATTCTTTACAGTGAGACCTAAAACCTAAATTTTATTGACCTAATGATACGGCCGGCTTTGAGACAGATTTCTATTCCATCCAATGTAATTTCTCTCAATTGTAGACTACCTTTCATAAATTCCAGTAAGGCTCATTATATATAAAATAATGTACAAGACGGATGGTGTAATCATTTTTTTAGGTGTTCAGTCATTGTTATTAGTCAATTTAATCCACTTGAAATTTGGAGGGGACAAATTACAACATTTGAAATTACAAGAAGTCGATTGCAACAAAAGGACATAGTTGGAAAGGGAAGATTGACCAACGAGCATTAGATCAGTTGGTGAGAGATTGTTCTAACTTAACCAATGTTTCGAGTTTAAGTCTTAGGAACGTAACTGCGTTCGGTAGGGAGAACTTTACCACCCTTGTAGTCCTACCCGACTTGAATCCGGATTAGTCGGAGTGCAAAATGACTTTTAGATACTGGATGGTCTAACTAAAAAAAAGGGGGGGGGGAGATTATAATTACACTTTTTTTATGACAAAGTAATGAGGACCCATGCTATTTTATAATAGGGTAGATACATTTCACACAATTCACGTAATCTATGTCAAATCTTGTTGAGCTCTCTTTATCAAAAGTGAAACTAAGAACAACAAATGTCCAAAACTCACAAGCCAAGTATGTTCCATCTGTGAAAGTGGAGATTATTTTTGTGGGAACAATTACTTTGGAATCATATGAAAGAGAAGAGGTCTTGATGTATTTCCAAAGTTCTATAACCTTTCCTGTGTTCACCATTGCACTATAGTTTTCAGAGGCATGAAAAGAGAATGAACATATATATTTAGCAAATTATATAGAATTTACTTTAATGGGTTTTCAAAATACTAACTGTTTGTTTTCATTAAAAGTTGGGAAATCTTAGAAATCAATCATTTCAAGAGACTTGAACTGTTTCTATTTTTCACTAATAATGTGTTGGAATATGTTTTTCTGTAAAAAACAGAATTTTGGTGTCTTGACCAGTTAGAAAATCTGAAGATATTTTGGTTTTATTTCATTTATGTATGATACAATCAAACATAAGACTTAATCAAGGTCTCGTTGAATCTTGAAGGCGAATTTGTTGTAACACAGTGCACACGATTCTCCGAATCGCTCAGGGCTAATATCATCCTAAGGAGAGAAATATTTTAATGTGGCTTCAAGTATTATATTATTTTCTTCTGTCATCATAAAGTCTCTACACCAACATTAGTCTGGGATTAGTTTCGTTTCTCAACAAAATAAGCAACAAAATAAAAAAATATATACTGACATGAGAGGTAATAACATGATTTATTGTTCAAAACCCACCATAGAAATTTTAGCCAATCATTTAGAAAAAAATAAATCAGTTATAATATTCCATATTCCATCATTAAAACATATATATAAACAAGTCGATTTGGCTAGAAATAGTAAACTTTACATAAATTTTCAAGTACTATATATATAAAGTTACAAGCATTTGTTGGCAATTGTCCTCTTAATCTTTTTGGTTTCAGAAAGAGTGACATTGATATGCCGATGAAAATTATTGATTTTATCACATTGTCTTGTGAATTCTATCAATCAGTTTCACATTCCAAACTCAAATAGTTGTTGATATCGGAAATGGTCACGTATCTCACACAATCCGCCCACAAAGATATTCTTGGCTTAGGACAATTGTTGTCCTTTGTCTCACTTTTATTAAAGAAAATTCTTTGAACCATATAGATTGCGTGAAATGAGTAGCAAAGAATTCTAAACTACTATAAAATCAAGTATAGAAAGAAGGGAAAATCAAGTCTAAAGAAAAGATAAAGCAGAGGAGCATGTGAGTGAAGATTCAAACAGTTAAGTTTCAAACCTTCGTTTACCTTATATTATTTTCTTTTTGTTTCAGAGTTTTCACATGCCAGATAATTAGTACCCAAATCACTCCCATAATCAACCAACAGGGTCTATACAGTTGGCCAATTAAGTCGACTTTCTGAAACGGAAGGTTAGGGGTCGATTCTTGTCAAAAACAAAGATTGATCTATTCTATGCCTCTCTGGATGTTTTACTTCTCTCTACCAGGACCTCAATCTGGTCTCCCTCTGGATTATTGCTTCTTTACTTTATCTATTGGTGCTTTGTCCTGTAGTCATTGTGTGTGATTGTGATACTATGGATTAGCCTTTAATACTGATATACGATTGTATTTAAAAAAATACTATTATAATCATTCTCTTTCATTAACGAGATGGCGTGAATTAACTCGGGTTATTTGCATTCATTTTCAGTATGTTAATTCTATGCCTAAAAGTTCATGAGATAAAAAACTCTAATCAACTTACTTATGGATTATTTGATATAATTGTCAAAACTTCATATATGTGTTTAGTTTTAATTAGGAAATTTTAAACATGAAAATGATCAAGTTTTTAAAAAAGACCATTTGTACATCAATATTAGTCCTTGAACACCTTGTTTTGTTAAACATGACAAGGCATAATGAAGTCACTAATTGGAGACGGATTTCGATCCCATCCAATATGATTTCTTTCAAGTGTAGACTGCCTTTCATAAATTTAAGTAGGACTAATTATATATAATTGAGCTTTCCACCGATGCACATTGAGTGCTCTACTTTTGAAGAAAATAGAAAATGTATATATATATATATATGGATTTGCTAAAATCTAAAATCCGTGTTAGACATTTTTTCAACCATGGATCTAAAATGTATGGATTTGCTATACATGTTTGCAACAGGGAACGGGACCAGGACCTTATATTTTGCTTCAAGGAGTAAATCATGTCCGAACAAAGTGCTGATCATTCCTATACAAGTATAGAACAAAAACTTGCTCGCTTATCTCCAATACCCTCTGAACGTAACCTCTTCAGAGTGCAAGATCATATGCGTAGGATAAATATGAAAGCCTACGAACCTGAAATAATCTCTATTGGTCCATATCACCATGGGAAATCCAACCTGCAGGAGATGGAAGAACACAAATTGCGGTATTTGGTAGAGCTCCTTAGACAAGCGCAAGAGTCAAGTGTCGGAAGATACTACATGGCCATGAGAGACCTAAAAGATAGAGCGCGCAAATTTTATGCAGAACCAATTAGCCTAAGTGATGATGAGTTTGTAGAAATGATGCTTCTTGATGGATGCTTTCTCATTGGGTATATCCTAAAGATCAATATCCCTAATTTGATATGCATGGGTGACCCTATCACCTTTAATCAAGTTCGATTTGGCCTAGTGCATGATTTATTATTATACGAAAATCAACTTCCATTCTTTATCGTAGTTCAACTGTTCAGCCTGATCAATGTTTCATACACACAATTCTCCATCATGAGTCTAACTCAGTCTTTCCTAGCCCAAGTCTTAAGTAATTTTAAAGTAAAGCCAGACGTTCAGCCTTGGATGTCAATTGGAGATGTCAACCACCTACTTGGCCTGGCATATTGTGGTCTGTGTCTACCGTTTGTTCAAATGGTGTCCCATAATGTTGGTGACGGGAGGGTGGAGTTCATAAATTGTACAACAGAGCTCCAAGAAGCCGGAATTCTTTTAAAGGAGGCCGAGCAAAGTATTAGTTTGTTGGATGTTAGGTTCACCAATGGAGTGCTAGAAATCCCATCTTTATTTATTGAGGATTTGACAGAAACTTTATTCAGAAATCTAATTACATATGAGCAGTATTATCCAGCAGCTTCCACATATGTTACTGATTATATAATCTTCATGAATCGTCTCATCAATTCCTCCAAGGATGTTGAGTTACTTCGCCGCTGTGGAATTATCATTGACTGGTTTGGAAATGATGTAGCTGTTCACGCTATGCTGACCAACCTTGCAAAGAATGTCATGAGAATGGGCAAGTTTAGTTACTTCAAAGTTTGCCAGAATGTGCACTTGCACTGTCGGCGACGTCGAAATGTATGGATGGCAAATCTGAGGAAGAATTATTTCAACACCCCATGGGCAATCATATCATTTCTTGCTGCTGTTTTGTTGATTTTTCTCACTTTCACACAGACTGTATTTTCCATTCTTCCTCAAGTTTAGTCAAATGCCAAATCTTCTGTGTTGTGTGCTTAGTAAAAACAAAATATTGTGTATGAATAAGTTGTACTGATTCATCAGTCAAATGGATGTTCTACGAATTCATAGTTTTATAAAAACAGAATTGTATTGTAAAAGTTCTCTATTTGATTGATTCCAACAACACGTTTGTTTCCATTAAATAGCAAATCGATGTTTTGGGAATAGAGAAAATGACATTTGCACCCCATGAATTATACCCTCACTTCATATTACCCCACAAACTATTCACTTTCTCATGCTACACTTTCAACTATTGCCTTGAGTTTTACATTGCTCCAATCATTGAATTCCGTCCAACTTTTCATGGCAAATCGCAACAAAAGTACAATTTTGCCCAGCAAACCAGGGAAAGACTTATCTTAATTGGCTATAAAAATTTGAACATAAATAAATGATTGAGATAATGTGAGACTCAAAATAATAGTTTGTGATGCAATGTGAGATAGGTCGTAGGTTAGGGGGTAATGAAAAGAAGGGGCATAGGGGCAGAGTTCAAGGTTCCAAGTGAGTAAGCTTAGCCAAAAAATGGTTCAAGAACCGTAAGATTGAATCCCTTAGACTGGTCAAATAAATGGGTCGACATTTATCCCCAACCATGACTTATACATGGTACAAACTCGACAAAACATGAACTTAGCTATGCAATGTTGAAAACGCACTACAAGAAAATGGTCATTGGCTGGGTGCTTTCCCATTGAGTAATTACGCATACCTTTTTTTCCACAATTGCGAGACGTGTGGATGATCCTATCTTTCAATTGGGTCAAATTCAATATGACCAGCTACATGATTTATTTTTATTTTAAAATCAACTGTCATTTTTGTCCTAGTTCATTTTTCAATATGGGCAATTCAATAACAACCCACTACGCCATTTGTAGCTGCATTCTTTCATAATTTTTTAAAAAAATTCAAATATTTTTTGTTGGATGTCAATCGAAGATGTCAATCATCTACTTGGTCTAGCACATAGTTGTCTGTGTTTTTTGTTTGTTGAAATGAGTTTCCATTGAAATGTTGACGATGATGGGAAGTGGGAGTTCATAAATTGTACCATAGAGCACCAAGAAACCAAAATTCAATTAAATAAGGCCGATTGAGGGAAGTATTAGTTTGTTGGATATTAAGTTCACCAATGGAGTGTACTGGACATAAACTGTATTTAAAAATCTAATTGCATACAAGCAATATCGTCCAACAGTAAATTTCACTTGAGTCACTTTTACATAATCTTAATGTATCGCCTCATCAATTCCTCAAAGGATGTTTAGTTACTTTGTCGCAGTGCACGTCAGGATTGTTGACCAACCTTGCAAGGAATGCCGTGAGATCAGGCAAATTTTGTTACTACAAAGTTTGCAAGAATCTGAACTTGCAATGCCGGCAACGTCGAAATCTATGGATGGCAAATCTGAGGAATTATTTCAACACTCCACGAGCAATCATATCATTTCTTGCTGGTGTTTTTTTGTTTTTTGTCACTTTGATACAGACTCTATTTTCCATTCGTCCTTATGTTTAGCCAATCCCAAATCTTCTTGTTTGTGTCCTTAATAAAAACAAAACATCATGTATATGTAAGTTGTACTGATTCATCAATCAATTATTGCTCTTCTTCTTGGATGGCATTATCGCTTAAATATTTTTCACGTGATATTTCATTCTCCGATTTTAATTTTCTTAAAGTGAGGACTCAATAATAATTTAACCACATCTTGTGAAGTTGGATTGATGAACGAGAAAAAGGCATAAAATAACTCGTGTTCATATATTGTGAAATTCAGAGCAATGTAGTCACACCACGAGAATCCTGCTGTTAAAATTCGACTACATTACCACCATGACTTTGTTATGCAAATAGGAGATGCAAAATTGCAAAAGTCGTGTAGTCCGATCTTGACCAAACAATTTTCATTGTCCAACTATTGTGCCAAACTTCACCCTTTCAACTTCGACCTTTTTTAGGGTTCCGAATTCAATATATATAGAAAAGGGTGTGCTTTTTTTTTTTCCCTGTAAAAGAGTTTATGGAATTTATGAATTCATAGAAATACTGAAAAAATTACCAGAAAACTAGTACATTAAAATTTAAATTTTCATGTTTTAGGTTCAATTTATGTAAGATTCATATCGTGTAAAAGTCATATTTAACCAACTTCTTGTTGTATGTAGTTGGATTCGCGATGATTCATTTATTAAGTAGGTTTGAAAGGTCCATCATTTTATCACTCGAACAGTTAATGGTAAACCCATTCCCGCCAGCTTGGTGTTGATTTATGTCAAGTAAAAGAAAATAGCCAAGGGAATTTGGTGGTAAACAAGCATAGAATCTTAATATGTTATGTGGAACATACTTGGTTTGTGACTCTGTATTGTTCTTGCTTCACTTCTGTGAAAGAAAAACTGAGGGCTCCACTTGGATTACTTAAATTTTGGGGAATGCATCTGAACTATTATAAATTAGTGTTTTTTGCACTTTATACCCTAAAAAATGTCTCGGTTCTCACTTTACACCCTAAAAGACTATTTCTCCCCACATTGCACCATGCATGTAATAAATTAGTTCCAATGTGGCCATCGGACTAACTTCTATTTCAGATTTTATTAAAAAATAATTTTTTATGGTGCAAAATGAGAGTCGAGACATCTTTTCATAATACAAAATGTGAAAAATCCTATAAATTAATGGATCCTCTTTCCTTGTTTTGCTATCAATATTTTTTTATTCCCATTAAATTAATCAGCTCGAGAGACAAAGACGCTGGAGGAGCAACCGAGCCCATTTGCACACCAGTAAGCTGTAGAAGAATTATATAACCTATTGTTATGAGTCTCTACGCATTCCTAAGTTTTTGGTAACGTACGGAAAGGTAAGATCTAATCAGGTCATGTTGAGCATCACCGGCCCTTACTCAAATTTAGATTCAAATTTAAATTTGAGTAAAAAAGTCTAAAAAACGTGCTCTAACTCTTGACTCAAACTTATACCAAATCAAGGGAAACTCATTTTTTTACTCAAATCAAAGGAGACTCAAATTTTACTCTAATATTTAATTGTGAGATTTTACCATCTTTTAAAAATTTAATGGTCATCTTTACGCCCTTTTAAATTTGGGTTTGCCATCATTTAAATTTGGGTCTCTCATTCTTTAAATTTGAGTTTGTCCATTGTAATCATTTATATCAAATCAAGCTTTTTACTCCAATGTTAATTTAAATTTGAGTAAAAATTTGAGCCATGATTGAAGATGCTCCAACAAGTTACAACTCAATGAAATCAAATTTTGATTGATCTAAAAAAACTAATGATTCTCTATTTGACACAGACTGCATTTTCTATTCTTCGTCATCGTGAGTGAATCCCACATCTTCATGTTTGTATGCTTAATAAAAACTAAATAGAATGTGTAAATAAGTTGTACTGATTCATCAGTCAAGTGGATGTTTTAGGAATTTTTAATTTTATATAAAAAAAACTGTAATGTAAAAGTGCTCTATTCGATTAATTTCTTATATTGATAGTTTGATTTCAGCAGAAATTTTGTTTCCAGTAAAGAGGAAATCGTTGTTATGGGAATTTTTCATCAATCTAATATTATTCATTTCATGTGTGTATTTTCTTTTTCATCGAAAAATTTAACCTTTTTATTTATAAGTTTGAAAAAAGTCGTATCTATGGTTTTTTAAAATCAATATATGTTACATTAGTATAATTTTTTAGTCACAATAAACTTTCTAAGTTGTACTAAGATTTTTTAAACATAGATATTGTAGTATATTTTTAAGTAAACCTTGAATTTTTTAGAATTTTAATTTGCTTAATAATATATATTATAGAGTAGTATATTAAATCTTATCTCAATTGACCTAACTAATTCCTAATTACAATAAGGTTTCAATGTGATTAGCATATTCACAATTACTTTTATTTTATTCAAGGAATTATAAATAAAATACTAATCAAATGAATTTCAAGAAATTTAATTTCTCAAACATTATTAAAAAATCAATTTCAATCACAAAATTCTAAAAAAATTTAAATGATATTTAATTCATATACACATATAGCTAATATGTTTTATTAATTTTTGTACATGAAAATTATTCACGTGCAACATATGTAGTGCATTTCTAGTATATGCTAAATAGAAGTTAATTTTACGAGGAGTGGGACTCATGGTATATTATACTAAGATGCGTTATTAAAGACTTTTTCAAATAGAACATATTTGCGTTGTCACAATTATTGTTAAATTTCTAGAAAAGAACTCATCGAGGGGAACATTCTTTGCTTTTGTCCTCTATTATTCTTGCTCTCAATTTTCTATAAGGGTACGCAATGAAGAGAACATACTTAGCTTGTGACAATTATTATTCTGCTACTATGATGTCGTAATAGCACAGATAATAAATGCTTTCCACTTAAAATTTTGCTCTCTAATTTTAATTTTCTAGAGAGGACTCCAGAAGGCTATAACCGGCATTACATAATATATTAGATAATTACTAGAAAACTAGTAAATTGAATCCTGTCATTACAAAATTAAAAACAAAAATGCTAGCCAGTGCACAGCGGCTACCAGCACTATGTAAATTGGGAAGGGTCAAACGTATGAAATTCTACTTGCATGTAGAAATGTTATTTCGAGGACCCAAGCTCTTGGCATCCAGGTTACAATGGAATAATCTTATCGCGGGTCTATTGCCTAGTTCAAAAAATTGTTGTCATTATATATATTTTTTATCAACAATCAGAAAGACATACTTCACCCCTTTATGCATCTATCGACCAGATTTAACCTTACTACCTATATCTATATTGAAAGTTTAAAAAAATTTAAAAAAATGACTTTTGAAACATAGATCATTCACCACCAGCATCATTTGCCAAGATTGGATTGGATTCCGTGGTTTCAACAAATTGAACATTGAAGAAAAGCTATAAGTAATAACCAAACAAATTGAAATGAGCTTCTGTATAGAAATACTGCTACAAAATTAGTTTGATGGAAGACTAAAAAGGATATGGAAATAGAAAGCGAAAGTGATTTAGTAAAGTGATAATCAAAACGAAAGGAGGTTTTCGGGGGGGGGGGGGGGGGAGAATAAGAGAAAATGGAACAGATATAAAAGCTTTGGATGAGAAAAATGGATACTCAGGAGAATAGGACAATTTTTCTAGATGATTAGACATTACCTAAGCTGCCCATATGATTCTTATATGGTGGTAATACTCAAAGAACATTTCAATAATAAGCAATAATATTAAGACCACATCAGCCATACATAATAGGCAAACTATATTGCAATAAACGGGTTAAACAGTCTATAATGGGTTCGGTCAAGTTCGTATCCGAATCATGTCAACCCGCTTAAAATATACAGGTTAAACAGGTCAAAATTAAGTTGACCTGATTTTGACATGAATCCGATATGATTTTTTGTGTTTAAGTGTGCTGACCCATTTTAACCCATTAACTCGTTTAATTTCGTGTTCGACTATTCGACCCATTAATTTCATGTTAACGTATTGTGTCGAAAATTGATAGCCCTAATTATTAGGGCCAAGGGACTAGGCCCACCCTCAAATTTTGGAATTTTTTTTTTTTGTGTATACACATGTATCATTTTGTTAAATACTTTCTAAAATAATTTTATTGTGCTCACCATAATATTTTCGTATAAATTAACACAAAATGACTTAGCAGATTACGGGCACGCTTAAGGCATATTTTGATATATTTTGGACATATTAAAACTCATTTTGTGACTTTAAAAAAAAATTACCAGCTTCTTTAAATATTGGAGTAAAAGTAGGATTATTATGTGATAAAGTATAAAATTATTTTGTAAGCATATAAGAAACATGTTCATACAATAAAGCAAAAAAAAAATTGAACTTGAAAAAATTCACATATAAATATTGTAATCTTATAAGATTACTCAAATAAAATAAAAACAAAGAAGAGACTGAGAAAGTAAGAGAAAAACATAGAAACAAGAATACGCAATCGGTGACTGTGCAAGCCTCATGCAAACTATTTCCTATCTTTATATGAAATCCCATGAGGCAATAACAATGTTTTTCATGACTTCTTGCTGATTTTTATCATCTTTTTATTCATAATTCTTGCCTAAAGGTTTTTTTTCCTTAAACTATGAGTTGCAACTAGTCTTTAATTTATTGTTTAGTGTATTTTATTGCGATAGAGTTTTCTGTGATTGGTATATTTTTGCATATCATTTATGATTTTCTTTGTTTGTACTCTGAATTTATACGTCAAATTACTTGTAAGTGGCCTACAATTAATTATTAATTTTCAACGGTTGACTAAACAAATATAAATTTATTATTATATTTTATCATTCAAAAAATATTAATTAAATTTTTGGAATTAAGTGTTCACCCTAAACTAAATTTCTAGCTCCGTCCGTCATTGCATGGATAATATAAATATTTTCCACGCAATATTTCATTCTCCAATTTCAATTTTCTTATGTTTTTACGCAAACTAAGATCTCTCAATAGGGCAGCTCATTGGATGGCAACAATGACGTTGTCCAATTCTCTTGCTGTGAATTGGGTCAATTAGCCCCTGTTGAGTTTAAGACTTTATTTTCCTTTGATTGTAATCAACATTTCCTTACTATAGTGAATTTACAATCTTATTGATTAAAAAAAATTCAATTTTCTTAAACTGAGGACTCAATAATAGTTTAACCAGCATTACTTAATATATTGGCCCCCATTAACAAACAGTTATGAACAATGGTTCTTACACGCATTAGGTCGTAAGGAGACTCCATAACGAGTTTCTATGCTTTGCTCCAATATGTGCCAAAACAGGAGGCATATAATTACTAGGCATCCAGATCCTGTGAGGTTGGGTTGATGAACGAGAAAAAGGCGTAAAATAACTAGTGTCGAGATGCTGTGAAGTTCAGAGCAATGTAGTCACACAACAAGAATCGTGCTATTAAGATTCGACTACATTGTCC
>CM042194.1:26595781-26607455 GCA_023539305.1 Ilex asprella
CTATCTTCCAACAAGTATTATTTGTGTTAATTATCCGCTGTGCAAAACCAACAAGTGGTATCAGAGCTAGATTGACGATCCTAGTGCAATAATTAGAGTGGGTTATTGAAGATCCAATGATCAAGTTGGTGTTCATGTTGAAGAAGACTCTCTTGCCATATATGTACAATTTATATTTTTTGTTTAGAATCTACAAGAAAAAATTTAAAGTTGGTATAAAACCAAACGGAAGATTAAGTTGCTTCCTGATTGTTTGGAAAGAATTATCACACGTGCTGTGTTGAAGATGTTGCTTCAGGTTTTTGGACTCTTAGAGTTGAAGTCGTGGTATTCCAATGGTTTGGGAGCTATTGAGCTGATATAAATTCAATAGTGATGATTTGGTGTCTCGTG
Organism: Ilex asprella; assembly: GCA_023539305.1. Lineage (NCBI taxonomy): Eukaryota > Viridiplantae > Streptophyta > Magnoliopsida > Aquifoliales > Aquifoliaceae > Ilex > Ilex asprella. The sequence goes on from CM042194.1 coordinate 26,596,175, forward strand.
GGTTACGAGTCACTAGACTTTTACCATTAAAGGGTGAAGCATTGACCATTGTGACCTCCCAAGAGCAGGTAAGACGCGAGCAAAGATGCACAGATGTTTCAGGCCAAGACGCAGGCTCTTGAAAGACAGAGAAGATTGTGGCGACTCTGAAGAGCAAGTTTGTACGTAATGCTTGAAAACTTTGTGAATCAGAATTAAGAGTGATAAGCCCGATCTTGGGCATGACCAAAGTTGAAGAGTTTGGTTCAAGGGAGGCTGTTAGAATTTGACCCAAACTCTCTAATTATTATGAAGAAGAGTTTGTTGGGTAATCAATATGAGAATCCAACATGAAATAGGATTATATTGAAAGAGTTTTAATATACCATGAATAGGTATATTAGACATGTGATAGAAAACACAAAGATCAAGTTGTATCTTAATAGGTTTGGGTTACAGTATTTTATCCCTATAAATAGGGTTGAGTATTATGTAATCAGTTACCAGATGATCAGTTTTTAAGTGAATAATACATCGATGTAGTTTTTTGGTCCGTAGATGTAGGTACAGTGTACCAAGGTGGGTATGTTGTATCGAACCACGTTTATATCTTTGTGTCATGTTTTTTTAGTGTTTTCCTATCTTTGAATTTCTATCTTCCAACAAGTATTATTTGTGTTAATTATCCGCTGTGCAAAATCAACAAAAACAAACGAATCCTTACATAAACTAGCCAAGTTTAAAGAGCCTACTACTCTACTTGGTTTTCGCTTATGCCCCCTCAATGTACCATATGCAGATCTAGATCTCCTCAATACTTTTTTTTCTTTCTTGGTGTTGGTGCTGGAATAGCATATGGTATTTGTACAAGACGAAGACATTTACAAGCCAAACTCAAGGAAGTCCTCTTGAGTTTTAAAAAACTCACTCGTTTTCAATGACATAAATAAAAAAAAGACCAAGAAGACATTGACCAGGTCTCTCTTCTACGGCATTACAAGTAACAGGGAAAAAGTAAGCTTTGATTTTTGAACTATAGCCTCTATCTCATATTGCTTCCGCATGCAGTTGTTATGTTTCTCGCCTTACACTCTCAATTATGATTATTAATTTTACATTTTATTGCAAATTTGATAGAAATATGTCTAAACTTGTCCTCTCGAGTTGAGGCATTTTTTTCAATATGCCCAGATATATAGATGTTATCCACCTAAAAAGATGACGGATTTTTGCATATGGGTTAATGTAAAACCAATTCAAGCAATGAGGGGCAATGTGAGAAATTTAATAATTAAAGAGTGAAGTGAGATCAACGTTAAGTAGAATTGAGATCAAAGTGTAATTTATTCAAGTAATAATAAATAAATAAAAAGGACAGAAGATACCTTCATCTGATTACTACTCCCCTGCAGTGTGAAAGCTCGAAATTTATGGTATCTCATGTGCACTTGCTTGGAAATTTCTTTGCCTCAATGTTTTTGTCTCCATTCAAGAATTTCATGTTATAAAACTCAAAATGATATAGTTAAATTAACACAAGTTTAGGACATTAATACTCTCTCTTTAAGTCAAAATGAAATGTTGCATGTTGAATAACGAAAAAGAAGAAATCAACTGCGGATTCTTTCTACCTCCTTTCTATCACGAGTTGCTTCTTCTTCTTTTTCTTCTTCTTTCTTGTCTCATCTTCACATAATATTTCCATCGTGAGGACTGAAAAGTATATCAAGTAAATTCTTCTGATTTTTTTTTACATATGCAAGTATTACTACATTTTTTTTTCTCTATTTTCTTGTTTCATATATAGCTCTGCATATCAATTTGTCATAATATTTGTTGTTTTTGCTCAAGTAGTTTGTAATTTTTGAAATTGTGAGTAATGATCTTTGTCGGGATTTTTTTAATTCTGTAATTGTTGTTGCTCTCTGTGAAAGATTTTAACAATTTCGAAAAAGAAAGGTAAAATAAAAATTGACATGTACTAAATTCAAATAGGTTTTATGATGGTATTAAGAGTCCATTTTATGCTTTCAATGAAAGTAGCTTTGACTAGCTCTTTTTTTTTTTTTTGTCCGGAATTTGAATAGTTCTTACAAACCTACAATTAGCATGACATTTTCATGATTTCACATTGGGTTACTGGAGGTTTCTAAAGTATAGAATTTATCTTATTTTAGTCTCCAAAATTTTAATTGCATCATCTTGGTCTCTGATGTAGTCATTATGTTTCTATGTAGTTTCTTAAGTAGATAACATCTAAAACACTAACATTTTTTTTTATCATAAACTTGTAATGTGATACATAAATATGGACAAAAAATAATTTGGGTAGTTATTGACTAAAACTTGGGAGCTCTTGACCAAAAAATATGTAATATGAGCAACTTTGGACTAAAATTTGGATAAAAATTTGGTCAAGAGTTATCCATGTTATTTTTTTACCCATATTTAAATATTATATGATAAGTTTATAGTAAAAAATCGTTAATAATCTGGACATTGCCTGTTTGAGGGACCATATAAAAATATAATTAATACGTCAGGGACTGAAATGATGCAAGTGAAATATTGTGAACTAAAATGAGATAAATTCCATATTTTTTTGACCTCCAATGCAATTAACATTTTCGTGTTCATGCCAAAGTCAAAAACTTGTCCCACTAGTGCTGGGAGGAGACTGAAGTGAGATTGAGGCTTAGTACAAAAGAATTTTTTGTTATTTACTCTTTTTGTTTTGCAAATTTATTATTTCTAAACAAAGTTATAAAATCGTGAATTTGGGCACACAATGTGTTCTTATGATATAAAAAAAATAACTTTTATCGATTGAAACAAATAATAGCATTATTGCATCTACACACATATATCAATCATCTAGAATCTAACCGTTTCAAATGTAAAACTCAAATATTATGTCATTTTTGTTTGCTGCATGAAAAACACAGTTTTGTGTTTTTTTTTTTTGACGAATTCTTGGATATTTGATTATGACTAGTACTTACAGATTTCGAAGGGAAACCAAATGTCTCAGCTATCAATTCGCATCGATCAAAAACTTGCCGCCTTATCATCCAAAGTACCATATGAACCTTATATCTTTAGAGTGGATGAAGTCCAACGTAAGGAAAACCAAAGGGTTTATGAGCCAGAATTACTTGCAATTGGTCTTTATCACCACGGTAAAGAACACCTGAAAATGATGAAAGGACATAAATTATGCTACCTGCAAGAGTATCTTGAACGAGTAAAGGAGTCAAATGTGGGTAAATATGTCGAAGCCATGGAAGTATTGGAAGAACATGCAAGGAATTGTTATGTAGGACACGTAGAACTTATTAGGGATGAGTTTGTGGAAATGATGCTACTCAACGGGATTTTTATTGGAATTACGGAGAAAATTTAGGCCTCTAGAGTCAAGAAAAATAGGTATTTTGCAGTCGAGCAGAATTCGGGTTATTTTAGTTCAAGATATATTGTTATTTGAAAATAACTACGTTTGTTCGCCCTCAGTCGGCTATCGGACATGACCAACGAACCACACTTTTTAGTGGAAGGAGATTTATGGACTTGCCTCAATAAGAAAGTCAATTTCATACGGAATTATCGATTTATATGTCAACCTACGGTAGGAGATTTGCATCATCTTCTAGGCGTCATGCGTTCTCGCATGCGTCGTTTATTTCTGGATCACTTGGGTCAGCCCATATTCTTCCTTCCGAAGCTAACAAGATGTGCCACAAAGCTTCAAGAGGCCGGGATTAAATTCACGGTGGCCTTCCGTCGTGACTCATTGCTGGATATAGACTTCAAAATGGGAATCATAACGATCCCGTGGTTTTGCATTAAAGATGACATCGAGATATTTTTCAGAAATATAATGGCATATGAGTTGTATGCTCATGAAAATGAATGGGCTTATGTGACTAATTATATGGAATTTATGAATAGCCTAATCAAGTCTCCAAAGAATGTCAAAATACTCCGCCAATGTAGAATTTTAGGTTGCTCAAAAAAGGTGGATGACGAATCAATTTTTAGCATGTTTAACAACTTGAGAAGTGTTGTTATCGTGCCTAATTATAGCTTCTATTATTCCAAAATATGCAATCAAATTGAGGAGCACTGTGAATGGCGCCGGTATAGATAGATGGCCAAATGGAGGCATAGTTGGAGCATATGGATGGCTAAATTGAAGCAGGATTATTTCAATAGCTCTTGGTCTATTTTTTCACTGATTGGTGCTTTTGTGTTGCTTATCCTCACTGCCATACAAACTGCCATACAAACTGTGTGTTATGTCTTATAAGTCTAATTCAATGTTTCCTTACTTCTCGTCTTAGCCACAAACACTATACAAATATAAGTTGTATTGATTTCTAAATTTCTTTTTAAAAAGTTATTACGCTTTATTAATTTCTGAACCTCGATTTACTTTTCATCTGTTGACGCTTCACGTGTCACGCTTGTGATTTGAGACAGTTAATTTTTTTATTAGAAAATATTATGTATTCCAAATTTATAACACAATTTACATCCAAAATGAAAGGGAATTATTGGATGAGTGGGTCCTATCAACTTTTTAAAATGGGACTCACTGATCCAATGATCTTCCTTCTTTTGAGATGCAATTTGGGTTGCAGATTTGGGTTATATAACATTACTCTTTTTTACTGATCAAAGTGTAGCTTTTGGCAATGAAAGCACAACAAAATAATTTTACCGATGCACCAACTACGGTTTTTTTTACTACTGCTTTAAAATCAACCTCTATGTTTCGTATTTCTTGTGAAATTGCTTAACATTACAAGGTAATCCAAGCACACTTGAAGACTACCAGTATGAAGGCTTTGTCTTGTGTAGGTGAGTTAATTGCTTGTACCACCTCGGCCTAAGAAATTTGATTAAATTTTCAGAAGTTTAATAGAGCAAGTTAGGGGTGTTCATGGGTCGGGTTAGTCCACGGGTCTTATTATCCGGCTCAAAAAATAGAATTGAAGCTCAATAATTAACCCGTCTGAACCCAATATCTATCAAGAGAGGGTTTGGGCTTATCCACAAACCCATTACCAGTCCGTAAAAACCCGACCCAAAAGCCTGCCTACCCAACCCAAACTATTTGCCTTTCCACTCCCGATGCTAGAATTCAAAATTTTAGAATTTAAACATTATAAATAATATATTATTTTCTTTTTCAAGCATTAAAGATACACGTTTTAAATGATAGAATTGTACAAATGATAGATAGATTTGGTAGGTATCAATCTAGTTGGATGTGTGCATTCTATTGTAATGTAGTTCCTCCCATATACATAAATAAAATTATTTATTATTTAATTTTTATCCATTTTGACTCTACTTTGAATTAAAAAATATAATTTATAAAAATATTAAGTTAAAAACTTTTTAAATGAAACAGCACATATATATATACATATAAAGACCGCCCAGTGACACCCAATTCCTACTCAAAGCCCAACCCAACCCAACCCAACCCAACCCGGTCGATAATTCGCCCAAGTAAATGCTTGGATCTAACCTATTCAGACCCAGCTCGGCCATGGACACCCCTAGTTCTGCGTCACGTGAGTCAGGTTTAAGTGTTAAGGCAGCATCTCTTTTGGCACTCCCCACCTTTAGATATGCTTTAAAGTAAACTGATTGGACCCTTCTGCTTCTTTTTGTCGGTGAGAGCAGTATAAGGGAGACTTGGACCAAGTCCATTAAATGAATCTTTGTCCTAAATTATCCTACTCCATGGCACTTTGTTTCCTAAACAATTTTAAAATTATTATTTTATTCTAACATCGAAAATCTCCCATTTACATTAAAAATTTTCAAAATAGTAGCGATTTTTCCCAAGAGCAAAATGACTTTCGATTTTTCGTCTATAAAAATTCTTTAACATCGATTGACCTCTTACAATTGTATGGTAATTTCGGTTTCTTCCACTAAAAAGTAATTATTTATGATCTGATGTGTGACACATCGAATGTCCACAAGTGAAAAATTAGATGACGTTGACTAATTGGGGCACATTTTTATTTGACAAAATTCATGATGCTTTAGTGATCGGAATGAAAAAACAAGAAATTTAAAAATGATTTCGAGAGCTAACAACAAAAGGGGAAACATGTAGGCCTGAATCCATTGGGCTTTTTCACTTTTTTTTTATTGAGATAACACATTTTGCCTCACTTTGGCCCAATTCATGTGAAAAACGATTCAAATAGAGCGCACATCACCGATTCCCAATGAGAAAGTGAATTTAATGGAATAACTATGTTATCGAATTAAATCTCGTATTGAAAGTTACAACAAATAAGGATAAGATTACGATTCGATTTTATGACGTTACTCCTCAAGTTAGATAAAAAATGTTGAGTTATCGCTAAAAATATTAGGCTCAATTCTATAAAGTTATAACCAATCCAAAATAATTTTTTATTTCGTCATAATCTTACCGAATAGAATCGCAACGTTTTGTTTATTGAATAGTTATTTTTAGCAGTGTCAAAATATTATCCATTGATACAAAAAGAGTATTTGCTGTGAACTAAATGGCAGTCTATAAAAAAGGATTGTTTCTCCCTTTGTAGCTTGAGCAACAGCTCTGAGGAAGACTGGAGAACTTTATCAAGTAAGTTCTTTAGAGCCATTTCCTATGTCTTAACTGCATATATATTGATTTTTTTTTTTATCAAGTAAGTTTTTTTTTGACATATGAATGCCTCACAGAGAAGGTAATTTCTACTTCTAGAAGCTAAAGATGTCTGAAAGAACTGATCACATCTCCTCAATGATAGACGAACAGCTTGCCTGCGTATCTCCTGTTGAAAAAATAAAAGCTTTAAAATTTTTCATTTAATTTATTTTATATGTTTTAATGGATCACTTTTAATTTAGGATTTAATTGAATTTTATGAGTAATTATATTTTATTTTAATTTGACATTTGAATGTCTTTATGTGGTGGGGGTTACTAGATGGTAGACTTTAAAAGCCTCTAATGGCTAGCATTCTCAAGTATTATATAAAAACTTATATAATGGGAGTGTATGTGGTGAGTTTGTATCCTTTTTTCATATATATTATATATGTATCTTCCAATTATGTTTTGGGCAACTTCGATTCGAGTCAGGTTCACCCCAACCTTCCAGTGGATGTGACCCCTGAAGAGGTGCTGCTGTGAGCATATTTGGATTGGATCTTGGAGCTGCATATGTCCGTTAGTACCTTCACGTGGGGAGGCATAGCTGCTTTAGGACAGTGATCACACGCCTCTCAAATATCACATGCCAGCTCTTTCTAATTTATTATTGTCTATTTTGTATTGTTCTAATCGCATGTTATTGTATTATATATTTGATTGAATTCTTGTTATATTTTGTTTTTATAATTATATTATTAAATAAAATTATGTATAATTATGTCAATTTACACAACAATCTAAAGCAGCTATATCTATAGTGAAATTACTTTGAAAATACTGTTAAATATATTATAGGAGTTTCGGTTAGAAAATCTATATAGATATAAGAAAGGAAAATTAGCATGGGACGTGTAGATAGTATAATAGATTAGATACTATTTAGATTTTTGAATTAAATTACGAGTGTCACTCGTTTTGAAAATTTGTTCAAGTCTGCACAAATTGAAAAGCTATTAAAAACTATTTTTCTGGTAGGCTGGTAAGAAACAGATGGCAAAAGACTAAAAGACTACCCTGAACTGAAGAACTATAACTTAAAGGACTTACAAAAGCGAAGGAATGGTTCTAGTCCAGCAAGGTCAGTCGAGTCTGATATGTAAGTTTCTGAAAATATGTAGAGCAGAAAAAAAAAAAAAACTTGAATTATTAGTACGTAGTGTCTTTGCATGAATGAAGATCTTATCACCTCTTGATCTTGACACTAATGAGTTATGATCTTTATTGTCTTCCGCTAACAGTGACAAGCTCCAATATTGTCGTCCAAAGTATTTCTTGGTAAAGACACAAGGCTCCATGATTACTAAGACAACGATTACTAAGATAATAAGTGAATCACTAATAATGTAACACACAAAGTTGATGGCCACTGGTTAAAAAAGAAAAGAAAAGAAAAGAAAATTCATATTGATTATTGGTAATAAAACATTTATTTGTAACTCATAGTTCATAATTCATATATCATTTGAAGCTTGGATAATTACAAGTGCATGTGGTTAGTTTTTCGGTTTTAGTCTATGATTGTCATTAGAATCAATTAGGTGCAGTTATGAGTAATTGGTTATATGATAATATTATGGACTGTTATAAAATTATGAAATTATTATGGAGTGTTACATATCGAGTATCAGGCTATTAATAGGGGGGTTACATAATAAATTAATTGTTGAAATATAATTAATGTATGTAGCCTTTATGGTACATAATTGTAATTTCAACTTTTATTCAATTATTTCATAGTGGTATTGTTAATTGTATCATGTTTGGAATCATAATTCTTTGGTTATATATTTTAAAATTAATATCGAGAATATCGATCTTTTTAATATACTACAAAACTGGAAAACCAAAATGGTTTCACATAATGATTTGTGATTAAGCCTTTATAATAATTGATATATATGTTATTGCTCTTAAAAGTGTTCCTATCCACAATGATACAACCATTCAATGAAAAAAAAAATAATACATCTTGATTCAAGGGTGAATGATAATGCAATTTATCTGTTGGATTTATTAGTACTTCTTGATTCAAGAATAGCCTTTTGTTTGGTTTCTATCTTAATTACGCTGATTTAGAGCCGTCAGATGCATGCAATTCTTCTAGATTAGCTATAAGCGTTAGTACTAAAAGAATTTCTTCTAGACTAGCTGTAAGCTCTAGTACTAAAAGAACAATTGCACTATATATTCATGGTATACTTGTGTTTTGACCATTGGGCTAAGTATTCTTGCAATGTGGGGATATACGAAGTGTGTAAAAGTTCCAATGTTCTTTAAATATATGATCCTATACGTGTTGTGCAAAAGTAATATATTGGAATTTTGAGAACTTTGATAAATGTGGGGGTTGAAAAAAAAATAAAAAATAAAAAATAATTTTATGAACTATAATGAACTATAAGTTTGAAATTACCCAGATCCAAAAATTATCAACAAACTGCAGCAAAGCCCAATAATGCTTCTTTATTCTTCTACTGTTCTTTTGCTTGGGGCTCATAGAATAGTTTGTTCAATGTGACGGGTGACGTCTTGGGTTTGCCCTTCTACAATCAAGATGATTGTTGCAAATAAAGTTTTGGGGTCTTGGAAAGAATAAAGAGTAAAGAAGCTAAGACCTTTTGAAATTGTGAATTGATGACAATTATTTGATGTATTCAGAGTGGAATGCAAAAATTATTTCTTGCTTCTTTATGAACCAAAGTCACTGGGAATTTTTAAAGAAATGCCTTTGTCGAATTTTCAATGGAATTGGGAGGCACCGTCTTTTAGTGCTCTTGGTTTTTTTTTTTTTTGGCTCCGTTTTAGCTTTTTCTGGAAACAAAACAATTACAGTTTTCTGGAAAAAAAAATTATTTCTGTTTTTCTGAAAGAAAAAAAAACCGATTATATTTTTCGAAAAAAAAAAAACAGTAGCTACTTGTTTAACAAAAAAAAAAATTATATATATATAGCTACTTGCTTTGGAAAATAAATAAATAAGTAACAGTTTCAAGAGCTATTACAATAATTTAAACATCTTTCTTAATTTCATTACAAATATAGTTTTGACAGTAAAAAAAAAAAAAAAAAAAAAAAACCTTACATTTCTCTTAGTATATATATTATAGCATGAGGCAAGTAGATGCTAACTAAAGTTTTAAAATTAGTGGGGACCTAATAGTTATTTGGGGAATGTTAGATCTATCAATGTGTGTCCATATGTTTATTCTATAAATTAAGGACGCGTCTATTATTATTGGAGATATTATCTTTGTGATTAATGTGTTTACACTTCATTACATGAACATATTCATGTGACATCTAATTAGTCTAAAAACACTTTAGTTAGAGGGACCTTATGTAGTGTGTGATTATTTGAAAATATAAAATAAATCTTCGCCAGTAGCATTTAGATTCAAAACTTTGAACATGTTGACACCAAACTCATGTAAATGCCCGACTATATAATTAGCAGTGTATGCTCGTGTATATGATCTAGTATGTAGGTGGTTTTATTTGCCACCAATTGTACAATGGAATCTTGGTTTCCGTCGTTAGTGATAAATATGAATATTGGTTTCCTTTTAAAACCTGCAAATCATCAAGAATTCTAGGGCAAATGATTGAGTTGGAAATCATGGAATATGTACATATCGGGATATGTACACATGTGTGTTGATATCGGGATATATGGTTTGGTCCAATAAAAAAAATGGAAACTTTCCATTTAAATAATATTGATAGGTTGTTTAGAAAGAACACTTTTATTGAAAAAGAAAATTTTGAGGTAAGTTGAAGTGTATTTAAATTATCCTTTGAGATGTTGGGATGGAATGGGTGTGCCAATTTTGGTATGGTCAAGATAGCATTGAGTAAACCAATAGTCCAACAAATGAACAAGAGGCGACCTTTAACAAAATTAAGCATGTGTTCTATATTTACCAAATTGAGATATATTTGTGTTATGTGTATATGCAAGCAAGAAATTCTTGCAATGTGGGGGTTAATGCAAATGCTACTTTTATGAAGCATTGGTCAATTTGTCATAAGAATTCTTGGAAATGTGGGGGTAAAATTTAAGATAATAAAATATATATGAAGGACCTATTGAACTTTCATAATGTTGTTATAATCTTTCATTTGAAGAGATATTTATATAAATTGTTTTATACCTAATCGCTTTTCAGACAAATGCATTTTAATGTGTTGTTTGTTAGTATGATTTGAAAGACAGGTTCAAATCAATGTCAATGAGAAGATATGACGGTGTGCACACCCAGTGAGACATGAACATGTGAAGAATGACCATTCTATATTGAAATTATAAAACTCAGCCAAACAAAGCTGACAAATAATTATACAACTTTCGAGGAAAGCCATGAGACATGAATATATGCAAGATGATAAGTTTCATCAATGAGCTTTCTAGGAAAGCCAAGCTTTTGAGAAAAGCTGTGTCTCAAGAACTGTCGAGGGGGATGGGCCTAAGCCCGCAAGAGAGTCATCTAGGGAGGTAACCCAACTTCTGTGATTGGGGACCCCATGAAGGAAGTTCAATGTGTAGAAACAATTCATACTGCGTGACTCATTAGCACCGTTGTTGAGAAAATATCCT
>CM042194.1:26612514-26627889 GCA_023539305.1 Ilex asprella
TTTTTTCATATATATTGTATATGTATCTTCCAATTATGTTTTGGGCAACTTCGATTCGAGTCAGGTTCACCCCAACCTTCCAGTGGACGTGACCCCTAAGGAGGTGCTGCTGTGAGCATATTTGGGTTGGATCTTGGAGTTGCATATGTCCGTTAGTACCTTCACGTGGGGAGGCATAGCTGCTTTAAGACAGTGATCACACGCCTCTCAAATATCACAGGCCAGCTCTTTCTAATTTATTATTGTCTATTTTGTATTGTTCTAATCGCATGTTATTGTATTATATATTTGATTGAATTCTTGTTATATTTTGTTTTTATAATTATGTTGTTAAATAAAATTATGTATAATTATGCCAATTTCCACAACATCTCCTACACCCTCTGACCATTGCATCTTTAGAGTATATGATGAAATTCGCGTTGAAAATGAAAAAGCCTATGAACCCTTAAAGCTTGCAATTGATCCTTATTATCATGGTAAAGAAAAGTTACAAGAGATGTAAGAGCACAAAATGCGGTATTTACAGCTACTTCTCAAAAGGAGAAATGAGACGAGTGTGGACAAATACATAATGACCTTGGGTGACATGAAGGAGAGAGCCAGAAAATGTTATTCAGAATCTATTGTCCTCGATGAATATGAGTTTCTAAAAATGATGCTTCTTGATGGATTCTTCATGATTGAATTATTTCGTAAGCATGAAAACCCTTGTCTTCAACTTATCGAAAATCATAAAGAAAATGACCCTATTTTCCAATCTCACCGGTTTCGAGTTGACATACGACGTGATTTATTATTAATGGAAAATCAACTACATTTTTTATTGTTGTGAAACTGTTCAATATGACAACGGATCCAAACACACATGAAGACATCCGTTATTTGGCATTGTCTTTTATGGAATATGTATTGCCAGGGCCATCTCTTTCAAAACCTTCAGAAATCGAAGTGGATGATGTCAAGCATCTACTTCACCTGGTACACAACTCTATGTGTGCTTCATTTGCTAAGGTTGTATCATATGGAAATGAAAATGATGAATGGGAATTCATTAGTTCGGTCACACAGCTCCAAGAGGCAGGAATTGAATTGAAGGCGACCAAGGAATGTAATAGTTTATATGATATTAAGTTCAATGATGAGTTGATGGAAATTCCCCCATTCTCTATTTATGATGAAACTAAATCGGTCTTCAGAAATTTAATTGCATATGAACAATTTTGCCCTGATATTCATCGACGATATGTTGCCGATTATGCCAAGTTTATGGAGTACCTTATTAGTTCTACAAGCGATACCTCATTGCTTCGCAGCTACGGAATCATCAAAAACTTTTTGGGTGATGATGGTGTGGATTGCACCTTGTTAAACAAGCTTGGGAATGGTGCCGCGCTCTCCAAAAACTTCACTTACACTCAAGTTTTCAACAATGTCAACAAGCATTGTAAGTGGCCTTACAATAGATGGATGGCAAACTTAAGACGGAATTATTTCAACAGTCCATGGGCATTCCTTTCATTTGTTGCCGCTTTTGTATTGCTCCTACTTACTGTGACAGACTATATTTTCCGTTCTTTCCTATTTCTAGACAAATCCCATGTCTTGTGTGTTGTTTCCTCACCAGCCCCAAAACCCCCCTATTTCACGTGGAAAAATATCATGTACAAAGATGTTGTATGGAATAGTAAAATTGCTTTTTTTAGCCATGCTTAATGGATTCAGCAAGTATTGTCAAAATTGATTAATTCACTTTGAGCTGAATACCCTCAGTTTTAAGTGTTAAATTGTGCAATCAAACAACCCCATAGTGTTTGGAATTCCTCTGTATTCTAAAACTACCCCTTGCTGCGTTTGGTACGCAGTAATGCCTTTATGTAGGAATGGAATGGACATAAGAATGGAATGAACATGGGAATGGAATGGAATGGGTATTATCATTCCAATGTTTGGCAATTAATTGGGATTAAGTCTCAGAATGGAATGTCCATTCCATTCCAAAGTTTGGATAAAATAATTTCTATTGGAATGGAATGAAATTTAATCAAAAATAAATTTTTATCATAAAATTTCCAACTTATTGCATACTTCATTATATTGAGTATTTCTATTAATTTTAAAATTTGACAAATTAGATTAAATATATCGTAAATAAAGTCACAAATAATCACATAATGAAAAAATTCACTAAAAAATAATAAAAATAAAAAATAAACAACAAATAAAAAAAATAGAAATGTGATACGCTCATCAATACCCTACATAATCCTTCATAAATGGTAGTCATTCAACACACAATAACTATGATCAACCTACAAAATGTGTCTATTCCTTCTACCATAATTCTTTAATGTGGACAATCTTATACAAATACACATAATTTTCAAAATTTGATAAGTACAATAAAATATAATCATTAACCAAATAACTTTTTTCATGGAAAACATAATTAAACTCAAGCATAACAGATAAGAGTAATACAAGTGTTTCATAGACAAAAAAAAAACCTAAAAATATGTTCCATTTACCATGCATCACCCTATATATCTCTCAAAAATCTTCCCTTAATATCCCTCTAACTAATTCTGCCCTCTCGACCTCAGGAAGGATAAAAAATAAGTCAATATAATCAGAATCATGAACTAAGACACTCGAGGCTTTGAGCCTCTCACTCATGGAAAAGTCAGGCAACGTTAGCAAGTCTTCGTAAATCTTCTTTATATCACATACTGCGGCGTCAACACCAATTGCACGAGCAAAAATAGTTGTTACCTCCTTAATCTCTGTGCTAATCAGAGAAGCAGCACTCATCAACCCTTCAACTACCATCTCATCCATACCCCTACTTTTTTTCTTCAATCTCACACTCCCAACCTCCTCAGGCACAGATGGTCATCGCATAGATGACATGGATGTATTCATGTCATCTGATTCATGGAAGAATATCTCATGCTCAGTGTTTCCTTCTTCTCTCTCTAACTCCTCCAACACATCAATCGGGCCATGCACCTCTCTACCAGTCGCCCGGTCCTTTCCAAATATAATGCAAAAGTCCTCATAAAAGGGAAAAGATCTATCCCTAAACTTTTCTACTCCCTTGTGGCTCTACAATACAAACAAATACAATATGCAAAAATATGTCAAACACAAGAAACAAATATGTTAAATAAACAATACAAGTAGCTAAACAAGATCAGATCTAAGCTATGCAATAACTCGAAATGATAAATGAGAAGGTAAGTTTGATAGATACCTGTAAGTAACCTTCCCATACATCAGAGCTTGTTGTCAAACATTTTTTTTCATGATCAAATCCAAATCCACTTGTATGAATCCCGTTAAGCATGTCATGAAAAATGCAAAAATCCCTCTTTAAAATCTTGATTCGTGACTCAATATGTGGTTTGGCCTTAATTCCTTTACCTGGCAGCTTCTCTAGCAAAGATTGCTCAATGACATTCAAATATCCTGGTTTAAACCCATTATCAGCTCGATGTGTTCCCGAGTTAACTAGTTCCAAAAGGGTCTCAATCAATTTAGCATCTTCATTAGCAGTCCACTTCCTCTTAATCTTACCCGAACCTCGAGACTCCACTTGACTTGAAGATGCCATTTTTTCAAACTATTCTTATTGAAATAAGGTCAATACACGATCAAATTAAAGTGCTAATAAACAGAGTTGTACATAATTCTAATGCAAAAACAAGCAACCCCAAAAATGTAGATTTTCTTTGAATCTCTCTTTACTAATATGGAAACCATGCCATGCATGAACACACAACAAAACACATAAATCCCCAATGGCAACCAACATTTCGACTCAAGAGTGGTTGAAAGAGTACACAAAGAAAAAGAACTTGGCAAAGGAGACAGTCTAATTTGACAAAATGGGCTCCTAGAAAAAGCAACTAATGCTTTGATTGTTCATTTCTCTGTGAGGAATAACTTTGCTTGGAAAAAAAACACATTAGCATGAATAACTTTTTACAACTACCCAAACCAGGTGACCCATGTGAACTCATCCACCATCTGGCACATTATAAAGGTTGATGACAGAAGGTGCCTCCAAAAAGCAGTCAGCATATATTTTTCTAGAACTGCCCCAAGGTTTTAACCCACACCAGGGATATTTTCAAAAAAGCAGTCAGCATATGTAGTTGAAGCCATTGATACGAAATGTTGATTTCCAATCTTAAGAAAGCAAGAAAAATGGCATGCTCCAAAGAAGAGTCTTTCAATAGACTACACCACAGACATGCCACTCACACCACTGTTCTCCTCGACAGGCAAGCCTAAACCTACTAGCTCCACAAACTGCTAACAAAGCAGTTTATTATTACTAGATACTACCCAAAAAAAATCATGTTCAATGAATATTTGCCATTTAATTTAGTGAAACTCAAGGGGTTTTACCTGTCCTCTGTGATTCACAACATTAATAAAAAAATGATTTAGAAAATATCCTCTGTAAAACAACCATTTCTCATTTAGGATTATCATCGAACAAGTTTAAGACATAATCCCATCCAACTGATTTAACTTGTTCGCCCAATAGATTTCCAACCCAATTCAACCATATACGCATAAAAACTAATTCAACTGAATATGCACAACAATTACTCATTGATCAAGACAATAGAAAAACATACAAATTCTATCAGAACACCAAAAACATTGCCCAAACCCTAAACATAATCATAAAAGCGACCCACAAACATGCACTTGCTGACTAACTTAACTAAGGAATTACCAGAGATTGGTGGTCAAACTCGGTTCTAGTCTAGTCTATGATGGTCTTCGTCTTCGATTCAGTGCTTTCCTTCAAAAACTGGTTAGAAATAGGGAGAGAGTAGCTAAGAGGGGATGAGGGGAGGGGTGGAATGCCATGGGTCTTGGCGGAGAAGAGTCGAGAGTTGAGAAGAGGAATGGAAGAGGGAAGAGAGATTTGGCAAGGAGAGCTTAGATGATAAAAGAAAACGAAGAGAAAAAGAAACAGCGGGGGATGGGGAAGAGTCGGGTTTTTTTTGTGTTATGAATTTGGTTCACTACCAAGTGATTTGGAATGGGTAATATCATGTTTTATTTGGTAATGGGTAATCCCATGTTTTGTGGGATTAACTATTTCTTAGGAATGGAATGAATTTTCATTACTACATACCAAACATTGGAATGAGCATTACTAAGTAATGGTCATTCCATTCCCACGCTTCATTACCATTAACCAAACACAACATTAGTGTACTCCTAATTGCTTGAGAAGGCGAAATTGTTTTGCCACTAAGTAGATTCGACTCCAAGTGATGTGGAGAGATGGACAAATCCTTCATCCAATTATAAAAATTGGGCAGATCTATTACGTTGATTATTATAAATATATGCTAGAGTTACTCGGGTTAAAAAAAATTTAAATGAGTTATTATAGTGAGAAGGTTAAAATTTTAAAATTTAATTGAATTATTGTAGTTGATGATGCACAAAATTGATTATGCACAATCAAATATGTCGAGTGTATGGTATAAAGTAATTAATGAAACAGTTAATAATAAGAGACAAAGATTGGGTGGTTGGGTTTGGGTGATCTAACTATTCAAGGCGGTAACTGTGACTAAAAAACTCTATTAATTAGAGTACAAGCTAATAAGAGACAGAGAGTAGAGTATGCTCAAGGTCTGTCTCCCTTGTGTAAGGAATTTACAATTTATAGGCATAAAACCCTAGTTGTGATGGTGACATAAAGGTCAAGCTATTATAGGCATAGAACCCTAGTTGTGGTGGTGACATAAAGGTCAAGCTATTAATTTATCGGGAGGATAATTACAATTGAGAATAGACATTATCTTTGAGTAATGACTATCCAGTGATTGCTCTCTCATGTGCATTGACTTTTCCCAGACTCTTGAGCTTTGGATTAGACTGAAGTCATGAGTTAAGTCTGGTCTGCCTTTTGATAATTTGGGTTCAACCCAAGAACTGAGCTCAGGCCTGATCTGGATCTGGGCTCGTCAGTAGTAAAAAATAAAAATTAATTTAAATTAATTACTGTGGTTAAAAGATTAAAATATTAAATTGTAATATAAACCGTTGAATTTTAATGATCTAGACATTTTTTGTATTTATTCTAAGTGAAAAACTTAAACAATTCAAGTAAGAGGTTTTGTTTTATTATTATTATAGATTGTCTTCTCCATTGAAACTATAGTTCTCCATTCTGCTCCAATGTCCGACCCAGCCCACATGTGTGAGGGCCGACTCCATGGGTTGGCCCACAAAAAAAATAAATTTGTAAGCATCTCAATGGACTCAATAAGGTGTAGGGATCCGATGGACAAAAATCAAATTGTTTATTAGTTTGAAACTTCGAGTTGTTCACAAAATTGTCATGTGTGAAATTTATAAATATAGTTTTGCATAGGTCTTTCAATGGAAATTGTAAATGTTGCACATTTGTGGACAACCAGTAACAATTAATAATCCTCCCCTCCACTACTTGGTTCTAGTTGGACAACTTGTAATAAAAAGAAAAAAAAGAGAATTACACACAGATCTTGTAAGGTTTGTCACTTAATTATTCAGATTTTCTGAAATATTATATACAGACTTCATGAAGTTTGTACGCGTGTAACACTTAGACCGCTGCCGTCAAATATTCGTTAGTAAATTATATACATACCTCTTAAAGTTTGTAGACGTATAGTACTTAGACCTCTCAAGTATAAAATATTATACTTACACCAAAAAAATTTCAATCGAAGAAAGAATATCAAATATTTTAAATTTTATAACCAAAATTCATGTTCTATTGATCATTTATTGAAATAAAATCAAAAATAAAAACCCAATTTTTTTCTTAAAAACTCGTAATTAATATATAATTATACTATTTATTAGAATAAATAAAACATTGTATAATTAATATACAATTATACAAAGAGTTTCACCTTCATGAACAAGGTAGTAGTAAGAGAACCCCTTGCAAGCGTACGATTTGAAGGACGAACAATGCTATGTAACCCAAATCTGCATTCCAAATAAAAGGGATCATTGGATCAGTGAGTCTCATTTAAAAAAAATTGATAGGACCCACTCATCCAATGGTCTCCCTTCATTTGGGTTGCAAATTTGGGTTACTTAGTATTTTTTTTGAAAGAAAGACAAAGAGTAAAAAACTCACTTGAATTAAGGGTGGAGATTAAAACCTTTTGATTTATGGATTCATTTGCGGCTTACTTAATACCAACAAGGAATCTTGGTGAGAAAAGGATCTCAAAGGCAGTTAAATATGGCAGATTTTGCTTCTTAGGAGCCATTGGAATCAGCAGAAGAAGAATCGTCAGAGATTTCGTTGGCAAGAAGTAAGAGGCAGAAGAGGGAAATAAAGGGAACAGTTCAGCTGCTTAAGCTTTTTAAATGTATCTTTAAGGAAGGCAGGAAGGCAACAGTAGTTACTGTTCATTTATTGAAGTTAATTAGAGTTTAAACACAATTACATGAGGGAGGCATTGTTTGGTATATTGAATAGAGAATAGGTATATTGAAGTCGACTTGGATCGCATACAACAGTCCTTTAAGTGAGAGAATGTGGAAGAGAATTTAGTAGTAAAGTGGCATAGAATCTACATTTGCTCCAATCATTGAATTCTGTCAAATTTTTCGTGGCAAATCACAGCAAAAATACAATTTTGCCTAGCTAACCAGGGAAAGACTTATCTTAATTGGCTATAAAAATTTGGACAGAAATCAATGATTGAGATAATGTGAGACTCGCAATAATAGTTCGCTTGCAATGCAATAGTTCATAGGTTAGGGGGTCAATGAAAAGAAAGGGCATAGGAGCATAGTTCAAGGTTCCAAATGAACAAATTTAGCCTAAAATGGTTCAAGAACTGTACCATTGAATCCATTAGACCGGTCAAACAATGGGTCGACATTTTTTTCAAACCACGACTTATATACGATACAAACTCGATACAAGATGAACTTAGCCATGTAATGTTAAAAACGCACTACGAGAAAATGGCCATTGACCGGTTCTTTTTCGTTGAGTTATTATGAATACCTTTTTTTCCCCTAATGCGATACGTGTGGATGATCTTATCTTACAATTGGGTCAAATTCAATATGACCTGCTACATGATTTATTTTAATTTTAAAATCAACTATCATTTTTATCCTAGTTCACTTTACAATATGGGCAATTCGATAACAACCCACTACGCCATTCGTAGCTGCATTTTTTCATAATTGTTTTTAAAAATTTCATATATTTTTTGTTGGACGTCACTCAAAGATGTCAATCATCTACTTCGTCTAGCACATAGTTGTCTGTGTTTTTTGTTTGTTGAAATGGGTTTCCACAGAAATGTTAATGATGATGATGGGAAGTGGGAGTTCATAAATTGTACCACAGAGCACCAAGAAGCCGGAGTTCAATTAAATAAAGTCGAGGGAAGTAATAGTTTATTGGATATTAAGTTCACCAATGGAGTGTATTGGACATAAACTTTATTTAAAAATCTAATTGCATACAAGCAGTATCGTCCAACAGTAATTTTCACTTGTGTCACTTTTACATAGTCTTCATGTATCGTCTCATCAATTCCTCGAAGGATATTTAATAACTTTCCGAAAAGGAACATACCTATCTTGTGATAATTTATTGTTAATTTTCTAAAAGTCCACTCATTGAGGGGGAACATTCTTTGCTTTTATCAATTATTATTCTTGACTTGAATTTTGTAAAAGTGAACTCAATGAAGGGAACATACTTGGCTTGCGACAATTATTGTTCTTCTACTCGGACGTCGTTATTGCACGCAGGGGTGGAGGGAGATTAGGGCCAAGGGGCCTAGGCCCACCCTCAAATTTTGGAGTTTTTTTTTATGTATACACATATATCATTTTGTTAAATACTATCTGAAATAATTTCATTGTGCCCACCCTAATAACACAAAATGACTGAACATATTACGGACACACTTAAAGCATATTTGGATATATTTTGGACATATTAAAATTCATTTTGTGACTTTTTTACAAAAAAATACGAGCTTCTTTAAATATTGGATCAAAAGTAGGATTATTATGTGATAAAATATAAAATTATTTTGTAAGCATATCATAAACATGTTCATTAAATAAAGTAAAAAAACCATTTGAACTTGAAAAAATTCACATATAAATATTGTTATAAGATTACTCCAAGAAAATGAAAACAAAGAAGAGACTGAGTTAGAGAAAAATATAAAAACAAGAATACGCAATTGGTGACTGTGCAAACCTCATGTGAGCTATTTCCTATATTTATATGAAATCCCATGAGGCAATAACAATGTTTTCCATGACTTTTTTGCTAATTTTTTATTCATGATTCTTGCTAACGATTCCCCTCCCCCCCCCCTTCCTTTAAACTATGAGATGCAACCAATTTTTAATTTCTTGTGTAGTGTATTTTATTGTGATAGAGCTTTTTGTGATTGATATATTTTTTGCGTATAATTTATGATTTTCTTTGTTTGTACTCTTAATTTAAACGTGAAATTACTTGTAAATGGGCTACAATTAGTTATTAATTTTCAACAATTGGCTTAACAAATATAAATTTATTATTATATTTATATCCATAAAAAAAATTAATTAAATTTTTGAATTTAAGTGCCCACCCTAAACTAAATTTCTGGCCCCGCCCCTCATTGCATGGATAATATAAATATTTTCCACGCAATATTTCATTCTCCAATTTCAATTTTTTTAGGGTTTTACACGAGTCAATATGTCTCAATTGGGCAACTCATTGGGTGGCAGCAGCAACATTGTCGGATTCTTTTGCTATGAATTGGCTCAGTTGCCCCCTATTGAGTTTAAGGCTTTATTTTCCTCTGATTATAATTAATATTTCCCTACTTAAATGAATTTACAATCTTCTTGATTAAAAAAAAATTCAATTTTCTTAAAGTGAGGACTCAATAATAGTTTAACCAGCATTAGTTAATATATTGCCCCCCATTAACAAACAGTGTCATGAACAATGGTTCTTAGATGCATTAGGTCGTAAGGAGACTCCATAACAAGTTTCTATGCTTTGCTCCATTATGTGCCAACACAAGAGGTCTATAATAACTTGGCATCCAGATCTTGTGAAGTTTGATTGATGAATGAGAAAAAAGACATAAAATAACTCATGTCCAGATGTTGTAAAGTTCAGAGCAATGTAGTCACACCACGAGAATTGTGCTCTTAATATTCGACTACATGGCCACCATGACTTTGTTAAGCAAATAGTGGATGCAAAATTGCAAAAGTCGTGTAGTCGGATGCTGACCAAACAATTTTCATTCCAACTATTGCATCAAACTTCACCATTTGAACTTCGACCTTATTCAGAGTTTTCAAATTCAATAATTTGCAAGTATATTTAGAAAAGGGTGTGCTCCCCCACCCCTCCCCCCAGATAATAGAGTTTATGGAATTTATGAATTCATAGAAATACTAAGAAAATTACTAGAAAACTAGTACATTAAAATTTAAATTTTCATCTTTTAGGTTCACAATTTATGTCAGATTCATGTCGTGTAAAAGTCATATTTAACAAACTTCTTATTGTATGTAGTTGGATTTGCGATGACTCTTTTATTAAGTGGGTCTGGAAGGTCCATCATTTTATCGCCTACACCGTTAATGATAAACCCATTCTCGCCAGCTTGGTGTTGATTTAATGTCGAGTAAAAGAAAATAGGCAATGGAATCTAGTGGTAAACAAGCATAGAATCTTAATGTGTTCTATGGAACATTCTTGGCTTGTGACTCTATTGTTCTTGCTTCACTTTTGTGAAAGTAAACTGAGGGCTCCACTTGGATTACTTCAATTTTGGGAAATGCATCTTACCCTGTTATAAATTAATGGCTCCTCTTTACTTGTTTGGCCATCAATATTTTTTTATTCCCATTAAATTAATCAGCTCGAGAGACAAAGCGGCTGGAGGAGCAAAAGAGCCCATTTGCACACCAGTAAGTTGTAGAAGATTCAATAAAATCAAGTTTTTATTGAACCAAAAATACTAATGATTATTCCAACTTTTTCAATCCCTAGTTTTTCTTGTTCTTTTTTTTTTTTTTTTTTGAACAGTCAGTTTTTCTTGTTCAATACCAATTTTTTTGGCACTTTTTGAATCGTAACTTTGATGTCATTGAGTTATAACTTAATCTCATTAGGCCGTAATATATCTCAAATTTTTTATTGGTGCGAGTCGTTATCCTATATTTTTCATTGAAATTATTTCAGAAATTTTCCCTACAAAATTACCTTCTTGGATTATCAGTGAACGACTAATTATACATACTGAAAAGAATTATCTTCTTGTGGTTATGCCAAGAATTATTCAGATATATCGAAACATGATCTGATTATAATATGTAATTAATAATACATACATATGTCTATATCTATATAAAAATGCGATGAAGCCAAGTGATTATTCAATCAAATTTTATTAAAACTTTATATAATTAGTTATTCAGCTTAATATTAGAATTCGGATTGGATCACATTTTTGGATGAAGCTTTTAACTTTTATCGGATTTGGAAATCAACCATGAAAATAAAATATGTGTTTAATTCGGTTTAATGTTTTTTATTGAATGATAATTTGAACCGATTGAAAACACTAATACTATTGTGACATAATTTAGGAATATAATGCATTGTGATCAATGAAGTGATAGAGAATGCATTTAATGATAAAACCCATTGTAGTATCAAATGCATTTAACTATCACTCCATTGGTTAAAATGAATTATGTCATCAGATTATGTCCCTAAAATATGTCCCAATAGCATTATTCGATTGAAAATCCTAGTCTAGTTGCAGGTTCTCTCTCTTTTACCATGCAACCACCAAGATTAAATTAATGGGTTAAGTACTCATTTACTCCTGTTTTTTCAACAAGTCCCCATCATTCCTTAAAAAGTTAGGTTCTTTTATTTGCAGGGGTCGAACTTCTTGACCCAGCCATATCCTGTGTGTCTGTGCTTCATGTTCAAAACTAATAGGAAATAACTTAGTAGTTTTCCCACACCAACTGAGTAGTTGTTTGGCGGAAAATATTTATCAAATTGCGTCATGGTGTGGCAATAACATTTGATTTTAGGCATGAAAAAAATCAACTATCTTCTCATACATTCATCAAAACATGTTTGCCACAGGGAACTTACCTTTGGATTCAAGGAGTAAATCATGTCCGAACCAAGTGCTGATCATCTCTCTATAATTATAGACCAAAAGCTAGCTCGCTTATCTCCAATACCCTCGGAGCGTAACCTTTACAGAGTGCATAATCCTCTCCGCAAGACAACTATGAAGGTTTACGAACCCGATATAATTGCTATTGGTCCTTATCACCGTGGAAACCCCAACTTGCAGGAGATGGAAGAACAGAAATTACGGTATGTGCAACAGTTTATTAGACGAGTGGGAGAGTCAAGTGTCGATGGATGCATCATAGCCATGAGAGAATTGGAAGAAAAAGCGCGCAAATGTTATGCAGAATCAATCAACCTTAGTGAAGATGAGTTTGTGGAAATGATGCTTCTTGACGGCTGCTTTCTCCTCGAGTTTTTTCTGAGGTGCAGGAGGCTAGGAGAGGTGGGTGACTCGGTCTTCAAATTTGATCACATTCGGTATGGCATACAACACGATTTATTGTTATTTGAAAATCAACTTCCATTCTTTATCCTAGTTCAGTTAGCCTTCATGATTAGCCTCCAACCAAACTTCGTTATTGTTTTAGCCCTGTCTTTCCTAGCCGAATGGTTTTCTGGTGCAACTATAATGCATGATGCTTTTGTTTCGATCCGAATCGAAGATGTTAAGCATCTACTTGGTCTGGCACATTATTGTCTAAGTTCTTCGTTTGCTGAAATGGTTCCCCTTAGAAATGTTGCTGGTTGCGATGGTAACATAAATTGTACCACGGTGCTCCAGGAATCCGGAATTCAGATAAAGAAGGCCAAGGAAAGTACTACGAGTTTATTGGATATTAGGTTCACCAATGGGGTGCTGGAAATCCCGCCTTTATATATGAATGATGCGACAGAATCTCTCTTTGCAAATCTAATTGCATACGAGCAGTATCATCCAGCAAACACTCCCAAATACGTAACTGATTATATCATTGTTATGCATTGTCTCATAAATTCCGCAAAGGATGTTGAGTTGCTTCGTCACTGCAAAATTCTTAATGATGTTTTAGGCGACGATAAAGCAAACCATGCCATGTTGACAAGGCTTGCAAAGAATGCCGTGTCATCGCATAAATTCTGTTACTCCCAAGTTTTCACTGATGTGAACCTGCACTGCCAGCAACGTCGGAATGTATGGATGGCAATTCTGAGGAGGAATTATTTCAACACTCCATGGGCAATCATATCATTTCTTGCTGTTTTTCTATTGATTTTTCTCACTTTGACGCAGACTGTATTTTCTATTCTTCCTCATGCTAAGTGAATCCCACATCTTCGTGTTTTTGTGCTGAATAAAACTAAATATCATGTATAAATAAGTTGTACTGATTCATCAGTCAAGTGGATGTTTTAAGAATTTGTAATTTATATAAAAAAAAATTGTAATGTGAAAGTGCTCTATACGATCAATTTCTTATATTGCTAGTTTAATTTCAGCAGCAATTTTGTTTCCACTAAAGAGCAAATCATTATTCTGGGAATATTTTCACTTTGCGTGAAATTGGCAGATCCTCAATTTTGATATCTTCTGATAATTATTTTTTATTAACCTACATTCTTTTACTTTTCCCTTGACAATCTAGTTTGAAATTCGATGTGCGCGTGTTAATGCATACAAATAGCTCATTTTATTGAGAGTTGTATCACTTATTATGATTGCATGTACAATAGATCAAGAAGAACATTGAGAGGTTAGACACACGAGTGTGTACCGGTTCTAAAACTCTCCAATGTTCAAGTCAGCTATATATGACATTGCCACAAGACTTGAGCAAGGCAAAGGCTCTTGATAATACCCTAGGAGTGAGATCCCATGTAGTTAATAAAAGTACCTTGAGATGAAAATTTTTTGAATCTTTATTTTACCCTTTATAAACAATTACAAAAATCACTTTATCCTTTCACAATTAAATATCTAAATTACCATAATATCTTTATATATTTAACTCTCTAAATTATTTATAACATCTTTTCTAATTATCTATTCTCTATATATAAATATTAGTTTCTATAAAACTTTTTGATTGATTATATTACCCTTAAAAAAATATGCACCATTATATTTTCAATAAAATGTTTAAAATTTTTTCAAAAACTCCATCAATTTAATAGTATTCATAAGCAATAGGATCCGTTTGCAAATCATCAGTAAGTTGTAAGAATTTCATAAGCATTTTCTTTGATTATATATGCATTCTTAAGTTTTTGGTAATATACTCAAAAGTTACGTTTTGCCAACATACAAACTAAACACAATCAAGCTACGACGTAATATAGCATCGAGATACTTTTTTTTTAAGTGTTTTCACTTTTCATAGTACAAAATTATTAATTAAATATTTGTATCGAGTTAATGGTAACATATTATTTTAGTTAATAGTATAATTAATTTATTTAATCTTTCTTATAACACAATTAATTTGAGGTAAGATTTTATCAATTTTAATCTTCGAAAACTTTTTTTCGTAGAAGCAATTGTTAAAGGTGATGTAAGTAATATATTGCAAACAAAACATTAACTAAAAAAGAATCTTTAATAGTTAATTTAGCATCTCAATTAAAAAATTTATTATTTGAGTACTCAAAAACAGAGAGAGAAAGTAATGAATTGGTAATTGTTTCTAGTTTTATTGGTTTTTGACCAATAGAACATTACAAACATTTCTACTTAAAAGTAGAAATGTCATAGGTTCATATAAATTCACACACCCACCCAAAGATTATCCATAGTTTTATTGGTTTACACGACAAAAACGTTGGAGACCTACAAATATGACATAATACTTTGACATAATGATGTAGCATGTGGTATTATTCTAATAAAAAAGTCTAGCAATGATCATTATAAAAATATTATCAAATTAAGTTAATTGACACATGATTTATAAATTTATTAGATCAGATCTTTAAGTTTCAGTAGTATTGCTTGTTGAAAAAAGAGAGTACAATGGTAATGGCTCAATTTTGTAAGATCAAATATGTCTATTAATTGATCATTTGAGCTTGATTAGGGATGAGACACCCACGATGTTACGAGGTCAGGAACTGATCTCATGGTTGCTTTCAATTTAGTCTTAATATGTTACTATTCATGAATTTCAATTTAGGTATATATGTTATTGTTCATGAATTTCAATTTA
>CM042194.1:26632889-26645564 GCA_023539305.1 Ilex asprella
GGTTATGTATATATGTATATATATATATATATATATATATATATATATAACCTATATATGAAAAAATTTTAATGTTAGTCAAACTCTTAACCTATATATATTTATAGATAGATATGAGATAGAAAAGATTTTAATGTTAGTCAAACTCCTAAGATTTAAGAGTTTTTAATTTTTAGTTTTATTTCACTTCTAAAGGGAAGGGATATTATGGTAAAATTGACAAAAAACGGACTTCATAACAAATAAGTTTCATTGACGGACTTAAGTCCAAACAAGTCCATATAGGGGGACCGACCTCCAAATTTCCCTCATTTTTATATAGTCGTGTCATGTTTCAAAAACATGATTTCAATATAAAATATTTTTTAAAAACATGATTTTTAAGACAATTTGGAACTAATTAATGACGTGTTATGAAACACGATTTCTCTATGTTTGCAAACTCGAACCATTCTTTCTTCCTTTGAAAAATTGTTCTACATATTTACTAGTGCTAATGAAATTGATGACAAGTTTGCAAACTATAATTTATTTTTTTTTGTTATATCAACCAGTTTAGGTACAGTTTCCCCTATATTCCAAAACTTTTACCTCTTTTTCTCTTCTGACAAATTCTTGAATATTTGTTTAGGACTAGTACTTAGAGATTTCGATGGCAGACGAGCTATCAATTCACATCGATGAAAGTCTTGCTTGCTTTTCACCCACAGTACTCTCGGAGTCTTTAATCTTTAGAGTGGATGAACTACTACACAAAGAAAACAAAAATGCCTACAAGCCTGAAATACTTGCAATTGGTCCGTATCACCGTAACAGAGACCACTTAAGAATGATGGAAAGGCACAAACTGATCTACCTTCAAGAGTTTCTTACACGAAAAAATGAGTCGAATGTGGATAAATACGTCAAGTCATGAAAGAGTTGGAAGAAAGAGCAAGGAATTGTTATGGATAACGCGTTAAACTTAATATTGATGAGTTCGTGGAAATGATGCTCCTCGACGGGATTTTTATTATAGAATTACTTTGAAATATTAGAAGCTTTTGACCCATCCTATGACTTTTTTTAAAAAAAAATCCCAACTAAGGGTTGGTTTGCAAATAATTTCCAAACTCAAGTAGTTTTAAAAACGTTAGATGGTTTGACGTTTTTAGGCTTAAAGACGTTAGTTGGTTTGACGTTTTTATCCTAAAAACGTCAGACCAAATAACGTTTTTAAGTTTACAGAGGACTTTTTAGATCCTTGAACACGTCAATACAATTGACGTTTTTAATTAAAAACATCAGTTGTATTGATGTGTTTAAGTTGAATGCAACCATCGTTTTTCCATTCTCTTCTTTCATTTCTCTTATTTTCCTTTCTCTTATTTTCCCCCATCTCTGAGCCCTAATGTTTTCAGGCGATCTGCACCCCCCATAGCAGACGAATCAGCAGCCTCAACACCATCTGAAAGCCCTAGTCAACTGCCACTATCGGTCACCCCCAATTCGCAGCACCCACACCATCGCAGCACCACCCACCAGCACCCAGCACCACTCTACACCACCCTGCACCACTCACCATCGAAGCCCCCAAATCCAAGCACCACCACGCGACGTTCTTCAGTCCCGTGAGTAGAAAAGGTGGTTTTTCGCCAAGCTGAGGTTCTAAGGAGGTTAAAGGGTATGTTTTGTTTTTCATTTTTATCTGTTCTGCTTGATTTCATATGGGTTTAAATGGGTTTAGAATGATTGGTGAAGAAAAAGTTGTGAACCATCAGATTTAAGTGTAATTTTTCAGATAAGGAGTCAACCACTACTAAGGACTTTTTTTCCTCTAGTTGCGGTTTGCATTCTAATTTTCTTTGTCATTATCTTTGAGTTATATTATGTTGTTGTTTTGGGCTTGTGCTTTGTTTAATTTTTTTTTTAAAAAAATTAGAATCTCATCTAAAATTCGAGCCTAAGGTCTAAAGTATGGATTTAAGCCAAAAAAATTTCGGTATCATACCTCCAGAATTTACTACGTTAAAATGTGTTTTTATAACTTTTGTAGGTCATTTTACAACCAAAAAATTTATCATTTTGGTGGTTAATGTATCAATTTTATGAGTATTTTTACCACTGTTGTGAGTGTTTTTACTATATTTGTGGTAACAATTTTTATTATTTTTTTAAGTGCAAAAAAGTTATCACTTTTGTAAGTGATTTAGTATATATTTGGTTGTTTTTATTATATTTGTGAATTTTTTATTTCTATTGTGGTAATTATTTTCACTATTTTGTTGAGTACCATAATAATGATAAAAATATTCATAAATATAATAAAAATTATCACAAGTATAACAAATTTTGGTATAGTACCAAAAAAGTGTTTGGTTGTAGCATAGCCAAATCCCTCAAGTATTATTGGTTCAACTTTGACAGCCTCATGGGATACCAAAATCAATAGTTAGTTGCCTAGTGGATCCTATTTGAAAGTGATATTAAATTTGTGGCCCAAAATGGTCTCCCATTTTGAAGCACTCATAAGAAGATGCCATATAACACAAAAAGGAGAAAGTTGACATCAATTATTGTACTTAAAAAGATTAAAATTTTTATATTATACCTTCAATATATTAAAAATTATTATGATGTGGTCCTTTTTTGTTAGCTTTCTGTTAATTTTTTCATTAGTGTCAACAGAATGGATTTTGACAGAAAAATAACGAAGTTAATAGAAGAACCATAATTCAACATTTTTCATACATTTAGGGTGCAACATAAAAAAACATAATTTTTAAAGGTGCAAAATAAGAACCTTGAAATTTTTCACGGTGCAAAGTGTGAAATGCCCAAAATTAATTGGTTCAAAAACTTTTCCACACCTCCTAAGCCACTAACCCCACGAAACTCATCATGCCCACTCTTCATTCGCCGCCCACCCTAGAAAATCTTGCCTATGTCTGAGGGCATGGTCTGATCTACTATGAGCGAAATAATATTAGTACAAGTTAACCACCGAGATTTGTACCCTAAAATGCAAGCCTCGCCAAAGTGGTTAGGATTTGAACTCCCCCAATTTCTTTCACTTATACAACTAACTAGATTCAATATTCAATTTTAAATCTCGCTTAATAAAAGAGCCAAACCTAATCAATGACTACTTCGCCCATCTAAATCCATTTTTGCAAGTGTCAGTCTATAAGTTTCTTCATTAAACTTATGAATCACGACATTGCTAAGATCAAAATCTCCCTCTAGTTTTTTCTCAAAACTTAACAATTGTTGACTTTTATTCACATTTCTACCAAGAAATTTTGTGCAACTGTAGTTCACATGAAATGTAGGGGATGACGTACCATGCTTCTTAGAATCACATTGACAAACCTTGTGACAATATTTGCACTGTGCCCTGCGAACTTGGCCTTTTTTTCTCTCTAGCAGTTTGAAATAATTCCACACTTTTGACTTCCCTAGTTTTTTATTTTCAGATTTCTCATCTTCATTAGTCTACATGGGGTCATCAATCACTTGTGTAGCATCAGCCAAAGGATTCCCCTCCATCTACATAAAATAATAAATTGAACAAATTAATCATGCAAGCTTAGATATATAAAAAATCCAGATTTAATGAATACAAAAGGATACAAATTAGATAAACACAAAAAGAGAACATACATAAATAATTTATGGTCTGATATCTAAAAAAATAGATAGAATAATTGATGGTCAGATTCAACCAATAATCACGAATGTCTAATTATTTATGATCAGAAAAATGAGTTTTAACTCGAACGTTGCAGAGAGAGAGAGTGAAGCAGTGAGTTTCAAGACAAAAAAAAACGTATTCAAAAAATGTGCATAAGAAATTAGAGCAAGGAAAAAAATGAAAAAAAAAATTATGGCAGTGACTGAGTTTCAAGACCAAAAAATGAAAAAAAAATTGATGGCAAAGTTTCAACTTTAAACTAAAAAGGAAAAAAACTCACTGAGTGAGTTTCAAGACCAAAAAAAAAAACAACCTTCTCAGTATAAGGTCAAAATGCTCACCGAAACTGAGTTTCAAGACCAAAAATAAAAAATGATCAACAACCACCGAGTTTCAAGACTCACTGAAACTATAAATGCAAGGCCAAAATGCTCAACAACCAAGCTACAAGCCTACCATCAGTATAAGATAAAAACAAAAAGTGAAATCTTTTTTAAAAAAACCAACCAAAATTTCCAAAGTAAAAACATCTACAGCCAGCCAACCTCATCTTCACAGATATTGAAAACCTTTCAAGACCAAAAAAACTCACTGAGTTTCAGCAAATGAAAAACTCATTGCTTTCGAGCATTGAGTTTCAAGACCAAAAAAAAAATGTATTCAGAGAGATGGATAATCAGAGATAATGAAAAAAAAAATTACTAGTCAAAGAAAAAAGGGTCGAGAATTGCTCGATAGGGTTGAGATATGCTCGATAGGGCTGAGATATACAACCTTGAGTCTTCAGATCTTCAGACATTGAGTCTTTAGATCAGATCTGCTCGTTTGTGAGAGAGAGAAGAGAGAAACGGCGGCAGAGAAGAGAGACTGAGAAGTGGAAGTAGGGTTAGTTTGGTTTTATATTTTTTTTAAAGGACAAATCTAGACTGTGTATATATATATACATATTTTTTTATATTATTATTAAATATTCTCCAGGAGGGTCGGTTATTTCGGTTTTGGACTTGAAGGAATCCTAAATTGAATCGATTTTATCAGTTAATTTTTTTTAACTTCCGAAACTAACCTAGAATAAATATTATCCGCCCATTTTATGTTCGAAAGGGTCGATTTTTTGGGTTATCGAATATTTTGAACAGCCCTAGGATTCACGAGAAAGAAAGCTGGGACCAAATTAGGAAGAACCTTACATCATAACAAAAATGGTGAGGTAAGGCACTTACAAGATCCAGAATTTCGAGGGGAATGTCTTACCCCATCCGTGAAACACTGAGTACCTGAAAAGGTACTACCAATGACACCTTAGGAGAGTAGAAGTAAAGTTGGGGAACTTGATTTTATTTCTTTGTACATTTTTTGGGTTATTACCCACTATTGCTTAGCATAAGCAGTCATTGAATGAATAAAATTTTCTAAATTGACTTCAAAAGTTCTTTGCATTCTATTTTAAAAAGAACATTAGTGGTAAAAAATCATTTTTACAAAAGTAAGACTACAAACTACTTTTCTAAAAAAAAAAAATCAACAGTCTCTAGCACTTTAACTGCTCTCATGGTCATCCTCCTCCTCCTTACCATCGGCATTATTATTGTTAGAGCCTCCATCACTTTCATCAGACGCCTCATAAGGCACGAAGCCTGAAAGATCAATATCAGGGAAAGCAGCATAAATCTTTTCCTGAAGCCTCATAATCATCAATGAAGGCATCTACAAGGCCACTCTCCAAATAACTCTCAGCCTTGACGACCCACTCACAAGCCAACAACAGATCCGCCTCAGTCCGAGAAGCCCTCTCGTGAGTTGTCTTCACCTCTGCCTCCACTCTCAAGCAGACAGCCTTTCTGAGTGCGGCCCTCTCACGGGTCCCCTCAAGCTCAGTCTCTCTAAACGCGTCCCTCTCACCGGTAGCCAAAAGCTTAGCCGCTCTCTCGTAGCTCACAAAAAGCTCTGTTTCAGCCCTCATGCAAGCAGCCTCTCTGAGCACGACCCTCTCATGAGTCACCACAAACTCAGCCTGGAAAGTCCTACCACTAGCTTCAAGCTTAGCAATCCTCCCCTTTAGCATTAAGGAGCTCCTTTTGCACAGTCTCATGACTCCGCTTCAGCTGGCCATAATAAACAACTTTTGAAAAAAGGCACATAAAGGTAGTTAAAACCTGAAAGAAGGCAAAAGAATGTCAACACCTAAGGAGGGACTGGAGAAAAGGAGACATCAGACCCTTACTTTAGCCAAACCTTCCAGAAAAGTGTTGATGATACCCTTGGTGCCTAGAGCACAATTCTCATTAACAGCGTCGAAAACACAAGCCTCTCAAGTCGATCCCTGATGACTCGCACGTTACTCAACATGAAACCAATCTGAGTAGATGCCCTGGTAGAAGTTCCCATAAGAGTCAATGAATGGGGGCAAGAGGTGTGGTTGACAGGAGAGTCTCTGGAGTAGCAGTCACATTTGAAGGAGTCGCCGATCGAGGAGGCACCAAAGGAGGGGTCACTTGAGAGGAGCTCGCCAAAGCATCGCTCATGCTCGCCACCTTAAGAAGAGGAGTGCTCCTACTAGAATAACAGGACTCGACCACCGTTCTATCCACTGCATAAGACATAAAATGTTATCTAGATAAAAAATCAAGTAAATAAGGAAAGTACAAGAGAATCAACGTTCAAGGAAGAACCACCAGATCTCGAAGAGGGTGTGCCAGCCCTAACACCGACTGTAGGGGAACCGCTAGCTCCACCATCTTTGAGCATGAGAGCCCCAATGTCCTTCGCAAGATGAGTCCTCACAGCCTGTAACTTTCACTCTTGGTCCTTCGAGAGCACAGGAGAATCTACAAGGAGTGCGATGAGTACACAGTTAAAAAAAAAGGGCGAATGAAAGAGAGTAAATGTAGGGCGTACCAACTTTCATAGGAGTACCCCATCCAGTTGGTACCAAAGCCCTATCAACCTCTGAAGCCCACTCTCCACCGACGAACATGAAGCGAGACTTCCAGCTACAATAGTTGGAGCGCAATCTAGTAATCAACTTACCTCATCTCATAGTAAAATAGTACCAGCCTTGATTTGGAGTAGGAGTCTCACTCAAATTATAAGTTGTATAAAACTCATCAAGAGAGGCATCCTCATGATGCACCTTCCTCCAAGATACCATAACACCAAGCAAAACTCTCCAACCATTGGGCGTCAACCACTCTAGTGTCAGTGAAAAGTAATGCAGAATACAAAAAATGGAAGAAGGCATTGGGAACCTAAATCCAGCCTTAAGCATTTCCTCATAGATAACAATGTCTTCAGATGAGTCATCACAAGCAGGCTTACTCATCTCAGCTCCACGGCACAATATCGTTGGAAGAATGTTATAAGCAGAGACAATCTGTAAAATATTAGCATCAGTATTGAGCGTACTAGAAATGGTACTTACTTTGGATCCATCTTCGTCAAGATCTACTTTCCCTTGGTGCTTTCTGTTGCGATAAAGTGAAGAGTTGCCCGAGCCACTACTAGGAAAGTCTTGATAAATCTGATTTTGAGAAGTTCCACCTCAAGGAGTTGTCACCACCAAAAGTGCCCGTCGCCAGTTGCGTCTCGCCCGTCGCTAGTAGTTCCTTGCTGAGCACCTGGGTCTCCCCGACCACATTGCCAAGTGCCTGGGCTGCCCCGACCACAACACCAAGCGCTTGGGCTGCCCTGGCCTCAGTGCCCAGCGCCTTGGTCGCTTGGCCAGTGGCACCCAGCACCTGAGACGCCTGGCCAGCCGCACCTAGGTCCTCCTCCCTCACCTCGCCTCACTAACACGAGCGCCTAGTCCCTTGGAGCGAACGGCTGGCTAGCCCGGCAGCTAGTCCTCCTCCCTTGCAAAGCCCCTCGCGCAAACAGTGGACAGCCCCAGCACGCGAACAACAACTTGCTTTGATGACGCGAAGCCTTTTGCGTGAGCAACTTGCTCGCCCAGATCAACGTCCACCTTCGCCTGCTTGCCCAGACCAACGCCTACCTTCGCCTGCTTGCCCAAACTAGCGCCCACCTCCGTCTCCTCAGCGTCCAGCGCCTCCATGGCATCCCCCTCTCGGCGCCCAGCGCCTCCAATCAGGTGCCCCCAGCCTTTGGTCCCTACGGAGCAAGGCACCTAACCTTTGCCAATGCTTTCTCTTCCTCCGGTCACCACCATATTTGCAACCTCTCGATCACCTCCCTTGCTGCCATGGATGTCCTTGTTGACAGTCCTTTGTACCTCCTCACTCAACATGGATTATGGGCAACACTCGAGAAGCTTTTTGAAGGATTTCATGAAAGAGCTCCCCTTATCTCTCTCAAATTTGTAAGGAATGGGTGGAACAAGAAAGAAACTCCCTATTTACAGCCTATGGTTTTTTTAAAATCCTATTAAGGAATGGAAAATGGGGAAAGTCTCTATTTGAAACCAAGGGCTCTTCTAGAATCCAACAGGGGAAGTAAAATGAGGAGTTCATATAGCTGAAGATGTCCTACAAGAAAAAGGAGTTCACAGGAAGGGAAGGAAATCGTCGGTTAAAAGGAATCCCAAAAAAAAAAAAAATATCCAAGTCTGGAAAGCGTTGACATTATTTTCACCGTAATTTTTAATCTGTTTCTCTAAACGAGGCCCATAATATATCAAATCGAAACTCTCGACAAATCCTACAACATTTATGCCTTCAACTGTGACAAACACTGTTAAAAGACAAAAAGAAAAAAAGGCCTAGGAACATATGTTTAAGTTTTTCAAAGTTTTTTCAGCTGTGCGATCAGCCGAAATTCAAACTCAACTGAATGTCCTCATCTCCATGTTTCATTCCTCCTCTCCATGTTTCATTGGACACAGGGCATTGAGGGACAAATGATGGGTCAGGCCCTACCCACGATTGTGAGCCTAGTTTAAATTAAGAGCCCAACTTAAAGAAATCCGGTAAAGTCCATCCTAAAGGGGTCCACTCCCGGGCGAGCTCATCATGGTTCGATGAGCTACATCGTCAATGGAGTAAGCAGGGTTATCCAAGAGTCTCATCCACGCCGTCTTGAAAAGAGTCAACCACCACGTTATCCTTTGACTAGATCTCATGAGAAGCGTTGTAATTACCTCATCTGTTGAGAAAAAGGAGTTAGCTCCATTAGATTAGTCATTTAGTTACTAATAAGCCGTCTCAATCTATTAGGAAGCCACTATAAATTGTAAGCCTCGTCAACACTTGGAGGCATCACACTCAATTGAGCACATTTGTAACTCTCTCCTATCTCTCTCAGCTTGTATCTTTCTGCTCTCACTATACACCTTGAAGTAATAAAGTACCCAGACGACCTTAGCCCTTCAAAGTGGACGTAGGTCACGTTGACCGAACCACTATAAATTTTTGTCTCGTTTAACTTATTATCTCTCTCTACTTTACTACTGCATTTATCACTGTTCATTGGAAAAGTGGTGTACAAACACAATTTGTGCATCATCAGAAGTATTAGAAGAACATGCAGGGAATTTCTATGCAGGGCACGTAGAACTTAGTAGGGATGAGTTCGTGGATATGATACTACTGGGATTTTTATAGTGGAATTACAGAGAAAATATAAGCCTCCAAAGTCGAGAAAAATAGATATTTTACAGTCGAGCAGAATTCGAATTATTTTAGTTCAAGATATATTATTATTTGAAAATCAACTACCTTAATTCGTCCTCAGCCGGCTATTAAGCCCATTGATATGTTTTATTCAGGTTCCTTAATAGCAATTGATAGTAACTAAGGTAGAAGCTTCACATTAGAATTATTTAAATTTAGTGTCATCTAAATTTGGAGTAGACAGATGGAGGTAGGAATTAGGGAGTAAAAGGGACGTTGAGCTCCATGAGAAAGGGGGAATGACGCTGTCTTTTGTCGTGTGGGTGGGGGGAATGTATCTTTTGTGGGCATTTTGTCGAACAGTTGGTGAGCGTGTGGTGGCAGACAGTGGTGATAGACGTTTGAAAGAGGGTTGGAGGAATAGGGGTTGTTGGCTGATGGGTGGGGTTATGGTGTTGGAGGATGGATGAGTGAGTGAGAGAGATGAGGCAGAAGAGAAAAAGAGAGATACCTTCTATTGGGTGTTGGCGGTCGCCGGCCTTATCTATGGCGTCGGTGGACTGGGGGCTGAATCTCTGATGCTGGGAAGATTAACTCACCTGGGTTGATTTCTGTGTGCGCGTGAATCCAATAGTGAGGGTGTGGGTGATTTGTGCACAGAGAAAGAGGACTCACAGAGGTAGTGCTATTTGTCGAACGCAGCGAGAGACGACTGGATAGGACTAGCTCGTCCCATGCAATTGCCCCTTTTTTTTTTTGTCTGATGCAATTGTTGAAGAGAAAGACAAGAGTGGTAATCAAGGTCCAAAATGACACAATTTTGGAACTAGAAACTATAATCCCTTATGTCCAAATGGCATCGTTTTAATTAAGGATTATTTAAAAATAAAAGATTCTACGACAAAAATATCGTATGTCACCAAAAAAGGTAAATAAAAATTGACAATTTTTTTTGGCGGCGAATATAAATCGTCGTTAAGTTGTATTTCTTTTATTTTTTATTTTTATTGATTTGACAAAAAAATTGTGACAAAAAGACTTTTTTGGTGACAAAAAATTTGTCGCCAATAAATTTAGCATTTACTGCCAATGTTTGCGCCAAAAAAAATTTTGGAGGGAATGTTTTTTGCGAAGTCTTTTGGCAACGACTAAAAAATTTTGTCACCAAAAACATCATAGAAATTTTTTCGCGAGAAACGTTTAAAATTGTCGCCACAAATTACTTTTTGCCAACTAATTTTACTATTTGTAACCAAAACTCTTTGCGAAAATAAATTTTTTTTGTAGTGTTAGAATCACAAAATTCTAAAAAAAAAAAATACAACTTTAACTATTTTTTTATTTTTTATTTTTATAGTTAGAACAAAAATTTTGGGAACATACAAATTTTTCATAATCTTATAATAGAACATGAGCAATGAAAAACTAGGTTTGATAAATTTGAGATGATATTTAATTCATATACACATATACCTAATATATTCTATTAATTTCTGTGCACGAAAATTATTCACGTGGAACGTACATGGTACCTTTCTAGTATATGCTAAATAGTAGTTAATTTTACAAGGAGTGGGAGTCATGGTCTATTATAGATGTGTCATTAAAGATTTTTTCAAATGGAACATGCTTGCCTTGTCACAATTATTGTTATATTACTAGAAAAGAATTCATCGAGGGGAACATTTTTGCTTTTGTCCTCT
The DNA here is from genome assembly GCA_023539305.1 of Ilex asprella. Taxonomy (NCBI): domain Eukaryota; kingdom Viridiplantae; phylum Streptophyta; class Magnoliopsida; order Aquifoliales; family Aquifoliaceae; genus Ilex; species Ilex asprella. The sequence continues at coordinate 26,643,833 of CM042194.1, forward strand.
ATTATTCCTGCTCTCAATTTTCTATAAAGGTACTCAATGAAGGGAACATACTTAGCTTGTGACAATTATTGTTCTTCTACTATGATGTCGTAATGGCACAGATAATAAATGTTTTTTACTCAGAATTTTGCTCTCTAATTTTAATTTTCTAGAGAACTCCATAAGGGTATAACTGGCATTACATAATATATTAGATAATTACTAGAAAACTAGTAAATTGAATCTTATCATTAAAAAATTAAAAACAAAATGTGAGCCGGTGCACAAGGCTACCGGTACTATGTAAATTGGGAAGGGTCAAATGTATGAAATTCTACTTGCATGTGGAAATGATATTTCGATGACCCAAACCCTTAGCATCCAATCTGAGTTTTTCAATTAGAATAATGTGTATTAAATCAAGTTTTTTAATACCATTTGAATAAAAATTTGAGTTACAATTTGACATTGCCTAAGCTGCCCCTATGATTCTTATATGGTGGTAATACTCAAAGAACATTTCTTTAACTTTCTTTAAAGGTATGTTTCGCAATGTGTTTTGGTGGGAACCTACTTGTAGACAATGGATCAAGGAATGGCAATTGGACATGTTGTGTTGGGTCTTCGTCACGAGTTGTGGCAAATTCATGTCATGTATAAATCACGTTTAGCTAAATGAGTGTTGTGAGTAGCTTAGTTCATGATAACTCATTCATTAAGTGAGTTTGATGGGTACTTGAATCTCGGACCCACTAAGGGTATATTTACTCCCGCTATCCAAACTCGACTCATACTTTGGCTTGTGGCAATTTATTGTTCTTGCTTTCAGTTTTGTAAAAGAAACCCCAGTGAGGGCTCCACTTGGATTACTTACATTCTAGGAAATGAATCTTTCCCATTATAAATTAATGGCCCCTCCTTACTTGTTTTGCCATCCACACAACATTTTTTCATTCCCATTGAATTAATCAGGGCCGAAGACGAAGCGGGGCAAGCAAAAGGACCCATTTTCAAATCATCAGTAAGTTCTAGAAGAATTTCATAAGCATTTTCTTTGATTCTATATGCATTCTTAAGTTTTTGGTAATATAATCAAAAGTTACATTTCATAACATGTCACAAATATTTTTTAGTACGATACCAATTAAATATAGCATATTTTTCCTTGAAATTATGGCAGAATTTTCGGATACTAAATTCACGTTGTTGTATATCAAAATGGCTTATGAGTAAACGACTAATTACACATATCGAAAGTTTTTTTTTATTGTGCTTATGCTAGAAATGCTACTGCGTAACTCCATAAAAATTGAATTTTCTATGAGAATTTTCAGCATATTTACGTTTGATTCTTGGCATTTCAACACGCTTATGTTGTCGCATTTCCTTGTTGAGTTATTTTTGTTTACTTTTAAAAAATAAAATAATGGATGAGCTAAACCACGGGGTAGTGCTTTGATAAATTTTATATTCATTTATCATCTTTCTAAATGGTATACACCATTTTATCATCTTTTCAAATTATTTATTCAATTATTGTTTTTCTTTTCAAAGTCGTGTTTCAAAAACACGACTTTAATGAAGACCGTGTTTCAGAAACATTATTTTAATACAATTTGGTACAAAACATGCTTGTTTTAAAATCATCCTTGGCAAACACAATTTTAAAGTCGTGTTTGTGAAATCCGCTTTCAAAAAAGATAATAATTTCTTAAATAAATTGAAAAAGTTTGAAAAGTGGTGTATATATATA
>CM042194.1:26645964-26674952 GCA_023539305.1 Ilex asprella
AGATATATATATATATATATATATATATATATATATAGCTTTAAAGTACACAAGAAATTAAGAGACATAAACTTTTGTTGTTCAAGAACTTAGAGAATTCGATCTTCAATATCTTCGCATAAATTTTCTTGTGGAACATTTGAACTTGTCTAAGGTACGTACCTATTCTGACATTCTACAAAGATACAAAATAATTTCCAATTCCTATATTAATTAGTGAAATATTAATAAATATCAATAAATGAATTATTTACATATTTTGATGAAAAAGATTAGGCACCCACATTTTAATTATATACAACACATTCGCTAATTTCTTTTATAATATACTTTCTTCGCTTTTTCACTTTGTTCAATTACTTTATCTATATGGCACATGTCTTGCATTTTTTCAAAATACTAGACAAACATGTTATTAATCTTCTAAGGAAATTGTTTTTTGCTTTACAAAGACTATTTAAGAAAAGCATTATCTAATGATACCTGAGCTCTTATTTAATTTCTTTCTTTTAGTAATTGTTTAGCCACAGAAAAATCAAATTGTTAGTTCACCTTATAGAGATTAAAATCTTTGTTGAAGTAGAATCTTGTACTTACAGATTTCGAAGAAAAACCAAATGTCTCGGCTATCTATTCGCATCGATAAGAAGTACGCTTCGTCATCACATACAATATCTTTTGAACCTTATATCTTTAGAGTGGATGAGTTACTACACCAAGAAAACAAAAAGGACTATGAACCAGAATTACTTACAGTTGGTCCTTATCACCGTAATAAAGACCACTTAAAAATGATGGAAGGACACAAATTACGCTACATACAAGAGTTTCTTAAAAGAAGAAATGAGTCAACTTTGGGTAGATATGTTGAAGCCATGGAAAAGTTAGAAGAAAAAGCAAGGAATTGTTATGCACACCCGGTTGAACTTGATAGGGATCAGTTTGTGGAAATGATGGTCGTTGACGGAATTTTTATAATGGAATTACTTAGAAATTTTACGTCATCAGAGTCAAGGAAAACGGATATTTTGCAATCAGACAGAATTCAAAATATTTTAGTTCGAGATATTTTGGTATTTGAAAATCAACTACCTTTGTTTGTACTCACTCGCCTATCGGGCGTAGCCAACGAAGCAGGCTTTTCAGTGGAAGGCACTTTTTGGACTTACATCGATAAGCATACCAGTTTCATACGCCGTTCTCAATTTATACGTCCACCTACGGAGGTTGATTTCCATCATCTTCTAGGCGTCATGCATTATGGCATGCGTCCTTCATTTTTGGATCACTTGGGTGATAACTTCATCTTCTTCGGTTCAGAGTACTCTACAAGATGTGCCACGGAGCTTCAAGATGCCGGGATTAAATTTGAGGTATATGACACAGCCTCGTGGATGCATATAAAGTTCGAAAATGGTATCATGAAAATCCCTTTTTTTGTTATTGGTCATGACACAGAGCTATTACTCAGAAATTTGATTGCATATGAACAATATAACCATGAAAATGAATGGGCGTATGTGACTAGTTATGTGAAATTTATGAACTGCCTCATCAAGTCCCCAAATGATGCCAAAATATTTTGCCAAAGTGAAATTTTTGAGATCGGCGGAAAGATGGATGACGAATCAATTTTTAGCCTATTTAACAAATTGAGTGGTGCAGTTATCATGCGTAATTATGGGTTTTGCTATTTCAAAATATGCCATGAAATTGAGAAGCATTGCGAACAACGTCGAAACAGATGGATGGCCAAATGGAGGCATCGTAGGGGCAAATGGATGGTCAAATTGAAGCAGGATTACTTCAACAGCCCGTGGTCTGTCCTTTCATTGATCGGTGCTTTTGTGTTGCTTGTCCTGACTACCATGCAAACTGTGTGTTCTTTCTTACAAGTCTAATTCAATCTTGATTCTACTTGTTGTCTTTGGCACAAATACTATGTAAAAATAAGTTGTATTGATTTTAATTATTCAAAGGAGAATCTCTCTATTTTAATATATATCTTTTAAGCCACTGGGCTGGCTGGCCCACTTGATTTCTTTCAAGTTACAAAATATTGTGAACGTGAATTGAAAATTTTGGTTGGAATTTTTATTGGCCAAATGGAAGCCCTTTTAGGGACAGCTCATTTATAAGTTAAAAATGCAATTTCATCGGGCGTATGTGACGTGTGAAAAGCCATTCAAAACGAGATAGCAAATAATTTTTTCACCTTGAATTTGGATATGAAAATTAAAAAAATTTTAAAAAATTAATTAACGTTTTTAAAAAATTAAAATCTCATCTAAAATTCCATCCTGAGGTCTCAAAGTATTATTGCGTCAACCTTGACAACGTCAACGGGTACCAAAATTAAAAGTTTGTTGCACAGTAGGTCCTATTTGATAGTGATATTAAATTTGTGCCTAAAAATGACTTCCATCTCGAACTACTCATAAGATGATATCATGTACCGTGAGTAAATATTGAATGCAACAGTGAGACCGTAACTCATATAGAGCGGAAGCGAGGGCGAGAGCGTGAGAGCAGCAAAATTCAAAAAATCTAAAAGCGTCATACTATACATAATTACATATATAAAAATTATTGATACCGCGTTAGCTATTGCTGATAGTTGACGTGGTAATCAATAATTTGACACTAAGTGGATAAACTGAATTTTACTTAGGTAGTTATTTACGTACATGAAAGAATAGTAGGTATTTATTTGTTTACACAGAAGATTGGTTATTAATTTTAGTTGGTCCAATTTACTTATTTATTTTGATATTCTTGATTAGTGATAACACGCCAACATTGTCATATTGTATCACCATTTCCTCCCAAAACTTAGTTGTCATGGATAGACTACGGTAAAAAAAATGAGAAAATTAACTTCAATTATTAGTATCTTATCAAAAATTATTATAAATAAGGATAATTTTATGATTTAGTTTAATTAGATCAAGATTCAATTGGGTGTGATTAAAACACTAATGGGTTCAATCAGTGCTAAATTAAGTTGGGATCGATCCTAATGTTATTAGGATGGACTTCACATGACCTCAGTTTAGTCGTGATGGTATTAGAATAAATTGTTCTTATTTTTTGTTTCATAATTTATTTGTAATACAATATTAAAATGAAATTCTTTGGTATGAAAATCTCCGCGGTTAACAAGACATCATTGTCTATAAAGAAGGATTGTTTCTCACTAAGTATCAGTTATCAACTTCTTTTTAATTCTCTCGTATTTAAAGTGCTTATCAAGTAAGTTCTTTAAAGCTCATTCCCATGAATTAAATACATATGTAGTAGGTTGTTAGGTATGGATTTTAATTGGGGTACATTAAAAGCCATGATGTTTTAGTGATTGAATGGAAAAACAATAGGTTTAAAAATGTTTTTGAAAGTATGAAAGGTTTATAGGATAAATTCGAGGGTGCTCCTTTCCAAATATTGTGAGATCTCATTTTTGTCATGATATGTTATCCGACAAAAGTTGATGATTGAAGCAGTGTGAAACTCCAACTAATAGTTTAAGTTTGAAAGTGCAAAAATAGATAGTTCAAGGGGGCCAATATGAAATGAAAATCATAATTTGACCAACTCAAGTGTAATTTGCTCTTTGTACTTTTTTCGTAACTGGAATTTTGATTATCGGCCAGGATGCCTTTCATACATACAAAGAAAAGGACCGAGGACCGAGGACTGAGGACCAAGTAGACCGTGACTTTTCCACTGCCAATGTGAATAATGCATATAGGATAAGATAGGTTGTGGTACACTTAGTATTATTTCACTTTTCGTCTTCTTGCTTTCACATGTTATTGACTTATGACGAAAAGGACCTAGGAAATTTCTGGGATAGTTATTGAGTTATGGTATAATTTGTTAATTTAATGATGTGGTTGTATTAAAATTATTGGATTAATATCAAGTTTTAATATTTAATGGGTTCTACAGTTAATCCAAAAGTTATAATGAATTAAGTCAGCAAATTAGGTCTCAATAGCATTGCTCTAAATTATAAATTGAGACGTTTTGAGTTTGAATTTGGGTAACTTTTTGAGGTCAAGTTATCAAAAATTTATCTCTCATGAATTTTCTAGTCTTGGTGTGAATGACTTGTTTTTAACCAGATTAAAAAAAAAGATTAATCAAAGTGTGCGTAAACTAATTCAAACACACCGACTCTTTAACCAAAAAGAAAAAAAACAACCGAGGACTGAAGAGACTAGGGTTGTGCAAAATATCCAATAACCCGAAAAACCGACCCTTTCGAACAGAAAACGGGCGGATAATATTTATTCTAGGTCGATTTCGGAAGTTAAAAAAAATTAACCGATAAAATTGGTTCGGTTTAGGATTCCTTCATGTCCAAAACCGAAATAATCGAACTGCTAGAAAAATATTTAATAATATAGAAATTGATTCCTTAATGGAAAAATCATTAATTATGTTAGCTTAAACAGAATATGTTTAAGCTACCATATCAGAGCCTGTATAAGAAAAAACCCAATACTAAGCCTTATAAAAAGGGTAAAAAATTCTATAAAAAAGAATTATGGGAAAGAAAACGAAAAATCTAATAAACCCACTAAAAAATATAAAGGACAGGAGAAAAAAACTCTTATTAAATGTTTTAAATGTGGTAAAGAGGGTCATATTGCCTCTAAATGTTTTGTTAAACAACAAATTAATAAATTAATTAATGATTCAGATTTAAAAAAAATTTAAAAATTGTTTTAAACTCAGAAAGTGAATTAGATAAATTTTCTAATAATTTTTTTGAAGAAAATCCCTGTGTTAATGAAATTAGTAATTCATCTTTCGATAACGACATTTCCACACAAAATAAAACTTGTTTTTCCCATTGTCAAGCAGAAACTAATTATTACAGATCTATTTTAGCTATGAATGGATTAAGTCTAAACACTTTGACTTAGTAACAAAATTTTATTCTTGATCTTATTGATACAATTCAAGACCCAGACTCTAAAAGAAAAATTATTGAACAAAATTTACAGATAAATCCAGAAGAAAAAAGTGATAAAAGAGTTCTATCCCCAAACTTATCTTCACCATATTCTTTAAAAGAAATTTTTAACAGGTCTGAAAGAGACATGGAAGATAAACCCTTCCACACAAAAGAAGCCTCCCACTCCCCGATTCAAAACTTGCTAAAAGATATGTTAATTGTCAAAAGGGACATTAAGGGTTTGCAGGCTAGAGTCTTAGCCTTAGAAAAGTTGTCTATAAAAGACAACAACAATAATGTTGATAAAACATCAACATCTTATTCCTTTAACAATGACTATTTAAATACATTAAAAGATATAACTTTTCAAAAATGGTATGTTAAAGTTATTTTAGTTATAAATTCTGATTTTACTCTTGAAACTATTGCTTTAATTGATAGTGGAGCAGATATGAATTGTATAAGTACTGATGATGGTTCAACATTAAAAATAAATTTTAAACTTTCTAATGTTTTGATATGTAACGAAAGAATTTGTATTCTTACAACTTTTATGCTTATTGATAATTTAAATCAATTGACTATTTTTGGAACACAATTTTTATCTTTAATAAACCTATTGAAAGAATTGATTTTAAAGGAATTTTGACAACTATAAATAGTCAACAAACATTGTTTGAATTTATAACCCCACCTCAAATAAAATTGAGTAACCAAATTATAGAAAATAAATTAACTATGTTATTTTCCCCTGATAAATGTTTTAACTATTCTGAAAGTTTTATTGCAGAATCTCAGCAAGAAGTTGCAGAAATGAATCCTTACCTTATAATAAACTCTATATCCAAACACAATTATATCTATGCCTTCTTTATAATTATAACCATAAGTTTTAATGTTACAGGTTAAAACATCCAAAATATTTTTATCAGTCAAAGATACCGAAAGATTAGGAAAACAATTAAAATAGACTGAACCAGTACTTAAGCTGGATTGCATAACACCCATTAAGGATTGATTAAAATCAAGACATCTAGCATCTCTTAGTGCTAACATAAAAGAGAAATTTAATCCTTGCAGAGTTAGTGGTTTCAAAGCAATTTGAACTAATCCTATATGCAAAAACTTATAATGTTTTTGAGCCTTTAAGATCTCACGTTCAGTTAATAGTTGTAAAATATCTCCATTTTGGTCAAAAGGAATAGTCTGTTCAATTGTTTTTATAGTTAAACTCAACTTAAAATCAAAGGTACCAATATTGTAAATTTTCTTAGTGGGGTACTGGGGTATATCCCAGTTCTGCAATTTATTTTCAATATCAGAGAATTCTATTTATTCCATATTTTTAACATAGTCATCTTTATGATTTAATTTAGATTTCAATAGTTTTAAAGCCATAGTGGTATTTCAAAGGGGGTTTTGTCGATTTATATGTTTCACTATTACTATCATCCAGTTGTTACTGTAATATATCTTTTAATTCCATTGCAGTACTCCGACAATAAACAAAGTTACAAAAATTCAGCTGTAATACTTTTTCTCACATCCTATGGTTAATTTTCATCTTATCATAAATGATTTTCCCATCCATTAATTGTTGAACTAAATCATGTTACAACATTCTTATTTACTTTCTGTAATCCTACATTTGTCTCACTACGGGAATAAAACGGCCTAACACCATTCACGAAAAACGGCCTAAAACATCCCTCCGGTGACTCGGACATAGAATCAAAGACAGTTCAAAATAAGAACATCATTATAACATAACAATTCAACAAAAAGCGAATCAGAGAACAACCATTACAATAAAACTACGACTAACAATAGAACATTCAGAGAATCATTATTATAACGAAATTAAAGTAACAATTTCATAGTGGCAGTAGTACAGCAGAATTAAATCACCATTACAAGAGCAACATGAATCAGTAATAGATCTGTATATAAATCAACAGAATATGTTTAAGCTACCATAATATTTATATATATATATATCCAGTTTTACTTGGCTCTGATACCAATTATATACAGGATTGCAGTAGCTATATTAAACTACTATAGAAGTAAAGAGAAAGATAAACAACGAAAGCTTTTATTTATTGAAAGCTTTTATACAAAAGATACTTACAGAGAGTTAGGTGGAAGGTAGAAGATGGAGGTTTAATTTACAAGAAAATGGTTCAGAGAGGGTGTAAGAAAGAAGAGAGAGAGAGAGAGTAGGTTTGTAGTGAGGGAGAAGAGATTAAATTACAAACATAGAGAAGAGATAAAAGAATTTAAGCATCGGTTTGTAGTGAGGGAGAGAGGTGGTGGGCTGTAGTGGCGATAGTAGGAGATGGTGTTGGTTGTGGTGGGTGAGAATGACCGTGGTGGCGGCGACGGTGATGGTGGCGGTGGCAGTGGCAGTGGCAGTGGCAGTGGCGGCGACGATGGCGGTGGTGGTGATGGCAACGACAGTGTTGGTGATAGTGGTGATGGTGGTGGTGGCGGTAGCGGTGGTGGTGACGGTAGCGATGGTGAGGGATGGTGGTAGAGGTAATGATAAAATAATTTAAATTATAAGTTACTTTATTATATAGATATATAATATTTACGTCTTTCACATGATTATGTCCAGTGAGAAACCAGAGGACTGAGGAGACCTTAACCGGAGCTGTCTTCCAGTATAACACAAATAATAGAAAAAAAACAAAAATGGACCTTGACTTTTTCAGTACAGTGTGAATAATACAAACAGGGTAGGGCCAACCCCCTAATAATCTTGTTCATCATTTTTTATGCGTATAGTGTTTAGCTCTCAAAAATAATTATGACTTTCAGGACTTTGCATGGGGCATTGACTCTGAGTTTTAGTATTGATCCAAATACAATATGATCACGAAATTTGTCAGGTTAAAAATGTAATCGAGAGTGTGAAAGGTTTATAGGATATTGCATAAATGTGAGGCTCCTCCTTTCTAAGCTCTTTAAAATCAGATGGAAAATAAAAAGACCACATCTCTAAATATTGTGAAATCTCATTTTTGTCATGATATGCTATTAGACAAAAGTCGATAATTAAAGCAGTGTGAAACTCCAACTAATAGTTTAAGGTTCATTGTGCAAAAAAAGATAGTAAAGGGGGCCAAGATGAAATGAAAATCATAAATATTGCTCTTTGTAAGTTTTTCGTAACGAGTAATGTTAGATGGACTTAAAAACTAGACTTAAAAATTAGACTTGATAATCTTAACTATTGAATAGGTAGTGGGTCCCAATAAATGCTGGGACCTACAGTGAAATCAATGGTTATAATTATCAAGTTTAATTTTTAAATTCACTTTTGAAGTAGATGAAGCATTGCTCTTTCGTAACTAAAGTCTTGATTATTGGTGAGGATGCCTTTCACACATTTTTATTGAGTTACGAAGAAAAGGACTGAAGACTTAGGACTGAGTAGACCTTGACTTTTCCATAAGAAATGAATCTTTCCCACTATAAATGAATGGCCCCCTCTTTACTTGTTTTGCCATCAACACCACATTTTTTCATTCCCATTGAATTAATCAGGTCGAAAGACGAAGCGGAAAGACGAAGCGGGGGGAAGCAAAAGGACCCATTTCCAAATCATCAGTAAGTTGTAGAAGAATTTCATAAGCATTTTCATTGATTCTATAAGCATTCTTAAGTTTTTGTTAAAATACACTCAGAAGTTAAGTTTTGCCAAGATACAAACCAAACACAGTCAAGCTACGACATAATATAGGATCGAGTTACCATTTTTTTAAGTATTTTCACTTTTTATAGTGCAAAATTATTAATTAAATATTTATATTGAATTAATGGAAACATATTTTTTAGTTAATATTATAATTAATTTATTTAATCTTTCTTATAACACAATTAATTTGAGGAAACATTTTATCAATTTTAATCTTTGAAAACTTTTTTTTTTGTAGAAGTAATTGTTAAAGGTGATGTAAGTAATATATTGCAAACAAAACATTAACTAAAAAAGAATCTTTAATATCTAATTTAGCATCTCAATTAAAAATTTTATTATTTGAGTACTCAAAAACAGAGAGAGAAAGTAATGAATTGGTAATTGTTTCTAGTTTTATTGGTTTACACGACAAAAAACGTATGGAAATCTACAAATACGACATAATACTTGGACATAATGATGTAGCATGTGTTATTATTCTAGTAAAAAAGTCTAACAATGATAATTATAAAAATATTATCAAATTATGTCAATTGCCACATGATTTGATAAATTTATTAGATTAGATCTTTAAGTTTCAGTAGTATTGCTCTATGAAAAAAGAGAGTACAATGGCTCAATTTTGTAAGATCAAATATGTCTATTAATTGATCATTTGAGCTTGATTAGGGAGACACCCACGGTGTTACGAGGTCGGGAATTGATCCCATGGTTGCTTTTTAATTATCATTTTTATTTTTATAGTCGTGCCGTGTTTCAAAAACATGATTTCAATATAAAACATTTTTTACAAACATGATTTTCGAGACAATTTGGAACTAATTAAAGACGTGTTATGAAACATGCTTCTTTTGAAGTCATATCGTGTCTGGCAAACACGATTTCTCTATGTTTGCAAACTCGAACCATTCTTTCTTCCTTTGGAAAATTGTTCTACATATTTACTAGTGCTAATGAAATTGATGACAAGTTTGCAAACTAGGATTTTTTTTTTTTGTTATATCAACCAGTTTAGGTACAGTTTCCCCTATATTCCAAATCTTTTACCTCTTTTTCTCTTCTGACAAATTCTTGAATATTTGTTTATGACTAGTACTTAAAGACTTCGATGGCAGACAAGCTATCAATTCGCATCGATCAAAGTCTTGCTTGCTTATCACCCACAGTACTCTCGGAACCTTTTATCTTTAGAGTGGATGAACTACTACACAAAGAAAACAAAAATGCCTACGAGCCTGAAATACTTGCAATTGGTCCGTATCACTGTAATAGAGACCACTTAAGAATGATGAAAAGGCACAAACTGCTCTATCTTGGGAAGTTTCTTACACAAAAAAATGAGCCGAGTGTAGATAAATACGTCAAAGCCATGAAAGAGTTGGAAAAAAAAGCAAGGAATTGTTATGGAGAACGCGTTATACTTAATAGTGATGAGTTCGTGGAAATGATGCTACTCGACGGAATTTTTATTATAGAATTACTTAGAAATTTTAGGGATCCAGAGTCGAGGAAAACAGATATTTTGCAATCGGACAGAATTCAGAGTATTTTAGTTCGAGATATATTGTTATTTGAAAATCAACTACCCTTGTTTGTCCTCATCCGCTTATTGGACGTGGCCAACGAACCAAACTTTTCAGTGGAAAACAATTTATGGAGGTGCATCTATACTACGCAAATCAGTTTCATGCTCAGTTCTCAATTTATACGTCCACCTACGGAGGGAGATTTCCATCATGTTCTAGGCATCATGCATTCTGGCATGCGTCCTTCATTTCTAGATCAATTGGGTCGTGGAATATCATTTCCGAAGGTAACAAGATGTGTCACAGACCTTCAAGAGGCTGGGATTAAATTCGAAACTGGCTTATATTGTCATTCAATACTGGATATAGAATTTGAAAATGGAATCATGATAATCCCGCGGTATCGCATTGATGAAAACATGGATATTTTTCTTAGAAATCTGATAGCATATGAGCAATACAATCATGAAAATAAATGGGCATATGTAGCCAGTTATCTGAAATTTATGAATGGCCTCATCAAGTCCCCAAAAGATGTTGAAATACTTAGCCAAAGTGGAATTTTTGAGTACAACCCAGGGATGGATGATGAATCAACTTTTAGCCTATTTAACAAATTGAGTGGTGCAGTTATCCTGCCTAATGACAGGTTTTGCTATTCTAAAATATGCAATCAAATTGATGAGTACTGTGAACGACGTCGGAACAGATGGATGGCCAAATGGAGGCATAAGAGCGGCATTTGGATGGCCAAATTGAAGCAGGATTATTTCAACAGTCCCTGGTCTGTCCTTTCAGTGATTGGTGCTTTTGTGTTGCTTGTCCTCACTGCCATACAAACTGTGTGTTCTATGAAACAAGTCTAATTCAATGTTGTCTACTTGTTGTCTTTGGCACAAATACTATGTAAAAATAAGTTGTATTGATTTTAATTATTTAAGTAGAATCTCTTGATTTAAATATATCTTTTAAGCCAATGGCTGGATTAAACTTCCCCACTTGGTTTCTTTCAAGTTACAAAATACTGTAAAGGTGTATTGAAAAGCATTTTACCTGGTTTCCTTCAGAATAGTCTAACTATTAGCTGACCTCGCAGCAGGGCCGGCTCTACTGCACTAAAAAAAAAACATGCGCTTTAGGCCCCAATTTTTTAGAATGCCTCAAATTTTTAGGTACATTATTAACGCATAAAAAAATCAAATCCTTTAAATTTTAAACTCTAAAAAAAGGCCCCAAAATATTAAGTACAATCAACATTTTTATTGTAATAATTTGGGTCCATGATTCAATTCATAACATTAGAAATCTAAAAATCATAAGTTGAAAAAAAAAAATACTGAAAAGTCAACTCAATTTACCCCTACTCTGTCTCTTTGTAAAAATTAGTACAAAACATTAAAATTAAACATTCTTTCTGATAAAAAATAAAAACAAAAGTTAAAATATTCTTTTCAGTAACACTAGCACGTCATTCTTCGTCGGTCTATCTCTTATATAATAAATTGAAAATAAATTAATTTTAAAAAAAATTAATATTAAAAATAAAAAAATCTCATTTAGTATTTTTGTTTTAGGCCTCCAATTGCCTTAAGCCACCCCTGCCTCGTAGCAATTAAAATCTCGTTTGAAGTACACTCTTTTATGAGCTATTTCATTGTTATGGTCAGGAATTTTTGTCTTCATGATGATGAATATGTAGTCTCTTATAATAAATTTTTTATATTTGTTTGCCACTAGTACTTGTAGATTTCTAAAGGAAACAAATGTCCAGGCTATCTAATCACTTCAATGAAAAACTTGCTTCCTTCCTTATCATCCACACTACCCTTTGGGCCGTATCTCTCTTTAGAGTAGATGACCTACAATGCAAAGAAAATAACAAAGCTTATGAAGCAGAAATATTCACAATTGATCCTTATCACCATGCTAAAGAACACCTAAAAATAATTGAGGGGCACAAACTACACTAAAGAGCACCTAAAAATGAGTCTAGCACAAACTACGCTACACTAATACTGTTGGATACACGTTTCGAAAATGGTTGTTTTACAAATTGAAGTTTCTCTGTTTGAATAAAATTTAAGTCGTTTCTCTCAATCAAAATGCATATTTTTGGATGATTTTAGGTGGCTTTATCATACGGGCAAATCTAGAGGTCCATCGATTAGCACCTCTCAATAAGGGACCCAACAAATTTACTCCCTAACTGGAATTATGGAAACTCACCAAGGAAAGAATAATTATGATTGGTCACCCCAAAAAGGGTAAAAATTATAATTGATCCTTGAACTTTATTTTCAATTTCAATTTGGTCCCTGAACTTTCAATTGTCTTAATTTAGTCCATCAACTATCAATTTAGACATAGTTGAGAGATCAACTATGATTTTTACCCTAATTTTAATTAGGAGATAAAGGGTCAACCCCTACCAAGGACATGTTTTCCTCTAGTTGCGGTTTGCATTCTAATTTTTTCTGTCATTATCTTTTGAGTTATATTATGTTGTTGTTTTGGGCTTGTGCTTTGTTTAATTTTTTTTAAAAAAATTTAGAATCTCATCTAAAATTTGAGCGTAAGGTCTGAAGTATGGATTTGATTATAGAATCACCAAAAAGTTTTGGTATCATACCTCTAAAATTTACTACTTTAAAATGTATTTTTATAACTTTTGTAGGTCATTTTACAACCAAAAAATTTATCATTTTGGTGGTTAATGTATCACTTTTATGAATATTTTTACCACTGTTGTGGGTGTTTTTACTTTTTACTATATTTGTGGTAATTATTTTTACCATTTTTCCTAAGTACAAAAAAATTTATTATTTGTGTGGGTGATTTAGTATATTTGTAGATATTTTTATCATATTTGTGAATTTTTTTATTATTTTTTGTGATAGTTATTTTTACTATTTAAATGAGTACTATAACAATGATAAAAATACACATAAATATAATAAAAAGTATCACAAATATGATAAATTCTAATATGGTACCAAAATTAATTGTTAGTTGTCTAGTGGGTCCTATTTGAGGGTGATATTAAATTTGTGGCCCAAAATGGTCTCCCATTTTGAAGCACTCGTGAGAAGATATCATGTACCAAAAAAAAGGTAATTTCAATTATTACTATTCTATTTAAAATTATTGTACTTACTTTGTACTTAAAAATATTAAATTTTTCCCATTATACTTTTAATATATCAAAAATTATTATAATATGGTACTTTTTTTGTTAGCTTTTGTTAACTTTTCCACTAGTGTCAATAGTAAGGATTTTGACAGAAAAATAACGAAGTTAATAGAAGAAACACGTATCAACACTTTTCAGATATTGATGGTTCAACGTAAAAAATGTAAATTTTAAAGGTACAAAATAAGAACCTTGAAAATTTTCACAGTGCAAAGTGTGAAATACCCAAAATTAATTGGTTCAAAAACTTTTCCACACCTCCTAAGCCACCAACCCCATGAAACTCATCATGCCCACTCTTTCTTCACCACCCACCCTAGAAACTCTTGCCTATGTCCGAGGGCATGATCTGATCTACTATGAGCGAAATTAAGAATATTAGTACAAGTTAACCACCCAGATTTGTACACTAAAATGCAAGCCTCACCTAAGTGGTTAGGATTTGAACTCCTTCAATTTCTTTCATTTATACAACTAACTAGATTTAATATTCAATTTTAAATCTCGTTTAATAAAAAGTCAAGCCTAATCAATGACTTCTTTGCCCATCTAAATCCATGAAAACAAACGTAGCCTTATATAAACGAGCCAAGTTCAAAGAGTCTACTGTTCTGCTTGGTGTTTGCTTATGCCCCTCAATGTACCATGTGCAAATCTAGATCTCACCATTACTTTTTTTCTTTTATTTTCTTTCTTGGTGTTGGTGGTGTATTTGTACAAGACGAAGACATATACAAGCCAAACTCAAGGGAAGTTCTCTTGAGTTTTAAAAAACTCACTCGTTTTCAATGACAGAGATAAAAAAAAGACTGAGAAGACATTGGCCAGCTCTCTCTTCTACGGCATTACAAGTAACAGGGAAAAAGTACGCTTTGATTTTTGAATTATAGCCTCTATCTCATATTGCTTCTGCAGTTGTTATGTTTCTCGCCTTATACTCTCAATTATGATTATTAATTTTACATTTTATTGTAAATTTGATAGAAATATGTCTAGACTTGTCCTCTCGAGTTAAGGCATTTTTTTCAATATGCCCAGATATATGAATGTTATCCACCTAAAAAGATGATGGATTTTTGCATATGGGTTAATGTAAAACCAATTCAAGCAATGAGGGGCAATGTGAGAAATTTACTAGTTAAAGAGTGAAGTGAGGTCAACGTTAAGTAAAGTTGAGATCAAAGTGTAATTTATTCAAGTGATAATAAATAAATAAATAAAAAGGACAGAAGATACCTTCATCAGATTATTCCTCCCCTGTAGTGTGAAAACTCGAAATTTATGGTATCTCGTGCACTTGCTTGGAAATTTGTTTACCTCCATGTTTTTGTTTCCATTCAAGAATTTCATGTTATAAAACTCAAAATGATATAGTTAAAGTAAAACAAGTAGAGGACATTACTACTCTCTCTTTAAGTCAAACTGAAAAGTTGCATGTGATAACCAGAGCAACTAATCTAACTGATTAGAGTGTTGTAACTAAAACTGTTTCGCTAATCAGTTGTAACTAATCAACTGATATTTGTCATGTTGGCATTCTGTTAGATTCTAGTTGTATCCTCAATGCCTTCTATAAATACTGAAGGCACACTCTTGTACATGTATGAAAAAGATTTACAATGAAAAATTCTCTCTGCATTTTCTTTCTGCCTTCTGTGTGTTCTTTTTTATCTGCAAAACTCATCATGGTATCAGAGCCATAAGAGATGAAAGTCTTCATCAATGGCTACCACTTCATCAAATCTTCCTTTCCAATCTCCCATATATCTTTTGTCTAATATTTTCAATTTGATTTCTCTTCGTTTAGATTCCACAAACTATATTTCTTGAAAATTTCAGATCTCATCACTGTTACGAGCTCAATCTTTGCTAGGTTTTCTTGATGGATCAAATCCTTGTCCACAAAAGTTTTTATCAGATGAAACTGGAGCTTCTACCACAGAGATTGATCCAAGTTATCAACAATGGCAGATTCAAGATCAAGCCTTAATGACACTGATCGATGCTACTGTTTTGCCATCAGCAATTGCTCTCATGTTGTTGGTTATAATACATCACGAGATGTCTGGTTAGCTCTGGAAAGAAGATTCTCCTCACAGTCAAGAGCAAATGTTCTTCAACTCAAAACTAGTCTGCAATCTATTACCAAAGGAACAGATTCAGTTGATGATTATGTGCAAAAAATCAAAGTAATTTTTGATAAACTAGCAGCAATCTCAATATTTGTTGAAGAAGAAGATATCATACTGTATACGTTGAACGGCTTGCCACAAGATTATAGCTCTTTCAGAACAACAATTAGGACTAGATCTCATCCTCTTTCTCTTTAAGAGCTTCATGCTTTACTGAAAACAGAAGAAATTTCTGTTAACACTGTTCAAAAATCACAACATACTCAGTTCTCACCTACAACAATGGTTATGACACAGTACATACCATATAACAATCAACACAATTTAGGAAGGAACAATTTTAATCAAGGACGAAGTGGCAATCGATGTCGATATGACAATAGAGGAGGAGGAGGCAGAAATCAATATGGTGGAAGATCTAATTCTTAGTATCAGGGCTCTAATCAACAGTTTTCTACTCAAGGCAGGAATCAGACTTTCTACCACAACAAACCACAAATAACTTGTCAGATCTGCAATAAATTTGGTCACAGTGCTTCTAACTGCTATCATCGTATGAATCTTTCCTATCAAGGTAATCATGGCCAATATCAGTCTCCCTCTTCTCCAAACTCTGTTATGATGGCTTTTTCATATTCCTCTTCCTATTCTTCAGTGGATCATCTACTTGATAATCAATTACATACCTCATTTGGTTCACAAAATTTGAATTACTGGCTGACTGACTCAGTAGCATCACATCATATCACTTCAGATCTTGAAAATCTTACTCTTGCTTCTCCTTATCAAGGAGATGCCAGCATTACTGTTGGTAATACTCATGAACTCCCCATTACTCACTCAAGTCACTCTCTTCTTGTCACTCCTTATTGTTTTAAACTCAATAATGTACTCAGAGTTCCTGCTATTTTTGCTAATCTGATTTCTGTTAAGAAATTTTGTCAAGATAATCATTGTCTATTCATGTTTGATTCTAACTCCTTTATCATTCAGGACAAGGACACCAAGCAAGTCCTCTATCAAGGCAAATGTAGCAATGAGTTGTATCCTATTGTTGGTGTTCAGTCTTCATCTTCATCTCCTGTTACTTTTCTTGGCACCAGAGTAACATCTCACACATGGCATGATCGCTTAAGCCATCCATCTTCTCCAGTTCTGCATCAAATTTTGTCCAAGTCTAATATTCCTTACAGTAAATCTGGCTTCCATTCTTGTCAATGTACTCAGTGTTTGTATGGAAAAATGTTCAAACAACCTTTTTCGGTCTCTACTACATTTTCAGCTTCTCCTTTACATATTTTGCATAGTGATGTTTGGGGTCCTGCCCCTCGCCCTTTTATTCATGGATATAAATACTGCACGGGATAATTCCTGCAATCGATTTGAGACAGCGATCGAGTTGTTGGTGAACCGTGAAACAATCACGAGGTTAGAAAAATGGGTCAGGCGTCCGCTCGGCTTGTCCCCTCCGAAACTTAAGTCAGTAAGAGTTGGAGGATCAAGCTCAATTCAATAAATATATATATTTTTTTGTTTGATTTTGCGTACCTCTGTTCATTTTTCTGAAGGATATTTATACCTGGACTTGAAATGATTATTTTGACACAGAGGTCATCTCAGCATTTAATACCCTTCACACTTATCCATGCGTAATGATTAATTCTTACCTGGATTCCCGTGTTATTAATGTTTGGAGGGTGAGACTAGCCCTCGGGGCCACGCCGAGAACATCCTGCTACATCTGAGTATTTGAGTGTCTAGAAACGGCGCCTGACACCTACTCCTGAACAGTCGGCGTCTAGGGGGCTAACACCCCTAACTCTGTGCTCGGTGTCTCAATCATTAATGCACCCACTCATGATTGTCAAGTTAGGTCTTCGATGGTGCAGAGGCTCATTAAATGCTCTATCTGAGTCACTCACATCTCCATAAATGCTGGGTCACGTCGTATTAATTACTTGTCAGAGGTTGTACTCAGCTTCACAAAAACATCTCTCCTTGGTTTCACTTTTCGGCTTCTCGGCTTCTTATCAGCTACGCCAGTACACCTGTCGCCTTGGGGCTGTTAAGTCGCCTCGAGTCCCTTCAAATACTATGTTTCATTTGTTGATGATTGTTCTAAATTTACTTGGATATTTCCCTTGCTTGCCAAATCAGATATGTATACTGTGTTTACTCAGTTTAAGCCCTACATTGAGAATAATTTATTCAAGTAATAATATATAAATAAATAAAAGGACAGAAGATACCTTCATCAGATTACGACTCCCCTGCAGTGTGAAAGCTCGAAATTTATGGTATCTCATGTGCACTTGCTTGGAAATTTCTTTGCCTCCATGTTTTTGTTTCCTTTCAAGAATTTCATTTTATAAAACTCAAAATGATATAGTTAAATTAAGACAAGTAGAGGACACTACTACTCTCTCTTTAAGTCAAACTGAAATGTTGCATGTTGAATAACGAAAAAGAAGAAATTAACTGCCTATAAATATGGATTCTTTCTACCTCCTTTCTATCACGAGTTACTTCTACTTCTTTTTCTTCTTCTTTCTTGTCTCATCTTCACATAATATTTCCGTCGTGAGGATTGAAAAGCATATCAAGTAAGTTCTTCAAAACTCAATCCTCTGATTTGTTTTTACATATACAAGTATTACTACGTTTTTTTTTCTCTATTTTCTTGTTTCATAAATAGCTTTGCAGATCAATTTGTCGTAATATTTGTTACTTTTGCTCAAGTAGTTTGTAAATTTTGAAATTGCGAGTAATGATCTTTGTCGGGATTTTTTTAATTCTATAATCGTTGTTGCTCTCTGTGAAAGATGTTAACAATTTCGAAAAAGAAAGGTTAAAAAAAAATTGACACGTACTAAATTCAAATAGGTTTTATGATGGTATTAAGAGTCCATTTTTATGCTTTCAATGAAAGTAGCTTTGACTAGCTCTTTTTTTTTGGTCCGGACTTTGAATAGTTCTTACAAACCTACAATTAGCATGTCATTTTCATGATTTCACATTGGGTTATTGGAGTTCTCTAAAGTATAGAATTTATCTTATTTTAGTCCATAATATTTTAATTGCATCATCTTAGTCTCTGATGTATTTAATATGTTTCTATGTAGTTTCTAAGTAGATAACATCTAAAACGCTAACATTTTTTTTTATTATAAACTTGTAATGTGATACATAAATATAGACAAAAAATAATTTGGGTAATTATTGACTAAAATTTGAGAGCTCTTGACCAAAAAATATGTAATATGAGCAACTTTGGACTAAAATTTGGATAAAAAATTAGTCAAGAGTTATTCATGTTATTTTTTTACCCATATTTAAATATTATATGACAAGTTTATAGTAAAAAATCGTTAATAATCTGGACATTGCCTGTTTAAGGGAGCATATAAAAATATAATTAATACTTCAGGGACTGAAATGATGCAAGTGAAATATTGTGAACTAAAATGAGATAAATTTCATATTTTTGTGACCTCCAATGCAATTAACTTTTTCGTGTTCATGCCAAAGTCAAAAACTTGTCCCACTAGTGCAGGGAGGAGAGTGAAGTGAGATTGAGGCTTAGTACAAAATAATTTTTTTGTTATGTACTCTTTTTTTTTTTGCAAATTTATTATTTCTAAACAAAATTATAAAATCGTGAATTTGGGCACACAATGTGATCTTATGATATAAAAAAAATAACTTTTATTGATTGAAACAAATAATAGCATTATTGCATCGACACACATATATCAATCATCTAGAATCTAACCCTTTCAAATGTAAAACTCAAATATTATTTCATTTTTGTTTGCTGCATGAAAAACACAGTTTTGTGTTTTTTTTTTGACGAATTCTTGGATATTTGGTTATGATTATACTTGCAGATTTCGAAGGGAAACCAAATGTCTCGGCTATCTATTTGCATCGATCAAAAGCTTGCTGCCTTATCATCCAAAGTACCATATGAACCTTATATCTTTAGAGTGGATGAAGTCATACATAAGGGTGTTTATCGAGCCCTTGTCGATCTTTTGTCGAGCTTAATTTACACATAAACGAGCTGGCTCGTTTAACTATTTACTCATAAACGAGCATAAAATAGTCTTCAAGCTTGACTTGATTAACAGCCCTAGTCCTACGTAAGGAAAACAAAAGGGTTTATGAGCCAGAAATACTTGCAATTGGTCATTCTCGCCACCGTAAAGAACACCTGAACAGGATGGAAGGACATAAATTATGCTACCTACAAGAGTATCTTGAACGAGTAAAGGAGTCAAATGTGGGTAAATATGTCGAAGCCATGGAAGTATTAGAAGAGCATGCAAGGAATTGTTATGTAGGACATGTAGAACTTAGTAGGGATGAGTTTGTGGAAATGATACTACTCGACGGGATTTTTAGAGTGGAATTATTGAGAAAATTTAGGCCTCTAGAGTCAAGAAAAATAGGTATTTTGCAATCGAGCAGAATTCGGGTTATTTTAGTTCAAGATATATTATTTTTTGAAAATCAACTATGTTTGTTCGTCCTCAGTCGGCTATCGGACATGACCAACGAACCACACTTTTTAGTGGAAGGAGATTTATGGACTTGCCTCAATAAGCAAATCAATTTCATACGGAATTATCGATTTATATGTCAACCTACGGCAGGAGATTTGCATCATCTTCTAGGCGTCATGCGTTCTCGAATGCGTCCTTCATTTCTGGATCGCTTGGGTCAGCCCATATTCTTCGTTCCGCAGCAAACAAGATGTGCCACAAAGCTTCAAGAGGTCGGGATTTAATTGACGGTGGCCTTCCGTCGTGACTCATTGCTGGATATAGACTTCAAAATGGGAATCGTAACGATCCCGTGGTTTTGCATTAAAGATGACATCGAGATATTTTTCAGAAATCTAAAAGCATACGAGTTGTATGCTCATAAAAATGAACGGGCTTATGTGACTAATTATATGGAATTTATGAATAGCCTAATCAAGTCTCCAAAGAATGTCAAAATACTCCGCCAATGTGGAATTTTCGGTTGCTCGAAAAAGATGGATGACGAATCAATTTTTAGCATGTTTAACAACTTGAGAAGTGCGGTTATCGTGCCTAATTATAGCTTCTATTATTCCATAATATGCAATCAAATTGAGGAGCACTGTGAACGGCACCGGTATAGATGGATGGCCAAATGGAGGCATAGTTGGGGCATATGGATGGCTAAATTGAAGCAGGATTATTTCAATAGCCCTTAGTCTGTCTTTTCACTGATTGGTGCTTTTGTGTTGCTTGTTCTCACTGCCATACAAACTGTGCGTCTTAGCCACAAACACTATACAAATATAAGTTGTATTGATTTCTAAATTTCTTTTTAAAAAGTTATTATGCTTTATTAATTTCTGAACGTCGATTTACTTTTCGTCGGTTGACACTTCACTTGTCACACTTGTGATTTGAGACAGCTAATTTTTTTATTAGGAAATATTTTGTATCCCAAATTTATAATACAATTTGCATCCAACAGATTCAATGATCCTCCTTCATTTGGAATGTAATTTGGATTGCAGATTTGGGTTATATAACATTACTCTTTTTTACTGATCAAAGTATAGCTTTTGGCAATGAAAGCACAACGAAATAATTTTACCGGTGCACCAACTACGGTTTTATTTGCCCTTCCACCGACCCAAAAGCCTGCCTACCCAACCCAAACTATTTGCCCTTCCACTCCCAATGCTAGAATTCGAAATTTTAGAATTTAAACATTATAAATAATATATTCTTTTCTTTTTCAAGTATTAAAGATACACGTTTTAAATAATAGAATTGTACAAATGATATGTAGATTGGGTAGGCATCAATCTAGTTGGATGTGTGCATTCTATTGTAATGTAGTTCCTCCCATATACATAAATAAAATTATTCATTATTTATATTTAATCCATTTTGACTCTATTTTTAATTAAAAAATATTAAGTTAAAAACTTTTTAAATGAAACAGCATATATATACAAATACATATATAAAGACCGCCCAGTGAGAGATGGATTGGACTGTGATACCCAACTCCTACTCAAAACCCAACCCAACCCGATCGATAATTCGCCCAGGTAAACGCTTGGATCTAACCTATTCAGACCCAGCCCGGCCATGGACACCCCCAGTTCTACGTCACGTGAGTCAGGTTTAAGTGTTAGGCAGCATCTCCTTTGGCACTCCCCCACCTTTAGATATGCTTTAAAGTAAACTGATGTTCCTCCTTGGGAGAATAGGGCAATTATGGACGACATTAGATTTTTTGTTAGGTTACACAACCTACGCTTCTTACACAAGCCTAGAGCCTGTAATAGGGCTGCTCATTGGGTGGCAGTTTCTAAACTAACTAATTCATTGTCTTTGGATTGGTTAGGCTCCCCCCGCCTGAGTTTAAGGCTTCTATTTGGACAGACTGTAATTCGAACTTTCCTACCTAAATCTAATATATTTCCTTGCTTCTTGATCAAAAAAAGAAAAAAAAATTAAACTGATTGGACCCTTGTGCTTCTTTTTCTCGGTGAGAGCAGTATAAGGGAGACTTGGACCAAGTCCATTAAATGAATCTTTGTCATAAATTATCCTACTCCATGGCATTTTGTTTCCTAAACAATTTTAAAATTATTATTTTATTCTAAGATCGAAAATCTCACATTTACCTTGAAATATTTCAAAATGTTTTAGTGATCGAAATGAAAAAACAAGAAATTTAAAAATGATTTCGAGAGCTAGCAAGAAAAGGGGAAACATGTAGGCCTGAATCCCTTGGGCTTTTTCACTTTTTTTTGTTATTGCGTTAACATATTTTGACTCACTTTGGCCCAATTCACGTGAAAAACGATTCAAATACAGCGTACATCACCCGATTCCCAATGAGAAAGTGAATTTAATGGAATAATTATGTTATCGAATTCAATCTCATATTGAAAGTTACAACAAATAAGGATAAGATTACGATTCGATCTTATGAAGTTACTCCTCAAGTTAGGTAAAAAAGGTTGAGTTATCGCTAAAAATATTAGGCTCAATTCTATAAAGTTATAATCAATCCGAAACGACTTTTTATTTTGTCATAATCTTACCGAATAGAATCGCAATATTTTGTTTATTGAATAGTTATTTTTAGTAGTGTCAAAAAATTATCCATTGATACAAAAAGAGTATTGGCTGTGAACTAAATGGCAGTCTATAAAAAAGGATTGTTTCTCCCTTTGTAGCTTGAGCAACAGCTCTGAGGAAGACTGGAGAACTTTATCAAGTAAGTTCTTTAAAGCCATTTCCTATGTCTTAACTGCATGTATATAGATTTTTTTTTATCAAGTAACTTTTTTTTTTTTGACATATGAATGCCACACAGAGAAGGTAATTTCTACTTCTAGAAGCTAAAGATGTCTGAAAGAGCTGATCACATCTCCTTAATGATAGACGAACAGCTTTCCTACATATCTCCTACACCCTCTGACCATTGCATCTTTAGAGTATATGATGAAATTCGCGTTGAAAATGAAAAAGCTTATGAACCCTTAAAGCTTACAATTGGTCCTTATTATCATGGTAAAGATAAGTTACAAGAGATGGAAGAGCACAAAATGCAGTATCTACAGCTACTTCTCAAAAGGAGAAATGAGACGAGTGTGGACAAATACATAATGGCCTTGGGTGACATGGAGGAGAGAGCCAGAAAATGTTATTCAGAATCTAGTGTCCTCGATGAATATGAGTTTCTAAAAATGATGCTTATTGATGGATTCTTCATGATTGAATTATTTTGTAAGCATGAAAACCCTTGTCTTCAACTTATCGAAAATCATAATGAAATGACCCTATTTTTCAATCTCACCGGTTTCGAGTTGACATACGACGTGATTTATTATTACTGAAAAATCAACTACCATTTTTTGTTGTTGTGAAACTGTTCAATATGACAACGGGTCTGTTGTGATCGTGCAGCAATTATAGTGAATAATAATGAAACAAACAATCAAGAGAACAAGAGAAAATAACATACAGATTTACGTGGTTGGGCAATGTGCCTACATCCACGAGGAGTGAGCGGCGGTTTTAATCATTATATCAAAGTAGGGTTACATCATTAGTATTTATATAACCCTAGTACGGTATTTATTAAAATACCCCTGTACCGTACCGCAAGGGCGTTGCCCCCGCACCCCCAACTTATCAACATCCTGCAAGGCAAATGTCGTCACAAGCTCCGCTACGCTATTATAACGCCCCAAACACTACCCTGGACAGCATTACATTCTAAAAATATTTACATAATGGGAGCACTAAGATATTTCATCAATAAATAAATTTCATTCCTCATAGATATATAATGTCTACTACATTGTCCCAAAAGAATAGGCACATCCAAGCCTTTACATTCCAACAAAATTAACTAATTATAACGCAGCGGAAATTACAAAAGTAACTAGACTTTACATTGTTCAAAAGAATATCCTAGTCTAATATAAAAGTAAATGACATATCCCACTCGGGATCTAAGTATCACTCTAGTGAAGTCTCTCCATGGCCTGGCTCGTTAGCACCGAGCTCATCCTCTGGCACAAAATCTAAAAAATGTTCAACTGTAGGGGATGAGCACGAAGCTCTGCAGTAAAATCTTCTCAAACTCAAACAAGGTTTAGAAAAATATAAAACCGGCTGGTCTCATTTAACAAAATAACATATATAGCTTTTGAAATAAGACAAGGACATTTAGGTAGATCTCAAGTTTATCAACAACAATAATTAAATAGAAACATTAGAAAGCTTTTCTCAAATAAACCATTTCCAAATGGTTAAGAAAAACGTCTGTCGTTGCATTGTCCCATACCAATGCACCGGCTCCGACATAATCCAATCCATGTTCTCATATAGTTATATAGATATATATTGGTTCATCACATGCCATGTACGTTGATTGCATCCCATGAATCTACCCAACTACTATACCTAGTTCACCATTCATAATCAAATCACAAGCACTTTGAAAAAGAGCATCTACCATACCAATGGCAGTGACGAGTCCCTTCCTAGGAAAGGTATATCAGCCCTAGTTCGAACTCCAGTGGACGATAGTGGTCGCATTACCAAATGACAACCCACTACAAGTGTTAGGAAACCATCTCATTCCCACCGGGGTAGACTAACTTCTAACACTCTATGGCATCTCTCGATGGCAATTCAAGTCCCTCACAACAATCATACAATAAGGAAACCAACATATTCTTAATTACAAGCATATTTCTAAAAATTTCTAATTTCTTTCAATAATCAACTATGAAAAATACAAGAGATCACAATTCACTCATTTAATACTCCACACAAAGTTTTATGGTTCCAACATCCATAATGAAGGAAGAATTTAAGAAGAAAATTCATCACTCTCTAAAATCTAGGATTTTTAAAACAAAAGAGGGATTTCGGGGGTGTTCAACCCTAACTTTGTTAAAAACATGTAATCTTTGCCCAAAAGACTAAAAAATGATGATTTCATATCTTATATATAACATTTAGAGCAAAACATATATATACACAAACTCTAATCTCAATGAAAGAGAAAGAGAAGAAATTCCCTACCTTAACTCTTGAAATCTAGGTTTTGATGGACTTCAAGGTATAAATCCCTTCAAAGCAAGTGTTTCTCTCTTCCTTTCTTCCTCTCTTTTTCTCCTTTCTTTCTCTATTAGGGTTTCTAAGGTTGGAAGGACCGAAATAGAGCCAAAGGAGGCGACATAATATATTTATAGGGCGAAAATCGAGCTAGGATTGCGACCTTAAAGTTTCAGACCTCTTTTCGGCCGTACCGGTAGGCTGTACCGGTACGTCGAACTCTCTGGACCAAGTTGCTCCGGAACACAGTATCGATATGAAATAGTACTGGTACGGTTTTGCCTAATTTTGCCTTTTTCCTCCATTTTTTA
Organism: Ilex asprella; assembly: GCA_023539305.1. Lineage (NCBI taxonomy): Eukaryota > Viridiplantae > Streptophyta > Magnoliopsida > Aquifoliales > Aquifoliaceae > Ilex > Ilex asprella. The sequence goes on from CM042194.1 coordinate 26,671,431, forward strand.
TTCTCCATCCATCCTAAACCCTTCCAAAGTCAACTCAAACTTACTCAGCATACATTTGTACCCTAAATATAGTTGATGTACGTTCTTTTATAAATTATCTCATATATTCACTAGTTAAACCGGCTTGAACTATTATTTTTACAATTTTAGTATTTCCTACGGTTATAATTTGTGGGTTTCATTTCTACACCATTACATATATCACATTACTACAAAATTTATGATTACACTGCTTTAACATATGGGGGTTTACAGCTACGCTCCGCCCGCTACGGCATCTGTCTCCTTACCATTGTGCACAAAGCAAATATGAGTCACATATTCTCTAACAGGATCCAAACACACATGAAGACATCCGTTATTTGGCATTGTCTTTTATGGAATATGTATTGCCAGGGACATCCCTTTCAAAACCTTCAGAAATCAAAGTGGATGATGTCAAGCATCTACTTCACCTAGTACACAACTCTGTGTGTGCTTCATTTGCTAAGGTTGTATCATATGGAAATGAAAATGATGAATGGGAATTCATTAGTTCTGTCACACAACTCCAAGAGGCAGGAAATGAAGTGAAGGCGGCCAAGGAATGTAATAGTTTCTATGATATTAAGTTCAATGATGGGTTAATGGAAATTCTCCCATTCTCTATTGGTGATGAAACTGAATCGGTCTTCAGAAATCTAATTGCATATGAACAATTTCGTCATGATATTCATCGATGATATGTTGCCAATTATGCCAAGTTTATGGAGTCCCTTATTAGTTCTCCAAGTGATACCTCATTGCTTCTCAACTGCGGAATCATCAAAAACTTTTTGGGTGATGATGGTGTGGTTTGCACCATGTTAAATGTTACGGGGTCAAATTTCGCACACAGTTTTTGCCTCGTAATGACACTGAGATCCAACAATCAGTCTCAATTAAACACACATAATCACTCATAGAAGGCACACAATGAATAGATTATGGAACAGTAATCAAAATACAAAGCACACACGTTTTACAGGTCACAGCCCCACCTTTCTTTCTCATTAAAAGCCTAAGGAAACACTTAGCCAGGATTTGTTTACAAAATCGTGCCCAACTCTCTGTTATTGCACTGCAAAACCGAAGGACCCTATTTATAATGTTCAGGATGGCGGTTACAAGCCTAACTGCCTAGGCAACTGCATACATTCAAATCCTCTCATAAGTCTGCAGAGACATCTGATACAGATCCCCACATGTTGTGCACCTGTCTGCCTGCAACTGCACAAAACTGTCAGCAACTGCACAGAATTGCCACCATCTGCAGGGCACATGCCCAACTTCCTCTCATGTAGTGCATGTGCCTTTTTCGTGAGCCCTCAGCCTTTGATTTTAATGCATCTGTGCCTAGCCATGCCCTGCCCAGGGCATGATCTTCCGAGCAGCATTGCCCCACAAATTAAGTCACTCAACTAGTCTTTTGCTTGCAAGCCTGTCTCTGCCCACGTTCTCATGCATTGAGTACTACGCTTAGCCATGCATGGGCATCAATCCCACTGATTGCACCAATTCGTGTCCATGCATGAGTTGCCTATCTCAACCCTGCATAGGTCTTTGATCCCTCACTGATCATGCCCACCGTACTAAGGGCTTGCTTCCTTACGCAAAACCCTGTTTGGCTAAGTATGGGCGCCTTTGGGCGAGGCTACCCCATGCTACTACCGAGTCGATAGTTAAAGGGGTAACAAACCACCCCCACCAGAGGAACTCGACGTCCTCGTCGAGAGGTTGTCCCAATTCTCCTTGAACTAATCAAGCACAACGAACTTCTTTCTCTGACGGGCAACTCTAACAAAGCTATCCTTTGACTCGTTAAACAACCCTGGCCTAGAACCAGTACCTTCATGTGTAGAAAAACATCCGATCCTCTGTCTCGCCCCTCCATAGGCTAAAGACTGTTGTTGTCCTATAGTTGCCATCTGCTCAGGGACACAGGCTGGAAGCTTTGCACCACGCTCCAGCACGTTTTTATGGTCATCCCCACATCCGAACAAGAAGTCCTTGGGAAGATTTGGAGGCAAAATCACAATACATTCCACCACATGATCTGCCTCTAGTACTGGCATTTGAACCTTTTCAACAAGTCTATTCCCCACCAAGGCAGAAAGATACGTCTTCTTTTCTTCCTGCGTTCCAGTCTCCATCTGCAAGGCGAACATCGTCTCTACTTTTCGCTTGCAGTCCCTTTTGCTTTGTTCTGGCACCTTCTCTGCAGGCACAAAGCATGCTGCTACCTCATCTGAGATCAGCATTCCATTTATATGTGGCATCAGCGCCACTTTGGCTTTGACAAAGAACTCATTCCCGAGGATGACATTGAAATCATCCAAGGGTATAGCGGTCATGTCCATGCGGCCTTCCTATAGACTAACTTTCAGGTTCACCTCTGTATTTCCACCCACTGGAACTATTCCTGAACTAGTAGACCTAATCTCAATTAAGCTTTTGTCCAATTTTAAGCCAAATGTTTCCACCTCCCTCTTCGCAATGAAGTTATGAGTGGCTCCCATGTCCACCATCGCTAGAACTTCTTTCCCGTTCACCCAAGTCTGCCCAAACATCAGACCTTTACGGGCATGCTGAACCTTTCCCAAAAAAATTGTGTTCAACAACTGCAGAGGATTAACCAGAGGAACAGGGTCATTGTCGTTGTCATCTCCGTTTCAAGCGACAAGGGCTGTTAACTTCTCCTATTTGGGATAGTCCCTTGCTCGATGAGGGCCGCTTCAAATAAAACAACCATCAAAGCTCTTCTTTTTCTGATTGCTGTCTGGATTTTTAGAATCACCACCGTTCTTCTTTTTCTTTCAATCCGCTTTCTCTACATCTTTTGAAGTACCAGACCAATCTTTCTTGCTGCCTCCTTCCCTCTTTTTCTTATCGAATGGACCTTGACTGTCACCAGTTTTTGTAACACCCCGTATTTTCTTTTATATAATGTATAGATATATGTAATAAAATATTTTGTGAAAATGAGGATATGTATAATGATGTAAGAATGAATCACATAGGTTAAAACATTAGAAAAGAAGGATTGGGAGACAAATGGATTTGGGGAGTTAAGTTCAAAGACGTTGGGGATTGGAATTAGTTATTAGATAAATTTCTAAATGTTTCTAGATCAAAATAATGCTTCCACTGAATCCGGAAGGTGGAAAAACCTTGAAAAAGGTAATAGGAAGTGCATTTGGAAACTTGGAAGACAGAGGAAGACTTTGTCTGCTGAGTGGTACCGGTACCGGGTACCGGTACCTCGATTACAGAAGGTTTTTGGTACCGGTACCGGGTACCAGTACCCTGTTTACAGAAGGTTTTTGGTACCGGTACTGCGTACCGGTACCCCTATTCCAGAAGGTTTGTAGTACCGGTACTGGGTACCGGTACCAAATGGTACCGGTACCGGGTACCGGTACACCCGATAAAAACCTGAATGTTTTAAGTCGCGACCGTGGTCCAAGGCTAGCCTTATAAATACCTAAGGTCGTCCATTTTGGC
>CM042194.1:26675052-26696108 GCA_023539305.1 Ilex asprella
AGAGAGTGAAGGTAGATTCAAGAATCCAAACCCTAGATCTGCAAGACTCAAGGTAGGGGTTTTCTCCCACTCACTTACATTGAGGCTAGGGTTTACTTATATGTACTCTTCCCACTCTACATCTTATATATATGCTATAGATCATTTATTCTTCATTTTATTACCATGATTTAAACACTATTATTGTTGGATTTACCCGTGAATCCTTTTCTTGATAAAAAACCCTAGATTTCAAAGAGAGATGAACTTTTCTCTAAATTGTCCTTAATTCTTGATGTTAAAAACCTTAGTGTTAAAAATCAAACCATAAATGATACTATTGCGATCTCATGTACTTTTCTTGGTTGGTTGTGAAATGGTTGTATGATATATTTTGGGGATTTTAGAAAATGCTTGTAAAAATTGGGATAATGGTAGAATTGTATGCTTGGTTGGTTGTTGGTAGTACACATTAGTGAGAGGTTCCTTGTAAGGATGCTCACCCATTCTCAAGAGGTTCCCGGTAAGGATGCTTGAAAAATATGCCCGTTATAGTGAGAGGTTCCTTTTAAGGATGCTCACCCATTCTCAAGAGATTCCCGGTAAGGATGCTTGAGAAATGTGCCCGTGATAGTGAGAGGTTCCTTGTAAGGATGCTCACCCCTTCCCAAGAGGTTCCCGTTAAGGATGCTTGGGAAAACAATGTAATGATAGTGAGAGGTTCCTTGTAAGGATACTCACCCCTTCCCAAGAGATTCCCGTTAAGGATGCTTGGGAAAACAATGTAATGATTGGTGAGAGGTTCCAGGTAAGGATGCTCACCCCTTCCCAAGAGGTTCCCGATAAGGATGCTTGGGAAAACAATGTAATGATTGGTGAGAGGTTCCATGTAAGGATGCTCACCCCATTCTCAAGAGGTTCCCGATAAGGATGCTTGAGAATCCAAGGTGACCTAAAAGGAGGTGGGGGTTACCACAAAGTATGCCACCTACCTAAAGAATGATTGAAAATTGTTTACAACCATTAATGAATATTTTTGGAGTGTGATTGCTCGTTTATCCATTCAAATAATGTTTCGAAATAAACTTGAGATCTTTTCTTTAAATGTCCCTGTTTTATTTCAAAGATTATAAATATATTACTTGTGAAATTAGACCGACCATTTTACAGGCTTTTCTAAATCTTGTATGGGTTTGGGAGAATTTTTCTACAGAGCTTAGTGCTCACCCCCTACCGTTGAACATTTTCAGATGTTGGGCCAGAGGACGTACCCGATATTAACGAGCCGTACCATGGGGAGGCTTCACATGAGGGATACTTGGATCCCGAGTGGGACATCTAGAGATGTCGTCTATTTTTTATTCTAGACTAGAATACTACTATGGACCCACTGTATAGTCTAAATTTCTTTTGTCATTTCCGATACGCTACAATAGTAAATTTTCATTGGAAATGTAAAGGCCAATGATGGCATATTCTTTTGGGATATTTATGTAATTGTTATGAATTATGGTGATGAAGACTTATTTAGTAATGGTTTATCTTAGTGCTCTCATAGTATGAATGGTTATTGAATGTAATGCCGTCCAGGGTGTATTTTGGGGCGTTACAGTTTTGAAGTCAACTAGGCCATCCGCAGTAGCGATGGCAGTGGGCAGATCCCGTACCCCCTGTCTACGTAACTTAGCATGTGCCCAGCCTTGCAAACCGGATATGAAATTGAAGAGCTTGTCCTCCTCAGACATGTTCTTGATATCCAACATCAAAGAACTAAACTCAGACACATACTCACACACGGTTCCAATGTGCTTGAGTTTCTTGAGAGATTCTCTAGCAATCTACATCGTATTGCTATGAAGGAACTGATCTTTCAATTCCTTCTTCAGAGTCTTCCACGTCTCGATCTTTGCATGCCCAGCAAATACATCATCATCATTCCGGGTCTGCCACCACAATTTGGCATCACCGGAGAGATACATACTGATAATGGTCACTTTTTCTCCAACAGGCACATGAGTAGCCTTGAAATACTGCTTCATGTCCTAGAGAAAATTTTCCAGTTCCTTCGCATTTCGACTCCCTCCAAAGGTTTTAGGTTCAAGAACCCTAATCTTGGAAGATGTCACGCTTGCACCATGACGAGAATGCATGGCTCTTTTCACCAGGGTCAGTTCTTCCTCTAGATTCTTCAGATTGGTTTTGACAGTGTCTGTGAGAGACAGAATGTCCTCCATCATCGTTGCAAGGTTCTCATTGTTGCTAGCCACGTAACTGTCAAAGGTCATCTACAAACCAGCAATCTGAATGACATGTTGTTCCATCTGCACAAACACGCTGACATCACCATCACTTTCAGGGGCACCCAGAAAATCTTTGAAATGGGTCACTCTTTCACGAAGTTCAGTAGCGTTTCCACCAGCCATGGTCGCGAACCTGACTCTGATACCAATTGTTACGGGGTCAAATTTCGCACACAGTTTTTGCCTCGTAATGGCACTGAGATCCAACACTCAGTCTCAACCAAACACACAGAATCACTCACAGAAGGCACACAATGAACAGATTATGGAACAGTAAGAAAAATACAAAGCACACATGTTTTACAGGTTACAGCCCAACCTTTCTTTCTCAATAAAAGCCTAAGGAAACACTTAGCCAGGATCTGTTTACAAAATTGTGTCCAACACTCTGTTGTTGTACTATAGAACCGAAGCACCCTATTTATAATGTTCAAGATAGAGGTTACAAGCCCAACCGCCTAGGCAACTGCATACATTCAAATCCTCTCACAAGTCTGCAGAGACATCTGATACAGATCCCCACATGGTGTGCACCTGTCTGCCTGCAACTGCACAAAATTGCCAGCAACTGCACAGAATTGTCACCATCTGCAATGCACATGCCCAATTTCCTTTCATGTAGTGCATGTGCCTTTTTCGTGAAACCTCAGCCTTTGATTGTAATGCATTCGGGCCTAGCCGTGCCTAGCCATGCCTAGCCCATGACATGATCTTCCGAGCAGCATTGCCCCACAAATTAAGTCACCCAACTAGTCATTTGCTTGCAAGCCTGCCTATGCCCACGTTCTCATGCATTGACTGCTATGCCTAGCTATGAATGGGCATCAATCCCATTGATTGCACCAATTCGTGCCCATGCATGAGTTGCCTCTCTCAACCCTGCATAGGTCTTTGATCCCCCACTGATCATGCCCACCGTACCAAGGGCTTGCTTCCTTACGCGAAACCCTGTTTAGCTAAGCATGGGCGCTTTTGGGAGAGGCTACCCCATGCTACTACCGAGCCGATAGTTAAGGGGGTAACATTAAACAAGCTTGGGAATGGTGTTGCGCTCTCCAAAAACTTCAATTACACTCAAGTTTTCAACAATGTCAGCAAGCATTGTAAGCGACCTTACAATAAATGGATGGCAAACTTAAGACGAAATTATTTCAACAGTCCATGGGCATTCATTTCATTTGTTTCCGCTTTTGTATTGCTACTACTCACTGTGGCACAAACTATATTTTTCGTTCTTTCCTATTTCTAGACAAATCTCATGTTTCGTGTGTTGTTTCCTCCCTACTCCCCAAAACTCCCTATTTTCATGTGGAAATATATCATGTACAAAGATGTTGGAAGTGTTAAATTGTGCAATCAAACAACCCCTTAGTCTACTCCTAATTACTTGAGAAGATGAAATTGTTTTGCCACTAAATAGATTCGACGCCAAGTGATGTGGAGAGATAGACAAATCCTTCATCCAATTTTAAAAATTGGGCAGATCTGTTACGTTGATTGTTATAGAATATATGTGTTGAGTTACTCGAGTTAAAAGTAAAATTTAAATGAGTTATTATGGTGAAAAGATGAAAACTTTAAAATTTAAATGAATTATTATAGTTGATGATGTACAAAATTGATTATGCACGATCAAATCAGTTGAATGTATGGTTTAAAGTAATTAATGAAATAATTAATAATAAGGGACAAATATTGGGTGGTTGGGTTTGAGTAACCTAACCACTGAAGGCGGTAACGGTGGCTGAAAAACTCTATTAATGAGAGAATACAAACTAGTAGGAGAGATAGAGTAAGAGCATGCTCAAGGTCTATCTCCCTATTGTAAGAGATTACCAATTTATAGGCATAGAGTCCTAGTTGTGGTGGTAACATAAAAGTCAAGCTATGTCTTTATCGGGAGGATAGTTATAATTGGGAATAAGAATTATCTTTGAGTAATGGCTATCCGGTGATTGTTCTCCCATGTGCATTGACTTTTCCTAGATTCTTAAGCGTTTGATTAGACTGAGGACATGAGTTAAGTCTGACCTGTCTTTTGATAATTTGGGCTCAACCCATAAACTGAGTTCAGACCAGATCTGAATCTGAGTTTGTCAATAGTAAAAAGTAAAAAAATAAGTTAAATTAATTATTGTAGTTAAAAGATTAAAATATTAAATTGTAATATAAACCGTCGAATTTTAATGATCTAGACATTTTTTGTATTTTTTCTAAGTGAAGACTTAAACATTTCAACTATGAGGTTAAGTTTTATTATTATATATTGTCTTCTCCATTGAAACTATAGTTCTCTATTCTGCTCCAATGTCCGGCCCAACGCACATGTGGGAGGGCCGACTCGATGGGTTGGCGTTTTGGCCCACGAAAAAAATAAATGTGTTAGCATCTCAATCGCTCTCTCAATAAGGTCTAGGGATCCAATGGACAAAAATCAAATTGTTTATTAGTTTGAAACTTCGAGTTGTTCACAAAATTGTCATGTGTGAAATTTATAAATATAGTTTTGTATAGGTCTTTCAATGAAAACTGTAAATGTTGCACATTTGTGGACAACCGGTAACAATTAATAATCCTCCCCTTCAATACTTGGTTCTAGTTGGATAACTTGTAGTAAAAGGAAAAAAGGAGAATTACACTCAAATTTTTTGAGATTTGTCGCTTAATCATTAAGAATCTTTTAACATTTGAAATATTATACACAGACTTCCTAAAATTTATACGTGCGTAATGCTTAGACCCCTGCCGTCAAATATCTGTTAGTAAATTATACTCAGACTCCCTAAAGTTTGTACACGTAAAATACTTAGACCCTTCAAGTTTAAAATGTTATACTTAGACAAAAAATATTCCAATCAAAGATATAATATCAAATATTTAAATTTTATAACCTAAATTTATGTTCTATTGTATCATTTATTGAAATAAAATTAAAAATAAAAAGCCAATTTTTTTTAAAAAAATAGTAATTAATATAAAATTATACTATCTATTGAAAAAAATATAACATTGTATAATTAATATACAATTATACAATTAAGGTTTCACCTTCATGAACAAGGTAGTAGTTAGAAAACCCCTCGCAGAGGTACGATTTGAAGGAAGGATCAAGAGTGAAAACTTCACTTGAATTAGGGGAGGAGATTAAAACCTTTTGATCTATGGATTCATTTGTGGCTTGCTTAATATCAGCAAGAGATCTTGGTGAGAAAGAGATCTTGTAGGAAAAAGTTGGATCCAAATAAAGTGAACGGCAAGGTGAGGTGCGGACTAGGTCGCTCTCTTAAGACGATTCGCGCCCTTTTATGAAATAATCACAGTGCAGAAGGCAACAACGCGTCGTCCCCAGAATACAACAACTCAGCCTATAGACTGCAGCTTCACTCAGATCTGCACAATAGAATGAAGCAGAAGCTTCACACACACCTTTGAATATTGCCCAAAAACTTATACAGTAAAGTTGATATTAGATGATCTCTATATGCTGAAAATATATACATATATATATATACAAATAATACATGTTTAATTGATTGTAATTACTTCTATACTTAATTAGATAATAACTCAAAATATGGTTGTTAGAATACTAACCGTTTGGAGGTTTTTGGTATTCAGCAACTGAAGTTTTAATTCAAAAGTAATGACAGAAAATAATAAAACAAAATATCAAAAAGTGGGTTTAATACTAGTTTGTATTGTATTTCTTTTAGGCGAGCTAGGGGCACCCAATACCCGAGTCGTGGACTAGGGTCAACCATGTGGATCGTAGATTTTAGAAATCCGTATCTCCTCCGCTAGTCCCTCTCCCTGCGCACGCGAGAGTCCCAAGACTCTCTTTAATTCAAAGGCTAAATAAAACTAGCCTATATATATATACTCAAGTTTCTTTGGACTTTTTGTCTATGTGGGATTGAGTTCCCACACTTAAAAACACTCTTTTAGTTAAAATATTCTAACAGATCTCAAAGGCAGTTGAAGATGGAAGATTTTGTTTCTTTGGAGCCATTGGAATCAGCAGAAGAAGAATCGTTAGAGATTTCGAAGGCCAGAAGCAAGAGGAGAAGAGGGAAATAAAGGGAACAGTTCAGTTGCTTAAGCTTTTAAACGTTTCTTTAAGTAAGGCAACAATAGTAACTGTTCATTTGTTTAAGTTAATTAGAGTTTAAACACAATTAATTGAGGGAGGCATTCTTTGGACTTAAAATATAAAATTGTAAAAACATTCGATGCATTGACATTTGGAGAGTCAAGAAGCGGCAAGAAGCTACCACGTGTCAGAATATGGAGAAGAGCGGGAAATGATCAGTCATGGCCTTGTTTGAAAAAGGGAAGTAACTGTTCGAGAGTTGTCAGCCAGGTAATCATCGATGGAAGAAGAATCGTCGAGGATAGTGGCCATAAAAAGGGTAGAAGAAAAAGAAATGAAAAACAACTCAAACCCCCACAAGACTCTGGATCAGGACATTTTAGAAACAGTGTTAATTTAATTTTAGGAGATAGTTAATGTTATAGTTAAAGACTTTTAGTTCAATCTCTTTGTAACATATAATCTTTTCAATTGAATAAAGGTTTCCTCTTTTAATAATTCACTGTGTTGCGTTTAGGGATGTCAATGGACCGAAGCGGGGGCGGGGGGTGTTGTCCCCATCCCCGTACTCGCTTAAAAAAATTCCGTCCATCCCCGGGTCCACCCCATTGGTGGGTATAATTTTTATCCCCATTCTCGTCCGCGGATAAATTTTTAATCCCCGTCCCCGTCCCCGCTTCCCCCTACCTGCTGAAGCACAAGCTAAATAAATCCAATATTTTAAAGAATCCAACAACATTCTAAATAATGTAACACAATCTAACACAATATAATATAACATAACATATTTAAATAATACACAACAACAAATTTCTAAAATACTACTTCAAAATACTACAGATTTGAACAAAACACAAACAAATGTCCAAAATAAATGTCCACAAACAACATAATGGTGGTAACTCTCCATAAGGGGTCACAGATGTAAAGTTCATTAATTTGTACAAGTTTGTTGTCCAGGATCTGTTGGGCATTGGGCATACTAAATATAATCTATTGGGTATATCAAATTTTACAAAATCTTTTATCTGAATTTGTGTTTTGTGTGTGTGCGCGCGCAAGGTTTTCAAATGTAACTGACATGTATAAGATACAAATTGTGCAAAATTTAATCCAACAAAGTAAAAGCTCCAGTCCCATTCATATAACATTCACAACTGTCTGCTATGTTAAAAGTAAAATATGAGTAATATTTGTACAATTTGGGCTAAAAGACTAAAAAGAGAATTTATATATTTATATATTTATTTAACGGGTAACAGAGACGGGGCGGGGCGAGGGTAAGGGTAAGTCCATCCCCGCCTCCATTCTTGCAAGGGTTTATACGAGTATCCTCGTATATGTCCACCATCCAATACGTATAGTCAATCTTCGGTCCAAACGGAGCGGGTTTGGACGAATACCTGTTTTTCTCCGGTCCACTGTCATCCCTAGTTGTGTTCGTCATCATAAACTTTATCCAAGGAAATTCTAAAATAAGACAATTGAGCCCATCATGAGCAATTGTTTGATAAATGTTTGTCAATTGAGTCATTATATCGATCGCAACAGAATTTGGAACAGTAAAGATTTTTATGTTAGAGTATTTTAAACAAAACAATGTTTTTTATGTGGAAACTTAATTCCACATCAACCAAATTTCTAAAAGTACTTGAGTATTATATATATATATATATATATATATATATATATTAGTGTTATCTAACCTTTGAGTTAAAGTTAAATCTTGAGACTTTCACGTGCACATCCTCTATTAAAAATTCAATTTCTAAATAATAATATTTTAATGGCTGATTTTGTAATAGTTATTTTTTAATCTGATTAAATATGAGAGTAATTATGGAATATTAAATACTTATACTTTATGTATATATATTTACTTATTTTAGTATAGAGATATATAATTTGAATATCTACTGTATTCTTCTCTACTACATAAATTTCTAAACAATATTAAAAGGTGACGTATAAAACTTCTGTTTCATTCGATTGTGTAGATTTGAATGAAACAACAATCAATAGGCTAGACTGTTATATCTTAGAAATAACACGTTATTATCTTCTGTAATGTATTTCTTTCATAAAAAAACACAAATTATCTTAAAAGAACGACTTAATTCATGCGCCTCACTTTCCATTCACTTTAATTTTGTGGATTTCATTTTTCCTACATGATTATAATAAAAACCCAACATGTAGACACCTGGACGGTCCAGTTGTCTTGTCCCATGTAATACAGATACAAAGGACGATCCAAGCAAGGTTGTACGGATTCATCTTTCATTTCTCTATTATTCTTCCACCGGATAATATTAAAAAGGATAAATTTCACTTACACTCTCTCGAGACTGATTTAATTTCAGGGACATATCTCATAGTTTTTAAAATATCATTGAACACCCTTATAGTTTATCATAAGTGTCACATAATACACCCTATAGTCATTGACGCTACTGACATTTAACAGAATAGGTGATGTCATGGCATATTTTACAATGATTTATCAAATTTATCTTCAATTTGACTGAGATCCATATTCTTATCTCCTACACTTTCATCTTCTTTATATTTCACATATGCCATGCGCATGTACATGTACACACGCAAACACGTTCATCTAATTAGTAAGGTAGAGATAATATTATTCTTCACCACCACCTATTACAACGCAAATTTCACTCCTTGAATGTTAATTTTTTATTAAATTGATAAAGATAAAATTTTAGTATCGTATTAAATTGATAAAATTAATGTTCATGTCATGAAATTAAATGTAAAATTAATGAAATAGCATATTAATTTGATAAAATTTAATGTTAGTGTGATAAAATTGAATGTTAATTCATATGAATTTGATAAAATGGGTGTTAATTGGATTAAAATAAATTTTAATTTGATGAAATTAAATTCTAAATAAAATAACTTCATTGTTAATTTGACAAAATTAAATTTTAAAATTTAATTTACTGAAATTGAATATGAATTTGATGAAATTAAATATTAATTTATTGTTAAATTGATAACATTAGTGTTAGTGTGATGAAATTAATATTTGAATTAATGAAATTAAATGTCAATTTGATAAAATTAAAGTCAATTAGTGTTCAATCAAAGATCAATTAAGAGTTATTTTATTATGACCAAATTATTTTAATATTGGTCAAATAAGTTATTAATCAAAGATCAATTAAATAATATGTGCAGGACATAATAAGTATATGACATAATCCGGTTAAATAAGGGTTTTTTTCAACCGTAATTAGGGTTAAAGGGTAATTCAGCAAAATCACAATCTCTGTTTAGTCTGTTAACTAACATAATCTGGCAGGGGGTGACACTGACACCGTAGAAACCACAAAACAAGTGTACCTGCAATTAAGCCAATTTCAAAGGAATATCGGTGAAATTTACCCTATTAAAAAATGACTGAAAGGAATTGAATACCAAGGCAACAAAAAAAAAATTACTATGAAAAAGATTAACAATGACATAGATAAAAAAATATAAAAAAAATGTCTGATCGGGCCTCTCTTCCACGGCATTACGAGTGATAGCGAAGTACATCTTGATTCTTTGAACTATTGCGTCTATCTCATATTGCCCCCTCAGTTATTGCACCTTCAATTATTATTATTATTAGTTTTACATTTTGCTGCAAATTTAAGGGAAATATGTATGAATTTTTCCTCTCGAGTTTAGTCATTTTGAGGGAAATACATCGATGCTATCCATCTAAAAAGATGACAGATTTTTGCATATGGACTACTATAAAACCAATTCATATAGTTGAGCGGATAATGTGAGAGATTCAATAGTTGAAAAGTGAAGTGAGATTAAGGCTAGAGTCAAGGAAATCAAAGTGTAATTTATTCAAGCAATAAAAAAAAAAGGATAGGATACCTTCACCACATTGCTCCTCTACTGCAGTGTGAGAGATTGAAACTATGTCATATCATGTGCTCTTGCTTGGAAATTTCTTTGCCTCCATGTTTTTGTTTCCATTCAAGAATTTCATATTATATGACTCAAAATTATAGTTAAATTAAGACATTAATAATCAATTCTTTATAAATAAGGATTCTTTCTAGCTCCTTTCAATCATGAGTTGCTTCTTCTTCTTCTTCTTCTTCTTCTTCTTTCTTGTCTCATCTTCACATAATATTTCTGCTGAGGACTGAATAGTTTATCAAGTAAGTTCTTCAAAATTCAATCCTATGAATTTTCTACAAATACAACTATCACTATATTTGTTTTCTATTTGCTTCCTCTGTTACATTGTTCTGCAGATCAATTCATCGCAATATTTGTTACTTTTGCTCAAGTAGCTTGTAATTTTTTAAATTACAATTAATGATCTTTGCCGTAATTTTTTTATCTGTGACAAGATTAACAATTTCGAAAAAGAAAAGAAACAAGAAAAATTGATAAGTCAAAAATTCAAATAGATTTCATGATGTTATTAGTAGTCCATTTTATCCCTTCCATGAAATTAGCCTTGACTGGTCCTTACAAACCTACAATTAGCAAGGTATTTTCATGATTTCAGTTTCACGCCCTAGTAAAAAACTTGCGACACTAATGGAGGAAGGAGAGTTTGTTGAATATAAGGTCTCTCCTCTCAACATTCCTGCAATGATGGGGCATTTAATGGTAGGATGTCAATTGTGTCGTGTTCGTATGACTAACATGTAATGTTATTCGTGTCGTGTCATTGTTATTCATGGCATATTCGTGTCAAAATCCTTGGAAAAAAATTATTTAGTGTGTTCTGAATATTAGACTATTTATTATGCGTATTTAACAATCGTGTCAATTTTATAATTATTTGTGCCGGGTTCGTATCAACAGGTCATAGTTGACACCCCTATTTAATGCGCACCATCAAGTCAGTTATATCAGACCTTAAACAAGTCATATTTAACTGTTTTTTACTATGCAAATTTATTATTTCCTAGAGTTATAAAATCGTGAATTTGGGCATAATGTGGTATTATGATTTTTTTTTTTAAAAAAAAAGAATTTTGTTGATTGAATCAAATAATAGCATTATTGCATCTACACACATATACCAATCATCTTAATCTAACCCTTTCAAATTTGAAACTCAACTATTCAAACTAACATACTTTACACAACTTTGTCATTATCCCTACTAATGTAGTACAAAAACTTGTGCTAGTGGTTCCGTCTAAGCCTTTCTCTAGCCTACCACTTGATAAGCAACCAAGTGGATAAAGATGTCAAAGTGGATAGCATAAAGAGATTAATGACTTTAAATTTTTATAAAGATGACCTTACATTTTATATATGATAATAAAATAGTGTAGATCACAAATCTAAACTCCACTAAAATTTAAATCACCCACAAAAAAAATCTTACAAAAACTTGGTGTCAAAAATTTTTTTAATGCAAACGAAAAAAATAATTACCAAACAATACTACTATTTACCAAATAGTCATATTGAAGTCTACCCAAAATAACACTCGAGTCAAATGCATATAGACATATAAAATAAAGGTAAGAAGATACATAATATCTCATAAATAAAAGTTTGTTAAGTTGAAAAGATCAAAAGTTGGCATATATAACTTATAAGAAAAAAAAAGTAAAAAAAAAAAAAATAACCGCAACTCTTATCAAAGTGAAAGACTTATTACATCTTATATATAATTGACCATGACGTCTTTTTATATTTTTATATCAAAATTTCAAAGTTATCAAATAAAAACTTTAAAAGTAAGGGTAATAATACCACTAAAATCCATTCTTAGACAAAAAGATATTAGTTGTAGGTCAATTACAAACAATTTTACATTCAAAATACGAATTTAGAACCAAAAAAACTCACAAATATAAAAACTAAGGCCAATTCAAGGGTGGACACAACAAGTAATATCAAAGCAAATAATTAAATAACATATATCTAAATTTAAGAAAAACAATTGAGGGTAAATGCCCCTTGGCCCACACATAGATCCGCCCTTGATAGCATCATGTCACCACGCTAATATGGTATAACTATTCTATAACGACCCAAAATCCATATTTTGAGACATTAAGTATCTAACAACCATCAAATCAGGAGAGCACGCTAAACAACCATAAAATAATAACGACATTCATCATTCACTAATTAACTAGATAAATCCTAAAGAATACATTAATAAATTCTTAAATTTACATCCAAAACCAAAATAATAACTTGCAACTAACTAAACAAAAAATATTCATAATATTGTCAAATCTCTCAATTTCAAAAAAATTAAACTAGAAAGAAGCGTTTTCAAGCCTCCAATTATGGATCCACATCCTGATCCATCTCCACCTCAAAATCAAATTGCTCATCTAATATGATATCTTCGTCAAACCCAAAATCTTAAAAAATTATATATATAAAACATAGGATGAGCAATAAGCTCAGTAGAGAAATTCTCTCTAATCCAAACAAGATTTTCAAAACAATAAAACAAATAAGTCTCCATATGTAAAATAAATACATAAAATTTAATGTAAAATAATAACATTTAATGACGATATCAAGTTTGAAGTATAAAACTGTAAAGTTCAATAAAATGATAGAATCATTTACAAAACCACATCTAAAAACATAATATCTCATGTACATAGGTAGATTACTGTAAATCTCTACACCGTATCCATCTCGTTCACCCACCACAATCACAAATCATCTCAATCAATTCTCGTATGGTCACAACACTCATAACTTTTTAGTTAGGACACCTACCGACTCATACAACATTGATAAAGCGATTGAAGCTCAATCAAATAAATAAGATTGTAAATCAAGAAGTACGGTTTTGAGTCGAGAACGAACAATCTTTAATGTGTTTTATTTCAAGAAATGAATCATAAATTCAAAGAAACGAGAAAACACTATAGTTCTATTATTTATATTGTAATAAAGATGAAAAACTTATAATTATATGATCATAATCTCAATAAATAAGTTCAAAAAATATTCCCTACTTTGATATGTTGTCTGATAAAACCCTAGTCCGTGTGTTGCATTTCTCTCGCATAATCCTTCATTATTTTGCTCATTTTCTCCCCTCTCACACTCTCTTAGCTCCTTAGGGTTGAAAGCGGCTGAAAATTGACCTAAAAAACGTCCTTAGAGTATTTATAGGGTCAAAAACTATTTTGCTATCATGAACCTAATCTCTATTAAATGTGTACTCTCATTCAAACGTGCCTTGTTCAAACATAACGTGTATTCGAATGTGCTCTACGTCTAGTATCTCCAGTTCTGTCAGACCATATCTGTTAGACCCAAACTTCTATTAGTTAATTAAGGTGCGTTCGAACGTGAATCCAAATTTATGTCAGAACCTCAAATACAGTTTTGACCTAATAAGAAGTCGATTCACAAAATATGAATTTTTTAGTCCTTTAAGTCTAGTTTTAAATGTTAAATATCATATCGATCGGACATTGGGTAAAAAAATTATAATTAAATTACTATAGCAATGTCCAATTTCTTTCTACCAAAAGTCTCTCAAACATACGTTTAAGATTCAAAACACTACCTATCTTCTTCTAGTGCAACCAATATCAGCTATTTTTAAGTCATTTTATATACATGGAATACATGGTAATCAATATACATTATAGTGAAGATATGGAGTTTACATGCTCAATAATAAGGCAACAAGTGAACAAATGGATCTCATACCTTAATAACTACCTATTCATATAATGCAATAACTACCCCATGTTTATTTACCTTCCGTAATAACTACCCCCATGTTGTCGATTTAAATTCAAGTCGTATTCTTCCTTAGTTTTAGACATGTTGTTTACAACCTTAAATGTAGTTTAGGCATGACAATTCCACTAACATTTGACATATGTAGGCCACCCGGAGACAGTAAAAAAAATTACTATGAAAAAGATTAACAATGACATAGATAAAAAAAGAGAAAAGCTCAGCCATAATAATTATGGTTTTTCTTTTTCAAAGTTTTTCAAATTTTTTTTGGAGGTTGGTATGGGATATTTTAATATTTTTTAAAATTATAGAAAAATTATTTTTTTAATATTTTGTATTTTACACTCTGGAGGATTTTAATATTTTAATATTATATTTTTAAAGGTTAAATTTTTTATATTGCATCATTAATATAATATAACGGTTGCAATATGGTCTTTCTGCTAGATTTGATTATTTTTTCAGTTAAAAGTTATCTTATTGACACTGATCGACAAACTAACGAAAATTTAATAGAATTGTCACATTGTAATAATTTTGATATATTTAATATATATAATATAAAAAATTTAATTTTTGAGGATGTAAAATAAAAATCTCAAAATCTTTCAGAATACAAAGTACAATTCGTCCTAAATTATTTGTGCAAATTGGTACTAAAACATTATTAGAACAAAATTAAAAGTATGTTCCTTAACACTATAAATTAAAAGTATCTCATCTTTAACAGTAATACAATTTAAATCTAATTTAATGATGTAATCTATCTCAATTATTAATTAATAATAAATTTAAATAAATACTGAAATTTATTGTCAATTTAATAGCTATTAGTGATTAGATCGATAAAATTAAGTCCGTCCAAATAATATTGTTCCATTTTTAATCGGGTTATTTTTTACGGGATTGGCCTGGCTGGCATTGAACACTTTAACAAGCATCAACGCGTATAAGATGTAGCTCGCCTGCAATTAAGCCAATCTCAAAGGAATATCGGTGAAATTTACCCTATTAAAAAATGACTGAAAGGAATTGAATACCAAGGCAACAAAAAAAAAAATTTACTATGAAAAAGATTAACAATGACATAGATAAAAAAAATATAAAAAAAATGTCTGATCGGGCCTCTCTTCCACGGCATTACGAGTGATAGCGAAGAAGTACATCTTGATTCTTTGAACTATTGCGTTTATCTCATATTGCCCCCTCAGTTATTGCACCTTCAATTATTGTTATTATTAGTTTTACATTTTGCTGCAAATTTGAGGGAAATATGTATGAATTTTTCCTCTCGAGTTTAGTCATTTTGAGGGAAATACATCGATGCTATCCATCTAAAAAGATGACAGATTTTTGCATATGGACTACTATAAAACCAATTCATATAGTTGAGCGGGTAATGTGAGAGATTCAATAGTTGAAAAGTGAAGTGAGATTAAGGCTAGAGTCGAGGAAATCAAAGTGTAATTTATTCAAGCAATAAAAAAAAAGGATAGGATACCTTCACCATATTGCTCCTCTACTGCAGTGTGAGAGCTTGAAACTATGTCATATCATGTGCTCTTGCTTGGAAATTTCTTTGCCTCCATGTTTTTGTTTCCATTCAAGAATTTCATATTATATGACTCAAAATTATAGTTAAATTAAGACATTAATAATCAATTGTTTATAAATAAGGATTCTTTCTAGCTCCTTTCAATCATGAGTTGCTTCGTCTTCTTCTTCTGCTTCTTCTTCTTCTTCTTCATCTCTTCTTCTTCTTTCTTGTCTCATCTTCACATAATATTTCTGCTGAGGACTGAATAGTTTATCAAGTAAGTTCTTCAAAATTCAATCCTATGAATTTTCTACAAATACAACAATCACTATGCTTGTTTTCTATTTGCTTCCCCTGTTACATAGTTCTGCAGATCAATTCATCGCAATATTTGTTACTTTTGCTCAATTAATGATCTTTACCGTAATTTTTTAAATTATGCAATGGTTCTTCTCTTCTTCTCTGTGACAAGATTAACAATTTCGAAAAAGAAAAGAAACAAGAAAAATTGATAAGTCAAAAATTCAAAATAGATTTCATGATGTTATTAGTAGTCCATTTTATGCCTTCCATAAAAGTAGCCTTGACTGGTCCTTACAAACCTACAATTAGCAAGGTATTTTCATGATTTCAGTTTCATGCCCAAGTAAAAAACTTGTGACACTAATGGAGGAAGGAGAGCTTGTAGAATATAAGGTCTCTCCTCTCAACAAGCCCGTAATGATGGGGCATTTAATGGTAAGGGTGTCAATTGTGTCGTGTTCGCATAACCCACATGTCGTGTTATTCGTGTTGTGTCATTGTTATTCGTGGCGTATTCGTGTCAAGACCTTTGGAAAAAAAATATTTAGCGTGTTCTGAGTATTAGTCTATTTATTATGCGTATTTAATGATTGTGTTAATTTTATAATCATTTGTGTCGGGTTCATATCAACAGGTTAAAGTTGACACCGTTATTTAATGGGTACCATCAGGTCAGTCATATCGGACCTTAAACAAGTCATATTTAACCTTATTTTACTATGCAAATTTATTATTTCCTAGAGTTATAAAATCGTGAATTTGGGCATAATGTGGTATTGGGTTTTTTTTTTTTAAAAGAATTTTGTTGATTGAATCAAATAATAGCATTATTGCATCTACACACATATACCAATCATCTTAATCTAACCCTTTCAAATTTGAAACTCAACTATTCAAACTAACACACTTTACACAACTTTGTCATTATTCCTACTAATGTAGTATAAAAATTTGTGCTAGTGGTACCGTCTAAGCCTTTCTCTAGCCTACCACTTGATAAGCAACCAAGTGGACAAAGATGGCAAAGTGGATAGCATAAAGAGATTAATGACTTTAAATTTTTATAAAGATGACCTTATATTTTATATATGATAATAAAATAGTGTAGATCACAAATCTAAACTCCATTAAAATTTAAATCACCCACACAAAAAATCTTACAAAAACCTGGTGTCAAAAAATATTTTAATGCAAACCGAAAAAATAATTACCAAACAATACTACTATTTACCAAAAAATATTAGTATGGTCACAACACTCATAACTTTTTAGTTAGAACACCTACCGACTCATACAACATTGACAAATCATTTTTAGGAATAGTATATTAGCCTTCAACCTCGAATATACGTAAACAATAGTGGTTGGCCTTTGCCAAAAATTACTCCCTACGAGTGTTAGGCAACCAGCAAATCCCTTGAGGTAGAAAAAACATCTAACACTCTACAATATGCACCTAAGTGTAACTCACACTCATCAACCCACCCATACAATGAGATAATAATCACACTTTTTCACAAAATCACGTACACCAAAATTCATAGTTTTATAATTCTCAAAGTCGAAGAATAATTGAAGCAAAGCATGCAAGAAATTGTAACAAGAAACCTTCATAATCACAATATTCAAAATCTAGGGTTTTAGCAAGGTCATATGATTTTTTGTTGTAAAACATGTATTTTGATGTAAATCATGTATTTATTCAGGAATTGAAACGTATATTCAGCAAGAATATAAAGCGATTGAAGCTCAATCAAATAAATAAGATTGTAAATCAAGAAGTATGGTTTTGTGTCGAGAACGAAGGAACTTTAATGTGTTTTATTTCAAGAAATGAATCATAAATTCAAAGAAACGAGAAAACACTATAGTTCTATTATTTATATTGTAATAAAGATGAAAAACTTATAATTATATGATCATAATCTCAAGAAATATTCCCTACTTTAATCTGTTGTCCGATAAAACCCTAGTCCATGTGTTGCGTTTCTCTCGCATAATCATTCATTATTTTGCTCATTTTCTGCCCTCTCACACTCTCTTAGTTCCTTAGGGTTGAAAGCGGCAGAAAGTTGACCTAAAAAACGTCCTTAGAGTATTTATAGGGTCAAAAACTATTTTGCTATCACGAACCTAATCTCTATTAAATGCGTATTCGCATTCGAACGTGCCTTGTTCAAACATAACTTGTATTCGAATGTGCTCTACTCCTAGTATCTCCAGTTCTGTTAGACCCAAACTTCTGTTAGTTAATTAAGGTGCGTTCGAACAAATATTTGTGTTCGAACGTGAATCCAAATTTATGTCAGAACCTCAAATACAGTTTTGACCTAATAAGAAGTCGATTCAAAAAATATAATCTTTTTTAGTCCTTTAAGTCTAGTTTTAAATGTTCAAATATCATATCGATCGGACATTGGGGTAAAAAAATTATAATTAAATTACTATAGTAATGTCCAATTCCTTTCTACCAAAAGTCTCTCAAACATACGTTTAAGATTCAAAACACTACCTATCTTCTAGTGCAACCAATATCAGCTATTTTTAAGTCATTTTATATACATGCAATACATGGTAATCAATATACATTATAATGAAGATATGGGGTTTACATGTTCAATAATAAGGCAACAAGTGAACAAATGGATCTCATACCTTAATAACTACCTATTCATATAATGCAATAACTACCCCATGTTTTCTATTCAAATTCAAGTTGTATTCTTCCTTAGTTTTAGAAATGTTGTTTACAACCTTAAATGTAGTTTAGGTATGACAATTCCACTAACATTTGACATATGTAGGCCACCCGGAGAAAGTAATTTCCTGGAGTCTAAAGATGGCTCAGATGGCTGATCCCATCTTCTTAAGTACCAATGAAGAGCTTGCTAATCACATCTCCTTAAGTATAAATGATGAGCTTGCTCGCTTTTCTCCTATACCATATAAGCGTTGCATTTTCAGAGTTCACGACAAACTACGAGCTGAAAATGAGAAAGCCTATGAACCAAGTATAATCGCAATTGGTCCTTATTACCATGGTAAAGACAAATTGCAAAGGATGGAAGAACACAAACTATTGTATCTGCAACAGTTGCTTCAACGAAGAAATGAGATAGGTGTGGATAAATACGTTATGGCCTTGATTGACATGGAAGAGAGGGCGAGAAACTGTTATACAGAATCTAGTATCCTCAACAAAGCTGATTTTGTGAAAATGATGCTTTTTGATGGAGTATTTGTCGTTGAATTATTTCGCAAGAGTAATGAGCAATCAAGTTCTAAATATGACCCTCTTTTCCAATTTTGGTCGATTCGGGCTCAAGTAACTTGTGATTTATTGTTGCTAGAAAATCAACTTCCCTTTTTTATCCTTATCCTGTTGTTCAACATGACAAGGGATCCAAACACACATGAAGACATCACTTTTCTGGCTTTGTCTTTTCTAGGAAGAGTGGTGCCAGGGCCAACTATTTCAAAAGTTTCAGATATCTCAATCCATCATGTCAAGCATCTACTTCACCTTGTACATGACAGTATGTGCTTTTCATTTGCTAAAAAAATCAAGTCTTACGATGACAGATATGAGTATGACAACTTCATAAATACTGTCACAGAGCTCCAAGAGTTTGGAATGGAATTCAAGGTGACAAAGGAAAGTACCAGTTTGTTTGATATTAAGTTTGTTAATGGGTTGATGGAAATTCCTCGGTTGGAAATTAATGACTACACTGAATCCATCTTACGAAACTTAATTGCCTACGAACAGTTTCTTCCCCCTGGTCAACGAAAATATGTCTCCGATTATGCCTATTTTATGGATTTACTTGTCAATTCTCCAAAAGATGCCACATTGCTTCGCTGTTCTAGAATTATTGACATCTGTTCGGGTGATGATATTACAGTTTGCAATATGTTAAACAAGCTTAACAACAATATCATACTCTCCTACAATTTCTGTTACACTGAAGTTTTCAGCAATGTGAATAAGCATTGTAGGAGGCCTTGCAACAAATGGATGGCAAACTTAAGGCACAATTATTTCAACAGCCCATGGGCACTCGTTTCATTTCTGGCTGCAGTTGTACTCCTTTTACTCACTCTGATACAGACTATATTTTCTATCATTTCCTATTTTTAAATGGAACCCATGTTTCCTTTGTCCCTGCATTTGTTGTATCAAATAATCAGTGAAACAGATCTTCTGTTTTTATGTATAGTAAAAATTGCTCAACTTGAGTATATTCTTAAGTCATAATTTGAAGCTGACTACCAATTCAATACTTGTGTAAGTAGTAAATGATTGATTTTAGTATTATTATTTTTAGAATATTTCCTTTCATATATTTTTTTTTTTTTGTGGCATTCATGTCTGGACATCTTAAAGCATCATAATACACAACCAATGCCACAATATAAATGAACTAGTTATTTCCCGTGCCTGAAGGCATGGACTAATAAAAAAAATGGTCAACAATAAATATTTTTATACTCACACCCAAAATCAAATCATAAACATAGAAGAGAGATAAATAAATTTAAGCACCAGTTGTAGTGAGGGTGAGCGGTGGTACTGGAGGTGGGCGGCAGTGGAGGTGGTGGGAAACAATGATGGATTGTGGTGGGTGGCAACAACTGTGGTGATGATGGCAGTCGTGGGTCGCAATGTTGATAGTGGTGGTGGACTTTGGGTGATGATAGTGGTAGTGGCAGCCATGGGAGACGATGGTTGTGGTGGTGGGTGTGGGTGGTGATGGACGACAGTGATAATGATTGGTAGTAGTGGTGGTAGGCAACGGTGAAAGTGGTTGGCAGTAGTAGTGGTGGGCCATAGTGATGGTGGTTAGCAATGGTAGTTGTGGGGCGACGATAGTAGTGGTGGCGATGATGGGCGGGGACGATAGTGATGGGGGACAACAGTGTGATGGGGTGTTGACAAATGACGATGGTGGTAGGTGCGGTGGGGGTGTGTAACAGTGGATGGCGGTAGTGGTAGTGAGAGAGGTTGTTAGCAGTGGTGGTTGTGGGGTGACAATGGCAGTTGTGGTGGTGGGGCGGTGGGTGTGGTAGTGGTGGTAGCAGCGATGTTGGTGATTATTGTAACAGAGGTGGTGGT
>CM042194.1:26711772-26722980 GCA_023539305.1 Ilex asprella
AAATTAATGTATACATAATATATGTATATATAAAAAGATATATAGACAAATAAAATACATCTCAATACAAATAATTAACTTTCCATCCACTTTCCGTCCAATTTTAGAGGAATTAATTTTGGTGAGTTAAAAAGAAAGTTAATATATCCACTTTTTCATCCTTCCTACTTTACTTCCTTACCAAACATGATGTTTTATTTATCCCTCAAACTTTTCATTTTTTCATCATATCAAACGGAGCATAAGTCTTAACTCAGCTTTTGTGGACAAACCTTAAGAAGGAACCTTTAGGTTTTGATTTAGGAAGGTTATTTCCTTAATCCTATATAATTTTTTTATTTTATTTTTGAACATTATATACTGTTTTGTTCAAAGTGCATAATGTAAGCAAAATTGAATCAGGACAATGTAATAAGCCCAAAACAACATTTATTTGCAAATTGGGCCAGGAATAATCATGAATAGTCACTAGTACCACCATATCATTATCCCTGCAAACCATAGAAACTGAGGTCCCTCATTTCCTAAATTTTCAAGCACTGAAGTAATATCAAGACTAAAGAGAAAACAAAGCCCCCGAACAAAGGAACCACCGATCGAGCTGCAGCGTCCAAAGGTGGCGATGGTGGTGTGATTGTCGAATTCTGTTAATGGTAGGCGCAATTATAAATGTGATGGCCAAAAACACTAACACAGACAAATTAGAGTATATGAAGAATAGTACATGTCAACAACATGAAGAGTGTAAACGCTCTATCAACTACACAATCTTTTAGCAACTGTATGATACAAACAAGTTAGTTAAGTCACATAAAGGTAGAGAAGAAAAGTTTTTCGTATTTAACTGCTGGCATTGACAATTTCACACTCTTTCTTTCCCCACAACTAAATTCATCTCTGTGGCATAACTCTCGAAAAAGATTCATAGAAGCACAATTTTGAGATAAGTAAAATCATGGTAGAAAACGAAAACCTCAACAGTAAACGATGTGACAGACAATAAACAAAGGGCTTATGCTAGCTTCAAATTATATTTTTGGAACTGAAAACTACTATTTATCCGAAGATTATTTAATTGGCAACATTAACAACATTGAATGATGTCTATTTATCTACTAGGAGCTTGAATCCCACTAAACTAGGAGCTGCAATTTTCGTAAGGCAAACCAACCATAAGGCGGGTATTCTTTCGCAAAATATTTTCAATAGGGAATTGAGGCTTGGAGAAATGATCCGTTTCCCCTCCAGAAGGGATAAAATATTCTGGGTCTCTTACTTTGTTAAAATAATGAGAGTTTCAAGAAGGATATGCCTAGATTGGTAGGTATTTGTATAATTGTATCCCTGCGACATTCTCTGTCAGCTCAAATTTATTTTGCACACCTTCAGAACATAAATGTATAATATTCCAATCTGAAAATATGCAATGATCAGGATAATAACAGTAATGTCAGTTAGTTTGATGAAGTAATGGTGCAGAGGAAAATAGATATGTGCAAGTGGTGATCGTGCTGGAGCATTGTTGCATACTATTATAGGTGATGACTATACTTATGGATTTTACAGAATGTGGATGAAACAATGTGATCGTATAAAATTCAAAAGCTATGCTGCTGATAGCTGATGCCATGCATCACATATGATGGCATTGATTTGGATGTTTAATGTCTAAACAGAAGAGTTGTCAAAACGGAACTCCAAATTTACCTTTGAAGCAGAAAAGCACAATTGAGGTTGTCGTACAATATACATTTGATCACCATGGCTGTTCTCCTTGTAGATATCCTGGTTCCTGTGCCATGTCCATAAGGCATAGGTCGAATTCAAAACCTGCATTGGAAAACGAAAAGACATCCTAAATGAATGAAGAAAAGTTGATAGAAACTCTTACGCAAAACTTGACAAACATATTACTTAATAATATCCGTGCCAAAGATTAAAAAAAAAACCAACTTGAGACAGATATATAATTTTTTTTGGCTGGTTATTACTAGAGTGTCTATGCATCTGAGTTCGATGAGGTGCATCGCAATTCCAGAAGTCACTCAAGCACTTGTTCTTGCACAGATGAAAGAAATCACAAAAAAACATAAATATCAATCTTTTATATTTATATAGAGCTACAATAATAGGACTTTAAGTTATTCCAGTCAAATATCAGAAAACTGAGTGAGGCCTACACTATAGGGCAATGTTGGGTAATCTTTATTGTTAGAGGCACAAATCCTAAACTCGTCGTTTTCACACCTGAATTGCTAACTGTCAAAAATGATATGCCTTGAGACTGCCTTCAATATGTTGATAAACAAAAGGTCCTCAAATTAACCATCATGACTTTATTCTTTAGCTTGCAGTTTACTTTTCTTCTACTTTAAATACCTTGAAATAGAATATTTATCGAGCCAACCTTTATGTACGGAAATTTGTTAAATCTCTGCCAGAGGATGAACTGGTGATTCAAATAAATAAACCACATTTTTATTCGCGTTTATTGTCGGTATCAAAATCCAAAGGACAGAGTTAAGCAATCAGACACTTTTCTTATTCAATTAAAATCCCCGGCCTTGATTGCAGGCAGTCTCAAGTCATTGGGATTAAGAATTGTTGAGAGTATAGGTGGTATACACACAAATCTTTGTCTGTTTTATCTGAAGAGGAGTATCCTCTCTCTCCCTCTCTCTCTCTCTAAGTCGATAAATTTGTGCATGTGAAAATAATAGGTTTAAAGCAAACACCCCATAAATATTTGAAGAAAACAAATTTATTGTCATCAATGGAATCCATAGAAGCAACCATAAATCATTTCCACAAGTTATTATGGAGGATTCCATGATTTGGTGAATAAACTTGTTTTAGAGTGCAAGGAAATGAAGAGACTCATGCTAATTATTGTCATGACACAAAATAATAATTTTTTTCAGAATCAATCACTGTCTATAAATGCACAGACAGGTGGTAATCGACTCTAAAAGCTTAATTTACCTCAAGTATTCCATGTCCAAAGCTGCTTTCTCTGTATGCACTCCACTCTGGTTGTCTGTCCCAGCAAAACTTGCCTTTTGCAGGACCAGAGGTGAAATTCAAATGGCATACCCCTCCATATTCTGGTGTGTTGTCTCCAGCTGACGGACACTTTCCGGGATCATCTGCATGATCAACATCAACTTCCTCAATATTACCACCATCTCCAACTGTTATGTAAACAGGCCCACATGGATCCAATGTATAGTTGTAGACTCTATTCATCCGCTCATATGCGTGCACCTGCAAATAAAACTCTATTCATTTGTTCAAATAATGACTACACAATTATCAGTCATACATTTTAAACACAAGAAAATTTATATTCCCAGGACTGTTCTGGTCAGAGTTGGAAGTGATTAACTTTATTTCCTAACTGGTGGTAGTGATGAAGGTGGCATGCTTGGAGGTGCTGGAAATATTGGTTTGCTACTAGAGATTGAGGCAGCAATAGTGATGAAGTGGTGACATTGGGGTCGACAATTCAACTGCTTTTTTTTTTTTGTGGTCTTGGGAATTTTTTTAAACATAAAAACCAATTATGTGATTTGATGTGAAATTTCAAGTCCTATGGAGCAATTAAGTAGAAGTACATCACCCTGAAGTCCAGCCCAACTTGTCCGCATAAAATGCACTCCTTGGAAGGACTGTTTCAGTACTGATATCTTAGCGCGTACACTTCACTTTGAAATATTTTCTGAGTGACAGGTTTTCATCAGCTTCCATTCACTCAAAATTATAAGAAATGGTACTACTTAGACTGAAACAACGTCATGAAAGACACTTGTACAGTTATAAAAGCTAAAACATCTGGTAGTTGACAACCCATCTAAGAGACTTGCCTTTGCCTATATAATTTCCTTCAGGTGTGCCGCTTCAGTTGAAGTGCTCAAATAACTCAATTATCCAACTGTGGTACCAGTACTCTGTGCTATAATTCCTATGTAATAACTAGGATTTAGGATACAAAATTTTGCTGATTTTATGACAAAAACAAATTCTTCAGTAAAATTTGGGAGACCATTAATCGGCATGAGCCACCTAATATCTATGCCAAAAACAAAGTCACAGTAATAATATTTTCAACTTACATGACCTGAGAAGACAATATCAACTCCGTATTGATACAGAAGTGCTTCCATTTCCAACCTCATGCATTCAAATTCCTGATAGTGTGAGGAGTAGCTATTGTACCAAGGCGGATGCCATGCAGCTACTAGCCAAGGGGTCACACTGCGGTCTACTTTGTCCAGGTTGTCTTTCAGCCAAGCATATTGGGCACCTATATTTACAATGTGACAACCACCAAGACTGATACCAATGAAATCTTCTAGTAGCAGTCGTGCTTTCAATCTCACAGATGTCAAGTGAAAAATAAAAAAAAAATGTATTATCAATTATGATATTCAATAATATTGATAAAGAGTATGGAATCAATCACCAGAACTGTTGTAGTCAACATATGCTCCCAACATGATGAAATGTACTCCTCCAGCATCGAAGGAGTAATAGAAGTTACTGTTGGAGCCAGACTCATTTGAAGGAACAGCAAATCTTGTAAGATATGATTTGAAAGTGATTCCAGCAGCTTGAGGCTCAATCTCATGGTTGCCTTCTATAACCATCATAGGAACTCTAGAGATAAGGGGCTCCATGAACCTAGATTTCTAATTTAATTGTGTCAGTACACCGGAATGGATCGATTATTGCATATTATGCATCCAAATCCTTACAGCTTGTGCACATCATGCATATGTTAGAAGTAGCTTAACGTAACTAGTAAGAAGTATCTTCGTTTTTCCATTCATGCATGTAAGGCATGAAACAAAATGGAAGATAAGTACTCAAACTAAGAACATGTAGCTTGTATACTGGAACAGACTTTAGTTGACGGAAAGGAAATGTGCATTGATACGTTCAATCGAGTCGCGTTCTCTATTCCTATTTTATAAATAACATGAAGTCCTGCCTAAATTTTGCATGTTATAACAAAAGCATTCCTTGACAGAATTATAGGAAGATCCCCTGATACTACAACAATGACACATGTGACACCATCTACTCGAACAATGAAGAAATATCAGGTTTGTCAATCTGTAATCACATATGTTGTCTTCAACTCCGAACAGAGCAGAGAACTGTTTATTGGTCAGCAATTCCATCTTTTAAGCAGAAAACTTTAGTTATGCATCTAATGCAATATGGCTAACCTTTCTGAATAAGTACTTCATTATTCAGCTTCATTCATGACTAATTTAGACTATAACTACGTTAGTGAATTAAACACCTTGATAGAACCACATCAGGGGACTATCAAAGGGCGTTATGATCCAATTTTATGGGAGGCTATTCTTTCTAATCATCCATTATTGTAATTATATGATTATTTTTCCTTCTATCGAAATCCAGTTCCAGCCTGCAATTTGAATGGGAAAGGTGGTTTCATATTTAAGTTGGTGAATTAAGGTCATGATCTGAGTCGGAAAAAAAAATCGAAAAAAGAAAAAACTGAAACATAGAAAAGGAGAAAACATTAACATAACTGCACAGCAAACATAAAATCAGAATATCTTAGACAGAAAACACAAACGCAATTTAGAAGATGAACAATGTGCACAAATCTTCAAAGTTCATACAAATGTATTTAGCGTTTTGTTTTACCTTCCCCAACCATCCCATCTAGGTTGAAATGTTTCTCTAATGGGTGCATCTGGGAACGCACATGAAAAGCATGAAGCTCCTTTCCCACCATTTGTAAGGTACTGATTTGCATAAGTTAAGTCTCCAACCATTAAAACCATTGATGGATCATTCTCGATCATATGATCGATGGTGGTTGTTGAGTTGCTTGTGAGGCCTAAATCTCCAACAATTGCTATTCGACGAGGATAAGAATCCGGACCGGGCAATGTTAAGGTTTCGAAGGCATGCTCCTCACTCATAGCTGGTAAAGAACTGTCCCCACACTTATAATAATATTTCGTTCCAGGTTCAAGGCCTACAAAAATTGAGAAAATCCAGAGCACCTTAATCCCAAGGTGGACGGAACAGCCCCATGGTCTAACTAAGTATAGTATTGTATTAGTAACTTGGTAAGGACACTTTGAATAAATGATATGTTACAGGATGTTATTGCAACCCAAATACTGTAGAAGTCTGATTTCCACTTGTAAATAATTCAATGAAGTGAGCAGTTTACATCTGTTTGCTAAGAACCGTAAGGAACTTAAATGTGTAACTCAGAGCAAAACAAGAGCTTATGTGAATAACTCTCGTCTTTCAGCATGCCAACTCCATGCCGGATGACACGGATTATTTTTAAGGACCACGCACATAATATTCTTTCCCTTCTAAGTTCATCCACTTAACTCATATTTCAAAAATTGTTCTTATTTGCACAAAGCTTATGAATGAAATCGATTACTTTCAATGAACTTACAATCCTTGTTTTACATAGGACAGAAATTGTACTAACTAGTAGCAAATCTTTATATTATCTTATAAAACAGTAACATATAACATAGGATCTGCTTTGTGATACAACTTGGACATTATTTACATGTTTTCCTGAGCGGAATATCAAAAACTTCTCATGGTTACTGCACAAAAAATATACTGCACAGACATAGATTTAATCAACCTTGTCAATTTGACCAATGTTTCGAAATATTTTGGAAATAAATTTCCAAATTTTTTATCCATGTCTATTCTATTTCCAAAACATTTTTGAAATATTTTCAAAACGTTTCTATTACCTATGTGGCCGAAACAATACAACGAAACGAAATTTTGATCCTTGCATAGGAAAAGTGAGGACATGGAAATAAAGTTAAGATGGAATAAAAATCCTTTTCAAAATCTTTTAGAATAAACCTTTATTTTATGCCAATTTCGTATCTATTAATAAGTAGGGATATTGATCCTGTCATAAAAAGAAAAGTTATCATTCATCCCTTATATCTTTGCATCAAACTAAGCATTATGAATTTAACAGCATTCTTCTTATAATGACATGCCACCATGATCCCTATTTGTAATAACTACTCATAAAACTACATATACAAAATTACTGCACCTGGATGTGTTGAACATTAGAGATATCACAATTGTTCGTTATGCACTGCTATTTTTATGAGAAAGTAAGAAGATAGTTTTTGCGGTGTGGTAATGTCTTCCAGAAGCTCACAACTAGAATCTAAACAGCTAAGCTTATCATAGGTTGACCAATAGAGCTATAATTAACATAGCAATCATGAGAAACATACAGAGAAATTCATCTGAATCTCATCTGATTCAGAAATATTATACATGAATTGAATATAACTTGCATAATCATGATGACAAGAAATACGGATAATTAATAGGGTTTTGTTTCTTTCTTACCATCAATCTTCACATGATGAATAATGCCAGAGGTGTAATTCCAAAGACCCTCAAATGGGTACAACTGACTGTAAATTGTTGAAACTCCAGTCTGTTTGATAGAATATTTCCCACTTTCTTTACCATA
This sequence comes from Ilex asprella, assembly GCA_023539305.1. Classification (NCBI taxonomy): domain Eukaryota; kingdom Viridiplantae; phylum Streptophyta; class Magnoliopsida; order Aquifoliales; family Aquifoliaceae; genus Ilex; species Ilex asprella. The sequence goes on from CM042194.1 coordinate 26,719,304, forward strand.
CCACACCTCACTAGCAACCATTGAAGGATCAAGTGGAGTCACATTAAGACCTATCTGGGAATCCCCTAAAAAAAATAACGCAAAACAACCCAGTTCAACACTTGAACAATTCAACCCACCAAACAAGCTGAAGAAAATTGCAAAAAAAAAAACCCATTACAGAATAAATAGACAAGATTTACAACAGTAACCCAAGAAACCCTCATTGAGGCAAGGGTCAATACAAAATAACCCAATTGAACACTGGAACAATCCAATCAGCCAAATAAGCTGAAGCAAAATAGGACAGAACCCATCATAGAATAGAAAAGAAACATACCAGTAACCCAAGAAACCCCCATTGATGTAAGAATCGATACAAATAAAAAACCCAATTCAACACTCGAATAGCTCAAGCAACCAAAAAAGCTGAAGAAAACAGTACAAAACATATCGAGACTAGACAAGAATTAGTACCAGTAACCCAAGAAACCCACATTGATGAAGGGGTTGATATTGCAAGCGCTATCTGTTCTGGAAACATTGAGGTGACATTCCTCTTAAGTCTAGGATTATCCATAGGCAAATCATCACTGCCTCGACGCAAAGATGGATCAAAACTTTGAGTTACTGGCTCAAAAGGGCCTCCTAAGGTAGTGGGTATTTGCTGTCCAGTGACCACCATGTCTCCTATAATCAAAAGAATGGTTAAAACTCTACAAAATTTACAGTTCTCCATAAGGTTCAATGCTGAATATTATTCCTGTTCTTGACTATGAAGACTATAAATCCATGAAAGCATGAATTGGTGTAAATGTGAAGGTATGAAGAGTATGGTTAATTTGGTGATCGTTGAAAGTAGATTTGTTGGATAAAGTGATGTGAAGGTTCAGTGACTTTTGTATATGGCAACTTGAAAATGGAATATGCTGGTCCTTTCAGTTGTTAAGCACATATATCTTGTTCTTTTCTTTCCTTCTTTTTTTTTTTTTTTAAGTATTTGAATTAATTTATATATATTTCGATTAATTTTTTTTTATTCGATCAAAACAAATCATTCATACTAAAATTAAGACGGACCCTAAAAAATTATTAAAATTTAAATTTAAAATATATTCTTTGAAAAATTCATATATCTTTTTTTCTTTTTGAATGTACTTGAAATAAATTCTTCTGTCTCTTAACGACTCGAAACAAATATTTGAATCAGTTTCTGTCGTTCGAACGAGAATAACTCAAGTGTTTTGTTGGGTAGGTGTTTCAAAAGGGACACGCATTGGACACTAGGGACCATCGAGCTCTATTTGATTTTGGTTGACTTAGAACACACGAAGCCAATATACGGACATGAGCTATTTAGACTTGAATAATATTTCCAAACTATGTGATCTGGTATACTGTGGACACTAACAGCATGAACACAACCAGAATTTTATCGTAAAGGACGAAAACTTGTATAGAATAATTTAAATTGACACTGCAAACCAAGATTTTTATGCTGAGGGGAGCCTAAATTTTAGTGGGCAAACTTCATTTTAGGCCTCGTCGTTTAGGTCGGTTGCATATAACTCCCTTGAAATTTAAAAATAGTGTAGAATTCTCTTATGATTTATGAACTAAAATGAACCGTCACATGTTCCATCTAATTTAACTCTTTGGGTAAATAACGCGCCTATTATACAACTTATTATAAATAAAGGATAGTAAAAGATGAAAATACCCTTAAACTTTATGTCCATTTCTTTCTCTTCTCTCAAGGACGTAGAGTTTTAAGCGTATTTTTGTCTTTTTACTATTCTTTGTTTATAATAAGTTGCGTAGTAGGCATGTAAATTACACGGGCAGTTAAATTAGATAAAAAAAAAATCACAAATGAATTATGTGTTATTTTTAGATCTCAAGGGGATTATGTGCAATTGAACTAAACTACAAGGGGATAAAATAAAATTTGTCCAATTTTATTCAACAAATTACCATTAATGGCAAATGATTAGTTCTACATGACCGGTCAATATCAATTTCATAACATCATACCATCGTACAAGTTAATCTAGGTCATAAAATATATAATAAAAAAACGACTCTTACCTACTCACGTCTTAAAAACAATTTTAAAATTTTAAATCGCCTTTGTAACTCCTTTTTTCAGCACTTTACTTTAATTTTTTTTTTTATTTGGTTATCAACTAGAGAATTTATGAAAGATAAATCTCTCATGTCCTGATCGCAAAGAAATTGTCAAGTTTCGAATTCAGGATATCTGAATTTACGGTTCATATTTGTTTCCACTAGACTGGTTAAAGTTTATCCCTTAAAAATGACTTACAATTTTTTTTTACTTATAATCATAAATTATACTTTCTTATAAAGCATAAAATAGAACTTATTACGGTATAACTTATGATTTTAAAACATAAAAATATAATCATTAAACTAAAAATAGGGAGACTTTATGTATGATTTACGGGCTGGGCTTCGACCCAGTCTACGAGAAGGTGCAGCGTAGACTACTTGTGATTGGGCCAAACGGGCCTTTTTTCAGCCTAGATCAAGCTGCTGCTGGGCTTCAGACCGCCACACGCCACCCCCACCCATAGACAGGCCTACAGAAGTATATGCAATGAGGCAAGCCTACAAGTTGGCCACACTGTTGGGGTACCAAGTGATTATTATGGAATCAGATTTTAAAATGCTTATTCAAAGAAGAGTTATCCAAAAAAAAAAAAATTTGACAGCATGCACATCAGCTGCAAGTACAAAGTTTTTGATTTCTTTTGTTCTTGTAATATTGGTTATAATTTTCTTTCGGTCATATGAAGACTAAAAAAAGCGAGAAAAGACGTAAAATTCAACTGCAGATGATCAATTAGATTTTGATGGAATTAAATACACCAATAGTCATAGCTGTAAACGATGGATAGTAGGCATTTGTGCGTATCAACCCTAATTCCATACTATTTTAAATGCCTTTTGGACATGGTGGTCCTCATCCACCTACACTACATGGTGCAACGAAAGGTAAAGGCAGCCCAGCCCATTCAATTGGTGGACACTGGTTCCACCAAATCGGGTTTCAAAGATAGATATACCCGTTTGTCTTTTAGGCCAAACTGGGCTATAATTAAGGTTACCCATTGATACCAGATGTCTAGTATTTTTTTCATTAAGTCTGTAAATCGTGTCAAGTGAGCCAGATTTTGTGTCAAAAAATATTTTATTCATATCAGATTCATTTATTAATTTTTTGTCTAATTAATCGTGTCATATCGGGTGTATATAGTATATAAACCGTATATAACCTGTATATAAACGAGTTGTGTCGTGTATTTTTTTTAATTGATTTCACTCATATCCAATTCATTTACTAATCGTGTCGGGGTCAAGTCCAATCGTTTATTAAATAGGTGGCTTAAGGAAGATTCAAACCTTCTATTTTTGTGTCGGTATTATATTAACGGATCGTATTATATTTTAACATTCTTATTTCTAAGGAAAAGGAAAATGTTATAATAAAATTAGATGCTTGACTTGGTAAGGACTAAGTTTTTCATCATAAGCACATCTCGTCTTTGACGATGTTTAAAATTCAAAGCTCTTGATTGGACTAGCCCCATGACGGGGATGGACGAGCCCCATGAAGGCAAACTATCAGACTGGCCAGTGGCCAATCCCATCGATAGGGATGGCAGTGGACCAAA
>CM042194.1:26742980-26780717 GCA_023539305.1 Ilex asprella
TTTGCTCATTTAATCAATCTTGACTATTAGATTGATAGTTAGTTTCAGTATTTGTGAGATTTGCTATCAATTCAATGACAGTTATTATTAATTCAATAAATTAAATCAATAGATTAAGTGCAAATATTTTTTTTTATATAGATTTGGCGAGTTTTCCTTTATTATTTAGTGTCCATTCATAAGCTATATTGTTCTTTGTGTGAGATTAAGTTACTATGTCGTTTTATACACTAACTCATTTGGTTGCAGCATTAAGAGTTGATTTACAAAATCATAACAAATTAAAATTTTGTAATTTAACCTTATACTAGTTAATGCACGTGTGTGTGTGACACGTAAATCATTTTACGCATCGAATATTGTAAATAAAAACCCTACACCATTTTCTCCGAAATCCACATCTTTAGTAAAAGATTGACTACTAATCACTTTTTTTTTAAAAAAATAACCTATGGGGTTATAAACCATATCTAAGTTTGTAAGATGCTCAAGACAGAGACATTATAAACTCATGGGATATGTTTGTCCTCATGATAAAAAAAATAATAATAATTAAGACAAAATCTCCATATATATGATCTATACACAATTTTTGTAACATGCTCGAGGAGACATTATGAGCCCATGACATATCTAGTCAGAGAAAGAGAGTCATTTCTAATGCAATATATATTCATACTGTTCAATCTAAGAATCTCCAACACCACCACACAAATTGCCAAAATTATCAAATTGTATAATTTGCAACACCAAAGTAACTAATTTCTCTCCGAATCAGGCTAAGGTTTAGATGAATTACTCATATTCATTTTTTGTTCATTTCATCAAAATAGCTACGCCATGATCAAATATTATGATGGCTCGAACACAAGTTAATTAAGACTGATGATGCACAAATTTGTCTTCGTGTAAGATCAACAGTCAAGAGAATGATAATGTATAATTAAAGAGCAGTAAATAGACAATCAACGATAATCAATGGTAAAACGATAAATATAGAGTCAACACCAAGATTTATAGTAGTTCAGTCTAGGTGACCTACGTCCACTTTCTCGAATGACAACAGTGGCCGACGATCTTTATTAATGTATTAAGGTACTCTAAAGAGTTTACAGTTGCTTAAAGAGAGGGAACAGTGTGTGTGCGAGATTCGGAGGCGTGCAAGTCTCAAGGAGGTGATCAACATCATGTCTTTCCATGTGGAGAGGGGCTTACATTATATAGACTCACCAAGGCGGTGAGGCAGTGACGTGAGGAAGGGGTCTTCCACTATTTTGGTAAGCACACTTTTGGTAGGAGTAGACCTCTTTGGTATGCACACTTTTGGTATGATTAGATCTCTATCCCGTTATTCTCTCCCTTGTGCTCCTATTCAGTCGAAGGAGGACTCTCAGCTGGATTGGACTTCATCCTCATCTTGAGTTGGTGTGACTTAGACTTGTCTTGGACTTGGATTGGAGTATGAAGAAGCAAGGAAGAGAAGACCAAGGGGCAAGCCAACGCCCAATTGGAGCCATATGGGCGGTGCCCACTTGGCTTGGAGAAGGCATGGGCGACGCCCCACTTGGAGGCTTGGGCGGCGCCTTCTTGGAGGAGCTTGGGCGTTGGCCACTTGATCTCCTTGGACTCCTTTCACTATTCAACTCCGATTTCACTATTCAACTCTGATTTTATTATTTAACTTCGATTTTACTATTCACCTCCGATTTTACTATTCAACTCCGATTTCACTATTCAACTCCGATTTTACTATGCACCTCCGATTTTACTATTCACCTCCGATTTCACTATTCACCTCCGATTTTACTATTTATCTCCAATTTCACTATTCACCTCCGATTTCACTGTTCAACTCCGATTTCACTATTCAACTCCCTTTGACGGGTGGACCCAACTCCATGGGTCTTAGTGACTTGGGCTCTTTCGTGGGTCCTAGATGCTTGGGCCTTTTCTCGGTTCAATGAGCCTAGCCCAGTTACATTCGGGCTCGTCATTTGCCCCTATGCTCCAAGCCTCTGACTTTTGGTGAGAGGAAGGGGTTGTGGGCATGTACTTCATCTTTATCAGAGTGGGTCAAAATTTTCTTGTATTTTCTTCGGTACCACAACAAGTTATTGGAAACTAAGAGTTCAAAAAGTTGTAGAGGAGAGGGGCGAGGAGGAGTCAATGTCCTTGATATCATAGGAGACGCCCATGGAGGTGTGGAGGGCGGCACCCATAGGAGGCCAGGAGGGCGGCGCCCATGACAAGCAATAGGGCGGTGCCCATTGAGGGAGAGACCGCTGGGCGTGGGGGCAGGCATAGGTTGGCATGGGCACTGGCTGCTTGGGCGAGGCAACTTGGGCGAGACTGCCTGTGTGCTGGAGTGGGCGACACCCATGTGGTTGAGGTGGGCGACACCCATGTGGCTGAGGTGGGCGGCGCCCTTGAGGCACTTGGAGTTGCTGGAGTATCAAAAAAACGAAAGCAACCGGCAAATCTTTGAACAATCATAACTTTGCGCACGGGAGTCTGTTTGAGGCAAATTTTATTTTTTGAATTTGGGTATTTTTTCGAGATCTACAACATACAAACCGCCTAGGCGGTTTGGTCTACAATTTTTTTTTAAAAAATGCTTTTATCTCTCTCAATTTGAGTTTTAAGCTCAAATTTGTGAAAACGACGTTGGTGGAGAGCTGTGTTCTAGCAAGTAGCTGTCAAGCATTCAGGGGAGGCGAATTGACATCTTGGATTTTTGTCAGAGAGGGAGACTGTGATACCCTTTGGCTATGTTAATTCTTGACCTTGTCTCTGTTTTCAGGAGCTCTTGTTGATAGAACGATGGCGGAGACTTTCGTGCTTTTAGGGTAGTGTCTTTCCTCTTCTCATGAGGGTGAGGTTTGATGCCCCTAGTGCTTCTCGGTCAAGGTTAGATTGTCAGGTTGCTTCCCGTGAGATGGGTCTCGGTGGTGGCCCACTCTTTTTTAAACTAGGACTTTTGTGCTAGCCTTGTACTGTTATAGGAGTTGAGACTCCTGTGCGGTCTTCTACGTGGACCGTAGCTCTATATGGCTCAGCAGACATGTTTTGACTTGACTTCGATCAAGGCATTTCAAGAGCCTGCCTAGAGATAGCAAAGACAATATTATTCAAAACATTAAATTATTTAACATGATTACCTAGATTGAGAGGTAGGCTGTTTGCGCGAGAGCAAAGACAGAGTCTAAGGATTGCTCGTGAGACAGCTACCCCTCTTGAGGTCGGGCTTTTGAGGACTCGTGAGGGATGCACTAAACTGGAGATTGATGCTGCTGGGGGGTAGAGATAGGGTCGAGCTTCTTGGCGACTCAAAATAGAGTATGAAGCTGGAGATAAAGGCTGCTTAAGAGTAGGTAAGACCGAGCTTCTTGACGACTCATGAGAGAGTGCGAAGCTGGAGATAAGGCTGCTTAGGAGCAGGTAAGGCCGAGCTTCTCGGCAACTCATGAGAGAGTGCGAAGCTGGAGATAAGGCTGCTTAGGAGCAGATAAGGTCGAACTTCTCGACGACTCATGAGAGAGTGCGAAGACGAAGATAAGGCTGCTTCGGAGTAGGTAAGGTCGAGCTTTTCAGCGACTCATGAGAGAGTGAGAAGCTGGATATGGTGATTTTCTGTGAAAGAACAGAGTCATAGGCCGAGCTACGTATAATCTCGGGAGATAGCTGTAGTAGCAGAGACTTACAAGGTATGTCCCGCACTCCTCTTTGGCTTTGTACTTGGCTTTCTTTCTTTTTTGGATTTGAATGTCTGTTGGTGACTGCTGCTTTGCCCTGCTTGTTTACAAATAGGCTGAAGATCAGGGAGGTAGTCGATGGTCAGGCAGTGGAGAGGTGGGCACACGAGTCTGCTGAAAAGCAGATAGGGATTGGGCGGCAGGCACGAGAGGATGCCACGGAGTAATAAGGTCAGGTGGCAAGCACGAGAGGATGCCACGAGCAGTTGGTAGAGCTACGTATAACTCAGAAGTAGGTTGTCATGGAGAAGACTCATTCCATTGAGATGGAGATGAGGAGCTGGACACCTGAGGCTCATTCTATAGAAATGGAGATGAGGAGCTGGGTGCCTGAGGCTCATTCCATAGAGATGGAGATGAGGAGGGTACTGACAGGCTGGATGCCTGAGACTCCTTCCACTAACTCATTCCAGTGAGATGGAGATGAGAGAATCCTTCCATTGACTCATTCCAGAGAGATGGAGATGAGGAGGGCTCTCTCATTCCATTAAGATGGAGACGATGAGGGCTCTGAGGAGGAGTTGGACACCTGAGGCTCATTCCATAGAGATGGAGATGAGGAGGGCTCTGAGGAGCTGGATGCCTGAGGCTCATTCCATAGAGATGGAGACGAGGAGGGCTCTAAAGAGGAGCTAGGCGCCTAGTGCCTGGAGTTGAGCTCCTAAAGTTGGGCGCCTGGTGAGAGGGGGTAAGACCCATCGTCTAGGGTGCCTGATGAGAGTGGGTGAGACCCATCGTTTGGGCTTCAGGGAGAGCGTTGAAGGTGGAGAGGGCGAGACCGACGTCCAAGGTAGAGAGGGCGAGACTGACGTCCAAAGTAAAGAGGGCGAGACCATCATGGGAACGGCGAAGATGGAGAGGGAGAGACCGTCATAGAGGCGCCTAAGGTGGAGAGGGCGAGTCCCCTCGTTTAGGCGACATCATGGGAGACGCCGAAGGTGGAGAGGGCGAGACGGATGCCCAAGGTGAAGAGGGCGAGACAGACACCCAAGGAGGAGAAGGCGAGACCCCTCGTCTAGGCCACATCATGGGAGGCGTCCGAGGTGGAAGGGCGAGACCGGTGCCCAAGATGGAGAGGACGAGACCACTCGTCTAGGCGACATCATGGGAGGCATCCGAGGTGGAGAGGGCGAGACCGGCGCCGAAGGTAGAGAGGGCGAGGCCATCATGGGGACGTCGAAGGTGGAAAGGGCGAGGCCGGTGCCCAAAGTAAAGAGGGCGAGGCCATCATGGGGACGCCAAAGGTGGAGAGGGCGAGACCGACGCCTAAGATAGAGAGGGCGAGACCATCATGGAGATACCGAAAGTGGAGAGGGCGAGACCGACGCCCAAGGTAGAGGGGGCGAGACCATCATGGGGACGCCGAAAGTGGAGAGGGCGAGATCCCTCGTCTAGGCAACATCATGGGAGAGGCCCAAGGTGGCAGGGCGAGACCGGCGCCCAAGGTAGAAAGGGCGAGGCCATCATGGGGACGCTGAAAGTAGAGAGGGAGAGACCGGTGCCCAAGGTAGAGAAGGCGAGACCATCATGAAGGCGCCGAAGGTGGAGAGGACAGGACCCCTCGTCTAGGCACCTTTGTTTACCTTGTTGTTGTTAGGTCATAAGCAAGTAGTCCACAGTCGTAGGCGCCTGTGCCTTGATGGTGTTGAGAGCATCACCGAGTTGATTTTGTACTTCTCTGATTTTCTCATCTCATTGGTTGGGGACATCCTGAGTTGAGTGGTGGTTCTGGTTTTCATAGTCACTGTATAGACTTTCTCCATCGTCCTCCTGCGCAGGCACATGCGAAGGGTGAGCATGTGAGCTTCTTAGGCGTTGAGGAGGGACTGCAAGACGAGGTGCTCCCTAGTGTGGTCTTGGGGCATTCTGGCTAGGACCCCCATGGTGAGGGACTGTCTGATGCCCAGAAAAGATAGATTGTGGCTCCTCTCATGTTAGAGGGAGTGGGGCTCCTCCCATATAGGCAACAGGTTGAGGGGTGACCCCTCCTTGGGTGAATATCAATTGAATAAGTTGTTGGTTCTACTTTACCAATGACTGCATGGTCTGTAAGAGCTGTTGTCTAACGACGGGGGTCGCTGTAACAGACGATTCAGACGGTGCAAGAGGAGGTGGAGCCTCCTCCCTGTGGGTTAAGTTGTTGTCTCCCGGCTGTTGAGACATTGATTTGGCAGTGATAGTCATAGATTGAAAGAGTAGGAAACTAGTCGTTCCCACAGACGGCGCCAAACTGATGATGCACAAATTTGTCTTCGTACAAGATCAACAGTCAAGAGAATGATAATGTATAATTAAAGAACAGTAAATAGACAATCAACGATAATCAATGGTAAAACGATAAAATATAAAGTCAACACCAAGATTTATAGTGGTTCGGTCTGGGTGACCTACGTCCATTTTCTCAAATGACAGCAGTGGTCGACGATCTTTATTAATGTATTAAAGTACTCCAGAGAGTTTACAGTTGCTTAGAGAGAGGAAGAGAGAGAGAGGGAACAGTGTGTGTGCGAGATTCGGAGGCGTGCAGGTCTCAAGGAGGTGATCAACATCATGCCTTTCCATGTGGAGAGGGGCTTACATTATATAGACTCACCAAGGCGGTGAGGCGGTGACGTGAGGAAGAGGTCTTCCACTATTTTGGTAAGCACACTTTTGGTAGGAGTAGGCCTCTTTGGTAAGCACACTTTTGGTATGATTAGATCTCTATCCCGTTATTCTCTCCCACGTGCTCCTATTCAGTCGGAGGAGGACTTTTAGCTGGATTGGGCTTGACCCTCATCTTGAGCTGGTGTGACTTGGACTTGTCTTGGACTTGGATTGGAGTATGAAGGAGCAAGTAGGAGAAGATTGGGCTTGACCCTCATCTTGAGCTGGTGTGACTTGGACTTGTCTTGGACTTGGATTGGAGTATGAAAGAGCAAGTAGGAGAAGACCAAGGGGCAAGCCAACGCCCAGTTGGAGCCATATGGGCGGCGCCCACTTAGCTTGGAAGAGGCATGGGCGACGCCCCACTTGGAGGCTTGGGCGGCGCCTTCTTGGAGGAGCTTGGGCGTTGGTCACTTGATCTCCTTGGACTCCCTTCACTATTCAACTCCGATTCACTATTCACCTCCGATTTTACTATTCAACTCCGATTTCACTATTCAACTCCGATTTTACTATTCACCTCTGATTTTACTATTCACCTCCGATTTCACTACTCAACTCCGATTTCACTATTCACCTCCGATTTTACTATTCACCTCCGATTTCACTATTCAACTCCGATTTCACTGTTCAACTCTGATTTCACTATTCAACTCTCTTTGACGGGTGAACCCAACTTCATGGGTCCTGGCGACTTGAACTCTTTCATGGGTCCTGGATGCTTGGGCCTTTTCTCGGTTCAGTGAGCCTAGCCCAACTAAATTCGGACTCGTTAAAGACTACTTCTAGTTGATATATTAACTCATTAAACGAACACGAATTGCAATTTCTTAGAAAAACCTAGTGCACTAAGTGCAAGTCAGAGGTTGATTGGAGCAATCTTGTGTTCATATCCTTTTTAAAATAATTTTATGCTAATCGATTCAATTACTTAATCCATCTATAATAACTTCATCAAATCACCGATTTCAAAAGTTATAAAATAACCGTAGTCCAATATGCAATTGGAAAACACATATTGTAAAAACCAAAGGATCAAGGAACATAACATAGCAACATCATTACCAAGGTACTTTAACATTTTCTTTGAATTACTCATTTCTTTGTTTGGATATCCTTGAGTGGCTTTGTACATGGTTGTCAACCCCTCACCCCTGTTAGTTTGTAAATCTTGGATGGCATTCAATGAGCATTGAATTAAGGAATAATTCATCTTTGTATTTGATTTCAGTGGTAGTAGTATTCTTGGGTGTAATGATCAAAATATTATTTCGAAACAGTCAAAATAACTGAAACGTTTTCGTTTTCAAGGAGACCGAAACGAATCAGTGATGTAATCGAAATTTTAATACTTCGAGGTGTTCCATAATGTTTCAAAATATTTTGTTATATTTCAATGTATTTATACAATTATTTCAGAATTTTTTAAGATATTTCAAAATATTTTGGTATATTTCTACTAATGTTTTGAAAAAAAACAATTCTTAATTTTTTTATTTTTTTATTCTATTTTCAAAACGGATCGAAACGTTTCTATATCGTAGGTGATCGAAACAATGTACTGAAACAAAATTTTAATCTTTGCTTAGGCGGTATCGATTTTCTATCATCCTTTTGCTTTATTTTCTATAAAAACTCAAACAATATTAACCCCCAAAAAAACATTGTAAGTTGAAACTCTCATTTTTTTTTCTTGAGGCTTTTGTTGCTCTATGGAACCATACATATTTATTTTGTTCATTAGAGCAACAACAAAAACAAAAACAAAAAATTTAAAATTTTGAGAACAAGGATTTAACTTACCAAAAGAAGTGGGTGAATGAATATCATGCCATTTAGTGCCTCCTGCAAGATATATAGTTTGTTCGATTGACACAGAATGGTTTTGATTGACACACTAAATTTATAATTGATATAACACATAAATAGATCGTAGAAGTGAACTTCTTACTTTTGAAGATAAATAGTAGATGAAGAAAAGCCACAAGTGAAATGAAACATGATCTTTTGGGTCCTAAAAATCATGAGAATGAATCTACAAGATCCAAAATGAAAAAGAAAAAAAAAACAAGAGGACAAAAGAAGATATTATTATGAATTGTGAGCTGGTATTACCTTAAAAAGTAGACAACCTTGCATTCACAACTCTCAAACTCGAAAGATCTTTTGCTAGAAAATTAGCCAAAGCCAAAGTGAGAACCATTTAGGGGTAACCAATACATTCGATGCAAATTCAATTCCCAGAATTCAATGCGTCTTGCAATTGCTAACTCAAGCAATCAGTGGCGAGGGGCACATGTAGTGACATATGAGAACGAAAATTTGGTTGGTTAGATACGTAATCATCTTCCATATATCGTTAAAAAGTTTCAAAGACTTAGTTACATAATTCTTCTAAACAGTTGACACTCTGAGCGTGAATTTGCGTTTTGAGAGCAAATTCTCCGAAAATTTGCGCTCTTATTTTATAAAATTTGTAAATTCGCGCTCTTACTTACTTATTATTACTTAAATTCTTATTTGAAAAATATTTACTTATACATAAAAACACATATCAAACTAGAATGTTATTTGTAATTTATAATTGCTATTTGAAGACCTTATAATCAGTGAATATTTGTCTTCTAACGTTCTCAAGACGCTCCCGTTTTCAATTATTTTTTAATTTTGTCCTTTTTGCGCTTCTTCTCTCTCTCTCTCTCCCGTTCTAGGTGATTTAGATTTCAGATATATGAGAATGATTGCGTTCAAGTAAATTGAAGAGAGTTTACTGTATTAACGAGCAATCAGTTTAATGTTTAATAAGAACCAGGTTGAAATGAGTCTGAATTTGATGGATTAAAGGTTATTAATGTCATTTGGGTATTTAGTGGGGATATTTTAGATAATCAAAAGTTTTTCTAACATGTTAATATTTTATAGTAGTATAAATATATAAATTGATTATACGTGTGTGAATAGTATGCTTTATTCATACTATTGAGTCAATTTTAATACCACTAAAGATGTAGTATTATAATTCATTTCAACCGTATTAAATTATAAATTTACTATTTTTCCAATCAAATATATTAAAAATGGATAACTTCGCTAGATAGATAATTTTATGGTCAATATATAATCAATACTATTTTTTTATAATAAAAAAAGATGGGGCAAAGGAGAGCGTTCAGAAACCATCCCGATAGGCTCTCACTAATTGGATCATGAGACCCCTGACTGTGTTCGTTACTCCTTCTGGGAACGAACTTAGTTAGGTTAGCATAGCGATTAATCATCGAACCTCAATGTGTACCCCAAGACTTGAACATCTAACCTTATGGTGAGAAGTTCGACTGATATCTCACCCTTAATTTAATGTGGTAAAAAAAAAACTGAATTATGATAGATAATATTTTTATTTTATATTTAATCTCGTGTTTTATTCATGTTGGGTGTCTCTTTTTATGCCTTCTCATTGGGACCCAACTCAAATTAAAAGGTATGTGCATGTGTGCATTAGAACTATGCTTTGGAAGAGTCTAACACAAGCCATGAATAAAAGACATTTTGTCTTCCAAGGAGCCTGATCAGTTTTTACATTTTTTGAGTGAAAAAAAAATTGTAAAACTTAGAGAGAGAGACAACTTCTTTGTGAGAGAAAAAGTGGAAGACAGCAGTCCACTTCTTGCTCTTGTTCAAGGCTCATTTTTGCTCCGATCGAGCTGAAATTTCATGGATATATTCATATCTTCCACAACTGGTTTCTACTGATTTGGGTCGTCAATCGGACTCTTCTATAGCTGATTTTTTTGATGACACAAGTTCAACTACTTCGATGAGATCTTTCTTGTTGCTTTGTGTTGAAATCCACCTAAGGGTGAAGTTTAATGTTTGGGAGCCAATAAGATTTTTTTCTCTTGATGTTTGACATCTCTAGTTGTAACTAGAAGACTTGTAATTCTATTTTTGTTGATAGTGGAAAGATTGGACCAAGTTTAGTCTTGTGATTTTTCCCTTCGCCTTGAAGGATTTTCCCGTTAAAAATTCTTGTGTTTCTTGTTGTTGGTTTGGCTTGCATGTTTGTGCTTGATTGTGGTTTTAATTATTCTCTATTGATTTACACATAGAGAGAAAGTCACTAATTTTTCCAACAATTCACTCATACAAAATTAATCTATATTATTTAATACAATCACTTCTTTTACAATACGTTATGAATCGAGCCATAATCTTTTGGGATGTGAGAGGATTGCGTTTTGGTGTGCTCCATGGATCATGCTTGTGTTGCTTATACTTTGGATTATATTGTAACACTCCTAGATAATATATATTCAATTATTAAAATAAAATAAGGGATAGGGATGGGGAGAGACATGTCACGTGAGTGGCCCATGACAAAGCCTGCTGAGTGAGCCGTTAGTGGCAGTTAGTATGGTTGTTAAAACGTTGAAGTAGAGTAGTTAAAAAAAACGAACTTAACCTAACCACGGTCAAATGTTTTCTTCATTTTCGTTATGTATTTGTTAGCAATTGATTAACGCCCGTTAAGTCGACGTTATCTCGTTGCCTTCGTCTATAAAAAGAGGCCGTTACGTCGGGGTATTCGCTGCGTCTGTGACTCCCACTTCCCTCATCTTCTCTGCTCAGCTTTATTCTTATTTTATTCTCTCTCCTCTCCTTCTTCATTCCTACCTTAGAGAGAGAAAGAAATTTTTTTTGGAGAGAGAAAGTGGAGGTTAGAGAAAGGGAGAGAGAGAATTGTGAAATGGCAATGGTGGCTCCTAAGCAATTGGTTTCTCTGTGTTCTTTGCTTCTTCTGTTTCTCTTCCTTGTCGGTGCCATGGCAAGGGTGGTACAGAAAAACGACGTCGCAGAATCAAGGTTCTCTCTCTCTCTCTCTCCATGTAAATATAAGCTCTGTTTTGTTTTTGAACTCAATTTGTTTGAATTGGAGATGTTCGTACCATTAAATTGTGTCTATTAACGCCTAAGGAGCCCTACATTTTGTTGTTTCGTTAACAGGACTGTCGAAAAAGTGCAGTTGCAGAGCTCCACCAACTCAACAATGGCGGAGAGGTCAGTGACTCGTTCTCTTTGTTAGTACTTCTACTGAGTCGGCTCGGTGCCTAAAAATTTAGTGTTAACGGAATCAAAACCGTCGTTTTCCAAAACCTTAATTGGACAATCCGAGCCATTGAGATCCCAAATTCCTTCAGATCTTAACCGTTTATTCCTTATGGTTGTTTGATTCCTCTACTTGCATAAAGATCCTCATTCGTGATTCGTCCCCAATTAAAAAGGAAAATATTCCGTACAACGGTGATATCACGTCATTAACGTTCTCGTAAAACCACCTTAATTCCCAATTATATTATGGAAAATACTATGTATCTCAGATCTTCAACTCAAATTTTTATCTCAAATGAAAAGAGACAATTAGATTAGTGGGTCTCATCAATTTTTTTAAATGAGACTCACTGATCCAATTGTTTCCTTTGATTTAGAATGAAAATTTGAGTATGAAATTTGTGATACATAACATTGTTCTTATATTAACTACTACAAACAATCTCATAAGTCAATTTAGTAAATTCGAATTTCCACGATAGGTTCGCACTTTGAAAGCACTATTGTGTGTATAAACACGAACAATGTTATTGAAATTTAATTTATTGAGTTAATTTGTTGACTTAATTCAGTATAATCATTAGATTAATTGTGGGTCATATTAAACATTAGAATTTTGTGTTAATTTAATGTTTACGATGAAATCATGTCATTAGATAGCTAATTAGATTAAATTTTTAGATTTAAATTGCATTGAGTATGAAATGTGGGATTTGCTAAAAAATTTCGGTTGTTATTCTCCAAATGACGGAAGTGTCCCTGTGCCTTCGTTCCAACTTTTATTTACCAACGGCAACTTTGTCTTGGTATGGGGGTGTCTTTGGTTTTTTAACTCCAAAATGGGTTGGTTCCAGAACGTGTTAAAACTGGTTGCGAATTTTTTTTTTTGCTTGTGAAAAAAAGGGATGGGGGCAAGGAAGAAATTCAGCGACCGTTAGATCTTCACTGATAGGATTATAAAATTCCTAACTGTGTCTGGAGCACCTCTCGCACCAAACTTAGTTAGGCTAGCATAGCGGCCAACCACCAAGCCTTAATGGGAACTTCAAGACTCGAACTCTCAACCTCTATATGAGGAGTAAGGCCGGTATCACCACTAGACGACCTTACTCGGTGCTAAAGTGGTTGTGATTGGCCCAACTTGCGTTTGAGAAATGTTTACTGTTGAAACTGTCTGTTGATTCATATTTGTGGGGTTTTTTTAAGTAATATAGAGCTTATTTAGTGACCTATCACTTTTGAGTTGATTTTGTACCTTGTTTCGGTGTTGGGGGAGTGGTGAATTAATGCGGTTTTGTTGTGTACAGGTTGGAAGAGGTTGAACCAGCTTTAAATGAACATGCAGTGGATGACCCAGAAGAAGTTGCTGCCATGGTTGATATGTAGGGACCTCTCTCTCTCTCACACACACACACATTCATTTTGTTCATCCTGTGAACGTTGAGCCTATTATTACAAGCCTCATACGATGCACTGGTGGGTAGAGTAGTTTTTGGTGTAATCTTATTAACTCGCACTTGATAGCAGACCAACTGACCCAACCCACTACAAAAGTTTGGACTTCAAATGTACGTGGGTTTTTGAGGACCTTTCCTGTGTACGTTATATAAAAGTATACATATTTTGGTGTTCAATACTGTTTTCCACCTAACCTGTATTTATCATTCGCACTACGGAATTAGCAACCTGTTGTATTAAAGGGCCATGTTCCTCATCTGATCTCTTTCAACTTCTTGTTCGGTACTCCCCACATGCGATTGTGGTGAGATCTATCCGTGCCTTGTTCAATTTAATGCCTTGTCCCTATCCTTATAATAGACATGCGTGTATATAGAGTTATTATTCGAACGCTTAAATATAATTGGTTTTGACTTCGAATTTGAATCCCTCATTTACTTGACTTTTCTTCATTTTCCCCGGTAAATGATCAGTGGGTACCTCACTAATTTAGAGCAAGTGATCTTCATATTGAGAAAATATATTAGAAGGGAACTACATTCATACATTTCTTTACTAGTTTTCGATTTGGCACTCCACAAATTGGATGGTTTGGACGAATCCCCGAACCCCTTAAAGGGCAAGTTTCGAGAGTCATTAAAAGGTCAAATTTGCCTTTCTTTTGTTCCTTTTATGGAGCGTCATATTTGAAGGGCAATTCATTAGAATTTTGCATTATAATGGGCGTCAAAATTGACCTCTTTTCTCTGAATTGTACTCTGTAAAGTTTTCATCTGATTGTACTCAGTACATGCAAGCCATAAAAGTAGCAACAAATATCCTATTCCTTTTCAGATTTTGATCTTCTCAAGTTTGATTGAATTTTGTTAAGAACGATGTTATAAAACTCAAATGAAATTCGGGTTATATAGCATTTTTCTTTTGTCAGTAATATCAAGTAAAATTATTCAGCATTAAATTCATCGATGAATGATTAAACTTGTTGGTAGAATAATAATATCTCTAAGAATCCTATGAAATAGGCTTGTGTGGGTGGTCTAATATATTTTGAGTACTATCTTTTTCACGTGGCAACATCACCCATGTGTGACCAAAGAAAGACAAAAGTATTGCTGCCACCCAATACCAACATTAAGCTAACAAAATTTGATCCGTTGTGTGAAATGACCAAAATTGCCCTTGTAAACTGACAAAATACATAATGCTCTGTTGTATAACCCCACCCGGATTAGGTTTTGGCTTTTTACAACTGAAAGTGATGAATAGGCTTGCGGGGACAAAGACGGAGATATATTATTTAGCTCCACCGACACAACACCCAGCAATTATTACCTTTATTACCTTATACATATCAGTAATGTGTGCGTATGTCTATGCATATAATGCAAGGTAAATCTTGTGCTGAATTTGAATTTTAATAATTTCTTGGGACTAATTATGTAAGAGATTTATCTCACATGAATATTCTAGTTCCGACATGAATGATTTGTCTTTGATTAAACTAGGGAGAAGATTAATTGAGGAGCACGTAAGTTAATTTAGACTCCCTTAACCATTGAAAAAAAAAGGGTATGGTAATTATCTTGAAACCTCACCGTTAAACTCGAATTTTATGCGAATATTGCTAATAAAATGTGTGGATTTTCGTTTCACTCCTTGTTCGACCACTACAAAATGTTATGCGGGTTTCTAGATCTATGTTTATTATAAATCTGTACCTAAACTTGCATTGTGATCAAATATCAAAGTACATGTAACGATCAAGGCTTAATGACGCTGTTTTTTTTTTTTTTTTGACTGAGCAGGAGCATCCGAAACAGCACTGAGAGAAGGAAATTGGGATTTTTCTCATGTGGAACAGGCAATCCGATTGATGACTGCTGGCGTTGTGACCCCAACTGGCATCAAAACCGCAAGCGACTTGCTGACTGCAGCATTGGTTTTGGGAGAAATGCTATCGGTGGCCGTGATGGTCGCTTCTATGTTGTCACTGACTCCGGTGATGATGACCCTGTTAATCCCCGACCTGGTACTGTAAAACCATTTATTCATCTAAAGTTTAAGTAACACAGACAGGCTAATCAACCCAATTTGTTGGTTAACCGTAATCAAATGTTTCAAATCTTCTTCTAAGAGACCATTCCGCCTGCCCATCAGTTTGGGGATGATTAGTCGTAAAGAAGTTTAAGGATGATTAGTGGTAGAGAAGTTTAGTTTAGTTCCCATTTAGTTAAATAAAAAACATCTTGTGAAAAATTCGAACGCAAGACTTCTTACTTTGATACTTAACCCATCAACTCATCTGCTTATTTAACTATTAGAGACGGTATAACATAAATATTATGTGATTCAACAGGTACTCTACGCCACGCTGTTATCCAGGACACGCCACTCTGGATTGTGTTCCAAAGCGACATGGCGATAACCTTGAAGCAGGAGCTCATAATGAATAGTTTCAAGACCATTGATGCTCGGGGGACCAATGTTCACATTGCTAATGGAGCTTGCATCACCATTCAATTTGTCACCAATGTCATTATTCATGGTCTACATATCCATGACTGTAAACCCACTGGGAACGCCATGGTGAGGAGCTCACCTTCCCATTTTGGTTGGAGAACAATGGCTGATGGTGATGGTATATCCATCTTTGGTTCGAGCCATATTTGGGTTGATCACAATTCTCTCTCCAACTGTGCTGATGGCCTTATTGATGCTGTTATGGGTTCCACTGCTATTACCGTTTCCAACAATTACTTTACCCACCACAATGAGGTGTGTTTTAACTTTGAACCCCATTCCACTACATGTTTTGACTTGATCCTCTTTCACCTTGTGATCGACACTGTCATGTATAATGGGAGCAGGTTATGCTGCTGGGACATAGTGATTCTTATGTAAGAGACAAGCAAATGCAAGTCACTATCGCCTACAACCATTTCGGAGAGGGTCTCATCCAGAGAATGCCGAGGTAATATATCATTCAAGTTTGTATAGCCTTTGTTTTTTTTACAGAGTAAATAGTTTGGTAGGAGGACTTCAAAACGTCTATAACCTGATTGAAGACACTTTCTCCACTAAATGCTTGAAAAATGAAGCACTTTTCCACTGAAAATCGGCTTGTCTATTTAAGTTAATTGACCGGAATTTGATATTGGTATATGAAATTATGTTTCTAGGGAGTATATCCAATTCTATGGTTTCTTCTCAATTTACATCTAAATGTGAAACCAATCTATGAAAAATTACAGGTGCAGACATGGGTATTTCCATGTGGTGAACAATGACTACACTCACTGGGAGATGTATGCCATTGGTGGGAGTGCAGAGCCCACCATCAACAGTCAAGGCAACAGATACCTTGCCCCAGTAAATCCTTTTGCAAAGGAGGTACTATGCTTCTAATAACCCCTTTTAACAAATAATTCATCGCTTTACAATGATGTTAATGTGATCAAGATTCAAAGGTCTACATTTCGTGTCAATTGCACCAAAATGACTGAAATATTTCGCTTTTAGTGAAAAATTGAAATGCATCAGTGATGAAAAATCCAAATTTTCAGGTTTGATTATTTTTCAAAATATAAGTTCCAAATTTTCTCAACATTCGAAACACATTTCCAAAACGTTTCCGTTCTGACCAAACTGAATTGAAAATTTTATGACTGGGCGTGATGAACTTGTCTGATGTTGTGGATTTGGTTTTGACAGGTGACAAAGAGGGTGGAGACAGCTGAAAGTAGGTGGAAGGGTTGGAATTGGAGGTCAGAGGGTGATCTGATGCTTAATGGGGCCTATTTCACTCCATCTGGAGCTGGAGCCACAGCCAGCTATGCTAGAGCTTCCAGTTTAGGTGCCAAGTCCTCTTCCATGGTTGGCTCCATTACTTCTGGGGCTGGTGCTCTTGGGTGCCGCAGGGGCCGCCAGTGCTAGCAACCTCAGTCAATTATTGGAAAAAGAAAATCTTTTTCCCCTGTTCGGTTTCCATTTTTACTTCCATATTGCATTACAGGGTAAGGCTATGCACATTTGAACCTCCCATATCCCACAGTGGTGGGAGTTTCGTGCACTTAGCCGCCTATATTCGATCCATTGTCTTTTCTCATTTGTTTTTTTTTTTTTTACTTCTCTTCCACAAGTGTACAATTGTTTTATGTATGTCAATCATTCATCCCTTCAATTCCACCTGTCTCCATCGTTGTGCAACCTAGGCCTGCTTCGATCACAAACCAATTCCAGGAGCAGACGCGTAAGCGTTGTTCATTCCTTTCAGCTTCTTATTTTGTTATTCTCAGCCTCAACAATCATCTTTCTCACCACCATTTAGCCTCTCTGCTCATATGCTGTCAAATTGGTTCTACATATTGTGCAGGCTTTTGGGTTTATAGGAACTGAAGATTTTGTAATTTCTTTTTCTAGTTTTCTTGAAATCATACAACTAAAGTGTGAAATTTAAGTGTTGGGTTAAGTAAAACTTTTGTAATTATAGATACATAAAGTATATCAGCAAGGTTCTTTTACCTTTTTTATTTTCTTGCTTTGTCTATTAGTTTCATTAAGTCGTGACTTTTCAACTTATCCTCATTACTTTCTCAGTACTTGTCCTCGTCAAAATGTGCAGCAATAACTACTTGAATAGCTGAAATGATGGTCGTTTAGAGCATCTCCGACCTAACTCTCTAAAATGACTAGTTCAGGGTCGGCTCAACATGTATAAAAAATAAATGTGTGCTTTAGGTTCCAAACTTTTAGAATGCCCATAATTTTAAGTAGGAAAAACTTCAACCACACCTCCTCTAGTTTATCATATCTTCAAAAACACCCCCTCTAGTTTATGAATCTTCAATGACACCCCTTATTAGATTAAATATTTTCACTAAAATACAAATTTACTAAATTGCCCATGATATATTTGGGGATAAACTTCAACCACACCCCTTCTAAGTATGTATATCTTCAATAAGACCCCCTCTAGATAAGCATATCTTCAATGAGACCTCCTATATTTTCTGATTTTTTTTAAGTATTAAAATTTCGAGTGAAATAAAATTCGATTAAAGTTAATTAAAATTTATTTTTTTACATATTAAAATTTGAGTCAATTAAAAATTATATTTTTTTACGTATTAAATTTGGGCTAATTAAAATTCCATTTGAGCCAATTAAAAATTATTTTTAATCGAATAACTCAAATTCTAATCAACTCGTATTGAATTTTAACCAGCCAAATTTTAATTCATAAAAATATAAATTTTAATCGATTCAAATTTTAATAAATCGAATTTTAATTGACACAAATTTTAATAAGTAAAAAAATATAAATTTTAATCGACTTAAAAGCGAATTTTAATTGGCGCTAATAACTCGGGTAGAGTTCAAATCGACTCAAATTTTAATATGTAAAAAATATATTTTAATAGGTTCGAATTTTAATACGTTAAAAAAATAAAATTTATTCAACTTCAATTGAATTTTAATTGGTTCAAATTTTAATATGTAGAAAAATAAATTTTAATCTACTTGAATTTTAATAAAATTTATGTAAAAAAATTACTTGAGATTTATGTAGGGGCATTTTTGGTATTTTAGATTAATTTTTTTTGTTAGAAATGGTAGTTTAATGGTAGGGGGTGTTAGTGATGTTTAAATATAAACTAGAAGGGGTGTCATTGAAAATTTAAAAACTAGAGGAGTGTCTTTGAAGATATGATAAACTAGAGGGAGTATGGCTGAAGTTTTCCCTTTTAAGTACATCATTAGCCAACAAAAAAAATTAAATCTATTAAATTTTAAGCCCTATAAAAAAGCGCCAAAAAATTAAATCTAATCAAAATTTTTGTTGCAATAATTTAGCCATATAATCCAATTTATAAAATTAAAAATTTAGAAATTTAAAACATAAAAAAATACTCAAAAATAAACTCATATTTGCTCTCTCTGTCTCTCAGGTAAAAAAAATAAAAAACAAAAACAAAAATCGAAATTAAACACTCTCTATGAGATAAAAAATAAAAACAAAAGTTGAAATATCTTTCTTGACAATATCAACACATCCTTCTTTTGTCTCCCTCTCACATAGAAAATTAAAAACAAATTAATTTTTTAGAAAAATAATATTAAAAATAAAAAAATTTTATTTAATATTTTTGCTTTAGGCCTCAATTGGCTTGAGCCGCTCATGGACTAGCCAAAAAAATATTTAAATATTACATTTTCTACTTTAATTAGCAACTTTTATAACTTCACTCCAACTACACTCTCTATTTTAACTAACTATTTCACTTAACTTTCACTAACTTCCAATAATTTAAAGGGAACGCAACATAAATATAAAGAGAGATAGAGAGAGAACTTGGAGAGGCTACATGGCTCTCCACATTTGGAGAGCCATTTGGGTGAAAAGAGAAATAGAGAGTGAATTGGAGAGTATTTTTAGTGTTTGACTAGCTAAAATAGCTAAAAGAGAGGAAATAGATAGTGAGTTGATGATGCTCTTACAGACAAAACCCTTTACTTGTAAAAATGACTTGAGTTTTTTTTTAGTTGGACAAATTGTCTCTACTTTTATGAATATAAGAGCGTATCCAGTGAATGAGACTTCCGTCATTGTAAGGCCTGAGGAGGGTTAGATGTATGCAATTTTATCTTTACAAACAAAAAGATTGTTTCCGTCCTCTTCTTTTATGAGGATCTACTTCCAAAATGACGATTGTCTCAAAAGATGGCACAGGATGATGGTTCGTGCAGTTTATTACATTCATAATTCCATAAACAGTGTATAGGCAAATTACAAGTGCTAACGATGAGTTCTAAACCGGTGACCCTACTCTTAGTTAATATGTCAATATAACGCATCATTTAATCAACTGCACCAGCTCGACAAAAGGGAAGGTACTTCAAAGTTTGAATTGCCTGGATTCATTGAGTTTTTCAAAACTTTGAAAAAGGCTATCCTGCTTGTTTAACCAAACAGAGAAAATTAAAGTTTTCTTTAGACAGTGTCTAGTTAGATGAAAAGTTGTGAATATTGCCGAAAGGAGTTTGATTATGACAAAATGATAAACATTTCGTAATTTTACTGCAATGGTTAAATCTTCTCCAAACGACCGGTAGTAATTAGGGTTGTTAATCAAATTAAACTTCTCGAGTTTGTCTTGAGTACGGCTCGGGTTTGACTCGTTCAGACTCGATTTGTTATCTAAACGAGCCCGAAATTGAACAAGTTTTTAGGCTCATTTAGAAAACAAGTCTTACAAGCTCGACTCAAACTTGCAATCCTCAACTCGTTTATGTTCCGATATACTCGAGCTCGACTTGTTTTTGACTCATGTAGACTCGGCTTGTTTCTTAAACGAGTCGAACTTGAACAATTTTTTAGGTTCTATTAAAAAACAAGCTTTTCAAAAATTTGGGCTAAAACTCGACTCGGACTCGTTCGACTAACAGCCCTTGTGGTAATTTTTGCGCAAACAAATGAAAATAAAGATTTTTTCCGGTACGAATAGCACCTATTTTAGAGTAAGGGGGTTTTTGTTTTAGGCATTATGCTAATGGATTGAAGTAAATTATCCTTGGGCCCACCTTATCTCATTTTCCCCCGGCTTTGGTTACTCCAATTAGGCCCGGTGGAAATCCTGAAAAATACTCCAAGGCCCGAGTGAACAATCCATTACTCCAGGATAAACCTGCTTAATTAAATCCTTCTGATTTGTGGATTAAAAATTTGTGTTGAGGTGCTATTGCATCAAAGGACTATTTTACCCCTAATAAAACCCTAATAACTAGACATAGTGAAGTTCTTTTGTATTTTTCACAATTATATCATGATTCAATATCTTATCCAAGCAAAGTATTATATGGAGTGAATGTGACTCATTAATCATTCAATTCTTGAACCAGATAAGGTATGAGATGGAGAGAATTAAGAAATTATCTTTATCGTCCCACCGGATGGGTCGAGATGTCCACCCCAATCAATCTTAATATATAATCCAAGCAAACCCTAAAAGTACGTGCATTACTTCTACGTTCAAACTCTTTCCTTTCAATATCCACCATGAGTCAAACCTAAAATGACTTCGAAACTCCAAGAAACTCGTTCTATCATCCCCATCGTTGGATCAACTCTGCCCAAGACAAAGAACAAAAAACACCTCTCTCCAGTCTATGAAACTATGATTTAAAACATATTGATATCACATCAAACTAAAAAAAGGCCCAAGAAACTTTATATGATGCACTATAAATGCTTGCAAAATGCTCAAACCTTTCGCATGTTATGAGACTATGTGAAAGGTTTACCTAACAAAGTGATGAGTTTGGGACCAAAAACAATATGAATCACTAAACTCTCACATGGAAGATGAAGGAAACACGGGCTTATGCATGTGAGGTTGGGCCCATAAGGCATGTGAGGCATGACTTGCCTACTCATCATGGGCCCTTCTTGATGCATTTGCCCAACAAGCACATGCATGCATTATACATGCTACATGTATGGGTGAACCTAACTATGTAGAGATGTCACACTCTGGGTACCCCCACCCTCCAGCTGTTGGTGTGGCATCATTTACTTCATGCAATAGTGTGCAACACAAAGGAGAGGATCTATGTGTGGGCCGGTGGCACTGCCCCACCCTCAAATTATTATTTTTTAATTATAAATATATCTTACTTAATTATTTGCTTTGATATTATTTGTTGTGACCACCCTTGAATTGAAAAAAATATTTATCACAATCGTGATTCTATGTCAGCATTGTCACGTGATATCTCACCAACTAATAATGTGTAAACAAATAGAAAAGCGGATCTCACACCAGCCAATAATTATCTGTCCATGTAAATCAATAACTAGTCACTCTTTTTCCATATAAACCAATAACTACTCAAAAAGGATTTACTTTGTCCATTTGGGGTTATTATTAGGAGGTGATACCATCTCATATTGATGACATGGTATCGCTGTTGCATTGAATATTTTCTCTGAATCGACCTTAATTTGTATAGTTTTGAGTTTTTTTTTTTGTTCTAAATTCTTATTTTAAAGGTAAAATTATTTGAAATTGACCTACAACTGATTTATTTTTGTCTAAGATTGATGATTGACTTGTGTCTATTGGATTCTAGTGATATTACTACCTTTACTTCTTAACTTTTTATTTTATAACTTTGCAATTTTGATATAAAAATATAAAAAGACGGTAGGATCAATTATTAATAGATATAATAAGTCTTTCGTTTTGATCAGAGTTGTAATTAATTTTTTTTTATAGTTTTTTCTTCATATAAGACATATGTATCAACTTTTAACTCTTTTCGACTTAGTGAGTTTTTATTTATTTCTGAAATATGTATCGTCTTATCTTTATCTTATATATCTATATATGTGTCAATCGAGTACAATTGACGGTTAATTTTAATATGATCATTTAGTAAATAATAATATTCTTTGGTAATGACATTTTTCATTTGCATTAAAAATTTGTGTTTACAGTCATTTTGGCGCTAAAACTTTTGTTCATTAAATCATTAAATATTTAATAAAGTTATTAAGTTGTTCCAATAATGTAATGGTTCATATTGAAGTGGAGCATAAAACTTGTGCAAAAAGATGGTGAATTTAACATTGCTTTTTATTTTTTATTTTTTTAAGAACAGCAAATTATCGTTTTTCTTTGGACACTTGAATGCAATATGATCTTGGGGGTACACGTAATCATTCACAAACAACATGCATCAAGTCAAATAATTATTTTTCACGAGACTCAAACTTAAAAACTCTTAAGTATTAAAACCAAAACATTATTATCCGAACTACCTTAATAGGTTAATAGTCAAACTTCATATTTATGTAATTATGGGATCAAATACGTTGTACTCATTAGATTAGTTATGATTTTTAATGCTGGTCAAAGTTTACTTTTAATTTTATAGCTATAATCGAGTAGACCTTATATTAGAGCTTCAACTAAAAAAAATAGTATTTTTTTTATAAAGAGATATTTGAACCTATGATATTACCTGTCTAATAAGATTACGAAAATGAAAGTAATAACATCATAATAAAGCTAGAGATACCAAGTATTCTTACGAAATTGTGTAGAACAAATGACGTCGTAAAATAATAACCATTGGATGTTTAAGAGATTTAGAGTAATCTATTAATTCAATCATTCATATCGATTTGATGTGAATGTTAAATGTAATTAAAATTGTTGGAAGCAACAACTTGATGTTTATTGAATGAAAGGGTTATATATATATATATATACATACATATAGCCATACAACTTGGAAGGGAAAATTGCTCACGTTCAGTCCTAATTGATGTGAGTAATACATGCAAAGAAAGAATCAAACTTTTAAACCTACTCCGAAATACCATGGACTTATTAACAAAACCAAATGCCTTAGTCAAACACCATAACAAACTTCAACATTTCCTCCCTTAAACTGATTACATATACAACTTAGTTTAGAGTAGGATTTTTACATACTCCCATCATGCTGCACAGCTTCTCAAAAGAAGCCAGCTGAAGAGGTTTTGTTAAAATATTTGCAATTTGCTCATGAGATCCACAATGTATTAACTTCACTACTCCATCCTTGCTTAGATCTCGTAGAAAGTGGAACCTCACGTCTATATGCTTACTTCGAACGTGCAAAACTGAATTTTTTGAAAGTTTAATAGCTGAACTATTGTCACAGTAGATTACCGTGGACTCTTCTTGAACATGATTCAACTCTTGCAACAGCCTTCTAAGCCACACAGCTTGACAAGCACATGAAGATGCTACAACCAATTCAGCTTCATTGGTGGATAACGTGACTACCAGTTGTTTCCTTGAAGACCACGACACAACTCCTGAACTCAACAAGAACAAATATCCCGATGTGCTCTTTCGATCTTCTAAATCGACAGTATAATCACTATTCGTGAACACCATAAGTTTTGTGTTTCCTCCCTTGTTATAGAAGATGCCATATTCCATTGTCCCCATCAAATATCTAAGCACTCGCTTAGTTGCTTGTAGGTGCAAATCTGTTGGGCGTTCCGTGTACCTACTTAGCAAGCTAACAACAAACATGAGATCAGGTCTGGTGGCTGTTAGATACATAAGACTCCTAATCATCTGTTTGAAAAAAGTGTGTCCATGGGTTCTCCATTGCTGTCTTTCCCAAGATTAGCCTCAGGAACTATGGGATTGAGCACTAAGTTGCACTCTATCATTCCAAACCTGTCCAGAATTTCTTGGGCATATTATTTTTTTGATAAATGAAGATCCCATCGTTTTCCTGCAAAACTTCTATACCCAAAAAATATCTCATCTTTCCCAAATCAGTCATATCAAACTCATTTTTCATAGACTGTTTGAAAGCCATGAACATGTCTTCATTGTTGCCAGTAAAAAATAAATCATCAACATAAAGGGATACAATTAAAAACTTACCTCCTGGGAAGGTCTTGGTGAATAGGGATGCTCATGGGGACATTTAGTAAACCCTTCATTCTCAAAATAGGACTCTATTTTACTGTACCATGCCCATGGAGCTTGTCGTAACCCATACAATGCCTTTTTCATCTTGTATACTTTCTGCTCATTGCCCTTCTTTTCATATCCAGGTGGTTGTGCAACATAGACCTCTTCATCAATTTCGCCATGACATCCAGCTGGAAGATTTTTCGGTGCTTTTGTGCCGCAAGAGAAATCATAAGTCTGATGGTATCAAGTCTGGCTACAAGTGCAAACACTTCTGAAAAATCAACCCCATGTTGTTGGACATAACCCTTTGCGACCAGTCTCGCTTTATGCTTATCAATTTCACCATGCTCATTTCACTTCGTTTTGAAAACCCACTTAACACCAATTTTCTTTCCTCCAACCGGAAGATCAGTTAATTCCTATGTAGAATTTCTTTCAATGGCAACAATCTCAGCATCCATGGCCACTCTCCACTTTTTACTCCTCACTACTTCTTCAAAAGATAACGGGTCCCTATCAACAAACAAAGCCAAGAGAGAGTTCTCACCTTCACCTTCTGAGTCTTCGAATTCAGTGACATAATCTCTCATCCAGGTTGGTTGTCTCCATGTTCTTCTTCAATTTGGACTAGGAGACTCTCCAACGGGTATATCTCCAGCAGCATCTCCGACAACATCTAGATCTTACGCTGCTGCCTCTTGCATTGTTGCCTCCACATCGTGTTGCTCAACAATTGCATCCTCAACAATACTGTCATCTTCCCATGGCTCACTGTTATCTTCTATATCATTTAAGTGCAATTCAGTTATAAGACCGTCTTGATTCTCAGCCCAATTCCATCCATCGCCCTCACTGAAAATTATATCTCTACTAACAATGATTTTTTTTAAACGGGGTCATAAAGGCGATATGCCTTTGATTCTTCACTAATTCCCAACATTACACATCACAAACTTTTTTCTTCCAACTTGGTGCATCGATGATCAGCTACATGGGCATAACAAATACAACCAAAGACGCGAAAATGGTCAACTAATGGTCTTGACCCACTCCAAGCCTCCTTAGGAATTATGTTGTGCACAACAAGAGTTGGACTTCGATTGAGAATGTGAGCAGTCCACCGAATAGCTTCTGGCCAGAAAGTCCTAGGAACCTGTCTTCCTCGGAGCATACAGCGTACCATGTTCATGATTGTATGGTTCTTCTGCTCCACCACGCCGTTTTGCTGGGGAGTGTAAGCATTGGTGAGTTGTCTTCGGATGCCATTAGAGGAACATAAGGTAACAAACTCATTTGATAAAAACTCTCCTCCGCGATATGTTCTTAGACCTCTTATGCAAACATTCTTCTCATTTTTAACTAGATTTTTAAATAGCTTGAATGTAGCAAAGGCCTCGGATTTCTCCGCCATAAAATATACCCAAACTTTACGACTAAAGTCATCAATGAAAGTCAAGATGTACCTCTTGTTGCCATTGGATGTAGGAGAAATTGGTCCATAAATGTCAGCATGAATAAGTTGAAGGATCTCCGTAGCTCGCCATTTGCTTTGCCTTGGAAAAGGATCTCTTGAATTTTTTCCCAAAACACAATCTTCGCAAACCACTTTAGGATCTTTAAGTTGAGGCAGATCAGTCACCATCTGTTTCCCATAGAGTGTCTTGAGTCCCCCAAAACTGAGATGACCATACCGACAATGCCAAAGATAATCCAAGTTGTCAGTGATAGATTGAAAGCACTGCGGGATTGAATTTTTGAGGAAAATATGAACATACGATTCTGAGACATTGGTTTGCATGATGAGGCCTCTTTCTGGATGATAGGTCTTGCACATGTTGTTTTGAATAAGAATGGCTAGGCCATTGTCTTGCAATAGCCCGATGCTCAATAGGTTGTTTTTCAGTTGGGGAACATAATATGTCTCAATAATAATATGTGGAACATCTCCGATTTGCATTCGAATACTTCCTTTTCCCATGACATTGAGATAAGTATTGTTCCCAAGCTTTACCGACTCTCGAAAGTCTTCATTCATAGTATTGAAAAATTCCTTCTTACCACACATGTGGTTACTACATCCTGAATCTAGAAACCAAGCTTCTTCACTAGGATCTTTTTGTACGTCAATATATGCCATAAGAAGCATTTCTTCACTAGTTTCTGCAAAGTGTACTCTTGACTCCTTGCCTCGCTTTGGACACTCATACTAAAAATGCCCTAGATCATGGCAATGATAGCATTTAACAATGGATTTATTGAAAGCTAATCTACCACGACCTCTGCCCCTGCCTCGATATGCACCATGTCCACGACCTCTTCTTCTTGTGTCATCAGTGTACTTCACCCGCAAAGCGTGCTCCTCCACAACATGACATCCTTTGTTCATGAACCAAAAGACTGTTTTGGAGCTCATCAGTTGTCATGTTGACTAAGTCATTAGACTTCTCAATGGAGCAAACAACATAGTCAAATTTGGAAGTCATAGATCGTAGTATCTTTTCAAGCACAACAACATCTTCCATTTTTTCTCCATGAAACCACATTTTACTAACCACGGTGAGAGTTCGAGCAAAATACTCATTCACACATTCTCCTTCCTTCATGTGGAGTTGTGCTTGTTTGACACGAGTTGTCCCTTGATATTTATTCTTTAAAGAGTCTCAAATATCTTTGAGGTGTCTTTCTTCAAGATGGTCTCCAAAATCGAACGATCAATGGCTTGAAAGAGGTAATTCTTGGCTTTTAGATCTTTCAGTTTTTGATCTTTGAGCGTCTTGGTATGTGCAGTGGTGAGGACTGCCTCTGTGACTTCTTCGGGAAGACCATTCTCCACCACACTCCAGTATTTTTTGGAACGCAAGTTTTTTTTCCATAAGCATGGACCAGTGATCATAATGGCCGTCAAGATGAGGAATTGTTGGCTGCACATAATTTCTGTCTGATGCCATTGCTGTTGTTGCTGCAAGTCAGGAAGCTGCTACTCTAGCTCTAATACCAAATGTTAAGTGTAAGCAAAATTGTTTGAAGCAACAACTTGATGTTTATTGAATGAAAGTGGCTATATATATAGCCTTACAACTAGGAAGGGAAAACTGCTCACGTTCAGTGCTAACTAATGTGAGTAATACATGCAAAGAAAGAGCCAAACTCCTAAACCCACTCCCAAATTCCAGGGACTTATTAACAGAACCAAATGACTAAGTCAAACACCATAACAAACTTCAACAACGAACAATTTAACAATAATTTTGATAATGTACCACTGTGGATAGGTAACAATTGTGTTAGGTTAAGTGGGTTTGTGTTGGATTAAATGAGTTGTATCAAAAACCACTCAACACGTACACAAATCGTTTATTAAAAAGGTAAAAATCAAAACAAAAAAAATGAACACGACCTATTTATTTAGCATGTTACCCGACACGGCCCATGTAACCCCCAAATAAATGGGTCGTTTTAGATTAATTCCAGGTTCATGTGATAACCCTTTTATGCCCCACAATTACAGACCGGTTTGACCAATTTAACCCATTTATCATAAAAAAAAATTTGTACACACCAAAAAAAAGAAAAGAAAAACATATTTATCAAAATTTTAAAAGGGTAAATGGGTTGATATGCTTCACTCGAAGACAACTCGTGTAACAGGCGGGTCTAACAAGTTTACACATTTATCACCCAAAGTCATTAAAATTGAACTTAAAACCTACTAATTTCAAGTAGATTCGTATTGGATAATCGGATCGTGTTACATTTTGTTAGGTCTATTTAAAGACAGGATAGATTATGGGCTGGGCTCACATATTCACAGTTATGGAAGTGACCAGGCACCAACCAGGGCCAAGTTTTCCTGGCCCAAGCCTAGCCCAAGATGAGTAACCAACTTGGTCTTTGTTGTTACAGTAAATTAGGCCCATTGTGTTTGTGCTTACTCTATTTATAACGAGTGGTCAAGTTCATTGCAAGGTGAATGATGATATGTGAAAAGTTTTGGACCCCCAAATTTTCATTTGTTGTCAATTTAGGCCCATTATTATTATCATCCATCATTGAATCTCCAGGGCCTCATTGGGTATGTGATCACATACTAGCCACCCTTGATGCTCGATAAATTTAATAATGAATAATTGAAATTGATGGATATATCTATATATATATATATATATATATATATATATTTATATCTATACATACATACAACTAATAAAAGTATCTTAGCAAAAATATACAAATTATCACTATTTTTGTTCGTATTTAAATATACAAATTATCACTATATCCCTATGTATTTAAATAACAAACTAATCTCTAACAAATCATGTAAACTTATCTTTGAAAATTTTTTGAACGGTTATGTTATGCTTAACATGATATATAAAAAATGTTATTCTTTTGTTTTTCAAAACTCTAATACTAATGAACGTCTATAACTCAATTGATACAATACCATTTCTTTATTCACAATTAAAAGAATTTAGTAAAAAACTATTGAGGCACAAAGTCAAAACAAAAAAAAAAACAAAAATTTGACAAAGAAAAAAATTATAGTCTTTACTACTTGGTAGCTCGAATGAAAGAACACAGAAAATGAGTTCATTGGATGTTTATAGTTATGAAGAGAATACAAACAATTTAAGTATAATAAATATAAAATAATATCTAATTTTGCTATATTATTAATTTTTTTATGTATCAAATGTTTCAATAAAAAAATTCACGTTACAATGAATGTGGTGCATTATTAGTCAAAATTAGATTTAGATCCCTTCCATTTTCTTTTAATACAGTGCTAGATAACTGATATGTGTAGGATTTTGAATTTCAATGCACAAAATTTTTTCCTTGTAAGATATTTCCTCATTTATTTTGTTGTTGGTGAACTGTTAGCCATTATTAAGAAATTTTTTTACAAGGGAAAACTCTTATCTATTGAAATTCAAAATCTTACACATGTCACTCATATAGACTATATTGAGGAGAATTGAAGAAAATGGGTAATGGAAGGGATCCAAATCGGTCAAAAATATGAATCCAGAGGTTCTCTTATGTCATCAATGGGCCTTTGGTCTAATAGTACTCATTGTCTTATAAAAATTTTATCTTTTTGAGGTTAAGGGTTCAAGTCCTCCTTTCCGTTCCCTAAAAAAATAAAAAGTTCTATTATGTTAGCACAAACATACGTGTGCAGTTTCCATTGGTGGACTTCCCATTTCCCAAAGGTCACAACCCTAAATTTAGGGGCTACGAACAGCGCCGCTTGGCTTTATTTCCTTTGGACAGTATCATATGTTCCTAAAGTTCTAATTCAAAGGACCTTAAGGGTTCTATATAAAATCACATAAATCATATATTCATAGGTTTCTCTATTCACCATCCAAATCTTTTTCATTATATTTTTATTCCATTTCACTCAATAATAAATTATTTATCATCTATAATATAAAACATAATAAGTTTCAATAAGTTCATTCGATAATTTCAAATAGACTCATTCAACGACTGTCTATATCCTTCTCAAAATTTTTTATATTAAATTCTCTTTCCCTCCAAATTTATCACTTCTCACTTACCGTGCTTTTAGACATAAATTATCTCTAATTAATATACATAAGATCCACTATTTATTAGTGGGTCACTTACTCATACATTATGAATAACTTGTTATTGAGTGTATTGAAGGAAAGTGTAGCGAAAAACATCTATATTATTCTATTTAAGTGATGATGTGGTCAAGCCATATATTATTATAATGTTGTGAAAGTGGGTTAGGTCTGGTGTAGCAATTAGTGGGAAAGAAATGAGGATTCCCCTACTCACGTGATGAGACCTCAAAAACTGGGAATGTGTTGAAAAAGCTACCCACATATTGATCTTTTTACTAATCCACTTACCTCCAAATCATGTCAATGTCAATTTTGAGGGGAAGTTAAACGGTACAATCAGTAATATTTTTTTCAAACAGTTATAACTTTTTTTAAAAAAAATATAATTTTATCATACAAAATAATAATCAACAAAAACAATACCAATTTTTTTTTTTTGGGTACGATAGAGTTTCCCCAATATTGAGTACTTGGGTACATTTCACTAAGGGCATGTTTGTTTGAGGTATAAGGGTGGTATAAAGAAAATAGTACGTGGACCCTACCTTATACCTTGTTTGTTTGACCTTTTTTAGTCGGTATTAATTTTCGGTTCATAATACTGACTCGGCGTGAAAAGTTCCACTAATGCCTTGTACAAGGTGTTCTTTAATACCACCTATCCGATGATATTATATGCATGGTACAAATGAGATGGAGGTATAATAGAGTAAAAAAAACTCAACTGCCCTCATGTACAATTGTCTTTGTAAGGTTATAAGGTTATAATTGTCTTTTTATGGGTCATAGCCGCAATTATTGACTTTTTTAAGTAAGTATTACACAGATAATATTTGTGACAAATAAACAAGGGGAATGATGAAATTATAGTTTAAGACCAGATATAATATACTATTAGATCGGAGTGGAATGAACCTAAATCTTATACTAGAAACGAGAAGGACCTAAATGTTTTTGGGATCCACCTCAATTCCACTCAGCTTCGATACCCTCAAATGTTACATTATAAATCTATATCCAGTCGCATCACTCATGCAAACTCCATGAACGAACTCCTCTCATACTCCAAAAGGAAGTGAAGATATTTGTGTTGAAATATGATATGATTCGTTAATATGATAATAATAGACATAAAATTAAAGAGTTTGATGAGTCTTTTTTAAGGCATTCATTTGATAAATGAATGAACACAATACGACGATTAATAAATAAATCATGCATAGGTGAAATTAATCAAAATTAATACACGATACGATTCATTTATATATAAAACTAAATATAACACTATTTATTAAACACGAATTAATAAACGAATCAAGTGGAAGTGTTGCATACAAGTTCTGGTGTGGATGATTGGGAAAGATCAAACCCATTTGAACCGCTCACATCACAATAGTAATAGCATAAAGACCCTAAGTCGGGGGGTGGCCGTAACAGAAGTATATTACTTTCACATATCTCTCTCTCTAGATATAATGTCTAAATTTGATATAATATGTATCTGATTTAGTGTTGATGAGCCCAAAATTAATTGGGCTAGGCTCAATAAATCAAGAAGACCCAAGTCAATAAAAATCGACCCAGACCGAATGAACTAAGAGGGGCCTATGTCACCAAAGTCATCAAGGAGGAGCCTAAGGGGACACCTCAAGGAGGCGCCGCCCAAGGGGTCACCCAAGAAGGCCCAGCCTAAGGGGATACACCAAGAGGGTGCCGCTCAAGGGGGACACCAAGGAGGCGCTGCCTAGGTATTGGTTATCTGTCTTTCCTTCGCCCTCTTCTCTTTGCCAATCCAGCTTAGTTCAGCTCAGTCGAACCCAGTTCAGAATCCTCCTTCCGAAGGAATAGCAACACTAACCTAGCTCAGGATCCTCCGAAGAAGAAATATGAGTGCATGAGAAAGAATATCGGGATACGCACGAAGATCTAATCCTACCTTAATTATATTTTCCAAAATAGTAGTGACCGTCTCACCCTACTGCCCCAGCAAACCTATATAATGTAAACTCTCTCCACATGAAGAGACAAATCTACACACCCTTAAGACATTTAGACCTCACACATATTTCTCTACAAACATTATCTCTCTCTCTCCCAAGCTTTGTAATACACTCAGAGTTACTCTCTCAGTTACATTATTCATCAATTAAACACCTCTGGCCATCGCTACCATTTCCGAGAGTGGAGTAGGTCACTTGGACTGAACCACTATAAATCTACGTGTTTGCTATTATTTTCTGTTTTGCCATTTATTGTCTGTTACTGCTTATTAATTGCACCTCTTACACATTCTTGACTGTTAATTTTGTATAATACCGATCTGTGCATCATCAAGTGTCACCATCTAAATTTTTCATCAATCAAAGCTACTTATTACCCTCGATTATTGTAAGCAAAAAAAAAAGATACCATCTTTAAAAAAAATGTAAATAATATCATCCATTAGATTTTTGCTTTTATCTTATTAATTTTTTTCTCCAACCATATTTTTCACAATAAAATATTGGATAAACTTTAATTAATTCTGCTTTAAAGTCTTAATTCCTCTGAATTAAAATATGTGACAATTGGCTACATTTAAAATTGTCCCCCTATACATAACAATAAAAAAACAAAAAACTCATTGGATCAAATGGAGATCCGAGGCTATCACTGATTTCAATAGATGCTCCCAAGTATGTCAGGTCAAAAATCTTAAGAATATTATTATTAGGAAAATACTATAAAATTAAAATAAAATTAAAAAATTACAACTCAAATGTATATCATCTATTGGATGACTGGATCCCATTGAAAAATTTGACGAGACCCACTCATCTAAAGAATAATATACATTTGGGTTATAATTTTTTAGATTTCATTTGAATTGTGTAACATTGTTCTTATTATTAACCCAACCAGCCTCTTCGAGGTGTGCAGTAACATTGCTCTATTTTGTTTCTTCATCTTCTTTTTTTTTTGTATGCTAATTAATGGTGGTTATTGGACCCAGATCAAGATCTCCTCACATGCATAAATGGATACAAACTAGGTGATTGATAGAAGTTACAAGAGAAAACTCACCTCCTAAGTGGAGGTGATCATGGTACCCTATGATTTGGTGGTTACTTCGAGGGTTATCTCTAGAAAAAAATTTCTGCAGAATTTTTTAACTAATTCAGGTCTTTCAAAGACATATACTCTCCCTCTCCGTATACTCTCTATCTCTCTTTACATTCTCTTTGGATTAACACCATACACTTTCAGATTTGTGAACGTGAGAATTTAAGAAGGGACTCTAGTAACTGCTTCTTCAACCTAATACAAGATTCAGCTGTGTAAGAAAGCTAGGAGAAGTTCGGGTTTGACATCTGGAGCTATATAACCATTGAAGGGATTCACACCCAGTGATAAACTTTGCCATGCTTGCACACATCAAGCCACATTGGACAATCCTCTCAATCATCCAAGACATTACGAAACTCCCGACCATCAATCTAGATTGGAGGAGGTGTAATGTGAGAAATAAGACCATTAAGAGAGTAACAGGAGCATAATTGATATGTCAAGTGTAGTTTCTCAATAATAGAAAGTTTGGTATCGGATAGCCTTTGAGTGTGTGTGGGTTATATGACGGTTATGACATTTATACTTTTTAAGTAAAAATGTTGTAGTTTATCTCTAATAACAAAAAAATAATAGAAGGTTTACTAAATAAATCAACGTTGTTTGATGAAATGTATATCATCATATAAATTACAGTTATGCGCATGCCATTCCATGAACCAGGCTTCCAGGATTAGCAATCTTCCATAATTTTGTACTTTGTTGTTTATTTAAATACATGAAATAGTTTTGATCATAATTGGCAGCAGCCTCGCTAGGAGTTAACGATCGGACATGCTGCAACTTTGGAATCACGAGGCAATTTTTTTGCCATATAAGAGCATCTTTAATCCATTCTTTATTTCTTCTCTTTCAACTATTTTAGCTAGTCAAATACAAAAAATTCTCGCTAACCCACTCTCTATTTCCTCGTTTAATCCAAATGGCTCACCAAATGTGGTGAGCCATTTGAGCTCTCTAAATTCTCTCTCTACATTTTTTTCTCTCTATCTCTCTATATATATGTTTTCCTTCTTTTAAATTATTGGAAGTTAGTGAAAGTTCAGTGTAGTAGTTGGCTAAAACAGAGAGTGTGGTTGAAGTGAATTTTAAAAAGTGGATAGCTAAAGTAGAGAATATAATATTTAAATATATTTTGAGTAACTATTTTATTGAATATGGTTGAAGATGCTCTAAGGATTAGAGAGGGCATAACACAATTCTTCTTAGAGGAGAGTTGGTTTTTCCGGGTGACTAATCCCTAAAATTTGTTTAACATATATTCAATAGGTCATGTATTCGTGTATATTGGATTGTTTTCAATGTTTATATTTTATGAGTGGGGTTTAGTTTGTACGAATAAAGTCCAGTTCCATTAAGACCCGACGTTTTTTTTTTTTTGATATTATATAAAAAAAGGAAAAACTTCAACCACACCTCCTCTAGTTTGCCATATCTTCAAAGACACTCCCTCTAGTTTATGAATCTTCAATGACACCCCTTATCAGATTTAAATTTTTAACTAAAATGCAAATTTAGTAAATTGCCCATGATATATTTGAGGATAAACTTCAACCACACCCCCTCTAAATATATATATCTTAAATGAGACCCCCTATATTTTTTAATTTTTTTTAAGTATTAAAATTTTGAGTGAATTAAAATTCGATTCAAGTTAATTAAAATTTATTTTTTTACATATTAAAAATTGAGCCAATTAAAAATTATATTTTTTTACGTATTAAATTTGGGCTAATTAAAATTCTATTTGAGCCAATTAAAAATTCTATTTGAGCCATTAAAGTCAAATTTTAATCAACTCGTATTGAATTTTAATCAGCCAAATTTTAATACATAAAAATATAAATTTTAATCGACTCGAAAGCGAATTTTAATCTCGCTAACAACTCGGGTAGAGTTCAAATCGACTCAAATTTTAATATGTAAAAAATATATTTTAATAGGTTCAAATTTTAATACGTTAAAAAAATAAAATTTATTCAACTTCAATCGAATTTTAATTGGTTCAAATTTTAATATGCAGAAAAATAAATTTTAATCGACTCGCATTTTAATAAAATTTTATGTAAAAAATTACTTGAGATTTATGTAGGGACATTTTTGGTATTTTGGATTAATTTTTTTTGTTAGAAATAATATTTTAATGGTAGGGGGTGTTAGTGATGTTTAAATATAAACTAGAAGGGGTGTCATTGAAAATTTAGAAACTAGAGGGGTGTCTTTGAAGATATGGTAAACTAGAAGGGGTGTGGCTGAAGTTTTTCCATAAAAATATAATTTTTAAAAGTTAAGTTATACATTTATGACTTATCTAACATGACCTTTAATAATATTATTTGAATTATACCTTAACTCCTCAAAATATTTTTACTTAACTTCAAAATGGTGTAATTTTTTATATAATATATATTTTTTTGTATTCCTTAATTTTGAATATTAAACAAAATGAGCCATTAAAATGATATTAATGGACATTGTGCGTCAGAGGGTAGCTGACCATCTGTAAGATGTTCCAAAAAACACATCATCATTAAAGAGACAGCATGAGGTGCAATTGCTATAATGTTTCTTGTGCTTCAAGATTATTCGATTGGTGTCATCAATTTTTTTTAAATTAGAATCACTTATCTAATGATTCTTATTGATTTGGGATGTAAATTTAGATTACAAATTTGAATTATATAGCATTACTCTATCGAAACACATTTTATGATATCATACAACAATTACTATATTCAAAAGGTAAAGTAAGTAGCAGCTTAATTTACTAAAGTTGTATCAAAATAGACGGATTAATCTTAGTACTTTAAAATAGATCATAACATTTAAGTAGTAATTCTTGACGCAAATTGTGGTGGACCAAAATAGTATTTAAAGTGTAAATACTGACTTTTTGGTTGACTTTGAGCTTAAATTAAAATGGGACATGCTCATCGTTTTGAGTAAATTTTTGTGAGTTTGTGTTCTACTCCATGAAGAGAATAACGTAGTATATTCACTTACTCAAATTGAGTAAGAAATGAATGAGAAAATAAACTTCAAAGTGACCCAATTGAATTATGAAAATAGAGGTTTTGCAATGTGAGATTTGACACTAATCCCATATTTGGCCCTAAGGAATAGCACACTTTTATAAGCGGTACGAGTGCCTACATGTCATAGGTTCGATCACACATGCGCCCGCCTCGCCAAGACTCGGTCAGGCTCAGGTACGGGTGTGGTTTAGACTCAACCTTATCTTTTTGGAGAAATTTGTTTAACGAATTGGGCGTGAATTTTTTAATTCGGAATTTAATTTTTGGTGCTTGCTGGAATTCAAATTTCACACCCGTTCAGATTTAATCTTCCCTCCAATCCAAAATTTAGAATTTGCGTATATTCGGCAGACTTCCATGGTGTCTTCTAGGCTGCATGCATCTTCTGGGTTGTGTATGTTCGCATGGTGAATGTTCAAAACAGTCACTAGTTTGTTTACATATACCTAGGCTCATTACCAATCTGATTTTTCAATTTTTAGTATTAAGGCAATCATTAGTACATCACATTTTTTGCATTAAGACAGTCTGCATATCAGAGAGTACACACCACAATTTTTGGTTCGTTGGGCTATTAAATTGGAGTGCCATTTCTATTCGTGTAAAAATTATTGTATCTTGAGAAACAGATACTTTGATTTTCATAAGCACCAAGTGTGGGGACGAAATCTGCCTTAAGAACTTAATGTCAAATACTAGCCTTAATGTGCAGAAAATTCAATAACAGTTCTTAATTATCAAACGAATCAATTTAAACTTTGGGTTAATTACATATTTATGTGCTGCTATTTCATTCTTACCTATAATTATAACTATTACGTTATTACTTGTAACTGTTTCGGTTTTATCGATTATTGTCTTATTCTAAGTTACATGATAAAAATAAGAGATTTCAAATTTTATTATTTTTGGGAAACCAC
The DNA here is from genome assembly GCA_023539305.1 of Ilex asprella. Classification (NCBI taxonomy): domain Eukaryota; kingdom Viridiplantae; phylum Streptophyta; class Magnoliopsida; order Aquifoliales; family Aquifoliaceae; genus Ilex; species Ilex asprella. Next base: position 26,780,095 of record CM042194.1, read on the forward strand.
AAATAACAAATTGTTACGCAGACACGAAATCGAAAGAAGTTTTTATAATTGTGTATGAATATTGAATTAACTTCGGGACCACATAACTAAATTTAATAAGACACCCAATTACCAACTCTTATCCTCAATTTGATGAAGACATAGAGAGACGAGGGAGTCATATATGCTTCTTGTGTTATGAAAATTACTTTTAAGAGTAATGTTACATAGACTTAAAAATTAGATTTGATAATCACAATCATTGAATAAGTAGTGAGTCTCAATAAATGCTAGAACTCACAGTAAAATTAGTGACTATAATTATCAAGTCTAATTTTTAAGTTCACGTAGTATTACTTTATTTTTAATCATTTTTAGTAAATCTTCCTTAAAGTATGCATATATATCTTTTAATTTGGTCAATCTCCATTCCCTATTTTGATTTGTTTCACTTTTAGTTGGTCCCTACCTTTGAATTCATGGTTTCGCCCGGGGCTCAATGATAGGTGTACCTGTAAATACCAGTGCCCAATGCTGCCTCAAATTACCACATAAAGGGCCTACTTATGTATACACACACATTCATATATATATATATATATATATATATATATATATATACATACACACGTAATACAGTGACA
>CM042194.1:26781117-26803565 GCA_023539305.1 Ilex asprella
ATATATATATATATATATATATATATATATATATATGTATAATATTTTCTAAATCATTCATTTGACAAAAAATACTATTACGGGGATATAATCCATTGCAACATTTGAAATTATAGTGGGTCTCGTTCAATGTTAGACTTCTCCGATAATCTAATTGTTACCATAAATTTGATCTTCAAAATAGATCTTTGTAGCATTGGTCATAAACTTAATGTATTGAAATACCTTGCTAGTTGCTATGATATTCAAAATGACAAAAGGCTCATCGACCACTACATGGACTCAATGTCAATGAAACTCAATCATAGGAGGAACAAGAAAATAATCACATACAAACTATTAATAGCATAAAAAACCTTCATGGTCAAAATATGTCTCCAAGTGTATGTGTGTAAAACCTTCATGGTCAAAATATGTCTCCAAGTGTGTGTGTGTGTGAGAGAGAGAGAGAGAGTCCACTGGCTGTTTCAAAATAAAAATGGTTGGATGGGAAGCAAACACTGATTTGGGGTTGGAGCAAACTGTTCTCACACTCTCGTGTTCTCTGATGGAGTCAAAAACAATCCTAAACTGAGCAAACCACACATATAATTATTTTGAAGTGATAAACACATTTTCAAGCAATGGACAGCTGATGTCTCTCCTCTCCTCCCTGCGCGTGACCTGTTCTAAGCATCACCTCCCTTATTATAATCCATAATGCACACATATAAATGCAGAAAGAGAGATAGAGGTGGTGGACATTGTTGCAGCTTGCAGATCTCTAGGTATTCCCTTGGTTCATTTGTTTATTATATTCCTTTGAAAAAAATTATGCTTCAACCCTCTCAACTATACTCACCCTCCCATATCATCCGCTCAACTATTATATTTCCAAATTACACCTTTAATTTCACATTGCCCTTTAATTATCACATCTCTTATATTGCACATCTTATTATGTTTGTTAGTTTTACGTTATCCCGACATTGGAAAATTATATTTTATTGTACATCTCGTTTTTTTTTTCATCCAAAACTTGATTAACCTTAGGTTTTGAGGTAATGTAAAACTAATTTGAATAGTTTAGAGGTTTGGCACTCGTGTAATTTCTTTCTCAAAATAAAGTTTGCCTTTTTTTTTTCGTGAAGATATTATAATGCTTTGGAAAGATTGTATGGTTGGGATAAAAGCCATAAATCAAACGTGAAGTGGAAAACACTAAGTGAGATTAGAACCATAGAAAACTCAATAGTTAAGAGGATGAAGTAAAAGTGGGTACATAATTGAGGGGTCAAAGTGTAGTTTATCTTATTTCTTTGGTACGACTTCGGTTTGTCCCCTGTTGTGCTGTAGTAGAATTCAACCTAGTACCACCAAGTGTTTAGTTCTTTGAGTTTGAGTTCAAACCAAGCAAACAAGAAAAACAACTTACACAGAGAAAGAGAGACAAAGAGAAGAAGCAGCCAAACCCAAATGATGCAAACCCGAGAAGAAAGGCTTGGAAATTGAGGCCAATGTCGATGCCCAGCTCGAGGCAATCCTCCAATCCCAACCATGACCACAACCAAAACCACCTCTCTTCATCATTTTTTACCACCCCTCCACCACCTTTATTCTTCTCCTTCACTCTCCTCTCAACCCTTTTCACCCTCACAACAACCACCACCACCGCCACTGCCACCCCTAACCATGAAGCCATTGCACTCTTGTCATGGCTACACACCTCTCCATCACCACCACCTTCTTTCTCATCAAACTGGAATTCACTAGACCCCAACCCATGCAACTGGTCTTATATAACTTGTTCTCCACAAGGCTTTGTCTCTGAAATCAATATTCAATCACTCCCTCTTCAGCTTCCAATCCCCTCCAACCTTTCTTCATTCACACACCTTCAGAAACTCACAATTTCCGATGCAAACCTCACCGGAACTATCCCAGCCGACATCGGAGACTGCCATTCCCTCACCATTATCGACCTTAGCTCGAACACCCTTGTGGGTCCCATCCCAGCAGCCATTGGAGACCTTCAAAACCTCGAAGACTTGATTCTGAACTCAAACCAGCTCACCGGAAAAATCCCAGTTGAGCTAAGCCACTGCCAAAACCTCAGAAACATTCTCCTTTTCGATAACCGTTTAGGTGGGACTATTCCTCCAGAATTAGGCCAGTTATTGAGCCTTGAAGTCCTCAGAGCCGGAGGGAACAAAGACATGGCTGGAAAAATCCCCGACGAGCTCGGAAACTGCGGTAACCTCACCGTCTTAGGCCTTGCCGACACCAGAATTTCAGGGTCTTTACCGGCGTCGCTGGGTAGGCTTAGCAAGCTTCAGACATTGTCAATCTACACTGCAATGCTCTCCGGTGAAATACCACCGGAGATAGGTAACTGTTCTGAGCTTGTGAACTTGTATTTATATGAAAATGGTCTTTCGGGTTCAATTCCATTAGAGCTTGGGAAGCTTCAAAAGCTCGAAAAGTTGCTGTTATGGCAGAACACTTTCGGTGGGGTTATTCCAGAAGAGATTGGAAATTGTAGTAGTTTGAAAATGCTTGATTTCTCTTTGAATAGTTTATCTGGGTCTATACCTTGGTCCTTTGGAAGACTTATTGAGCTTGAAGAGCTTATGATTAGTGATAACAATGTCTCTGGTTCAATTCCTTCTGTTCTTTCAAATGCTAAAAATCTTTTACAATTGCAACTTGATACAAATCAGATTTCTGGGTTGATTCCTCCTGAGATTGGAGGGTTATCAAAACTTCTTGTGTTCTTTGCTTGGGAAAACCAGCTTGAAGGAAGCATACCTTCAAGTTTGGCTAGTTGTAGTAGCCTCCAGTCACTGGACTTGTCTCACAATTCACTCACTGGTAGCATACCACCAGGCTTGTTTCAACTGAAAAAATTGACTAAGCTTCTCTTGATTTCTAATGATATTTCGGGTTCAATACCACCTGAAATTGGTAACTGTAGGTCTCTGGTGAGGCTAAGGTTAGGGAACAATCGCATTGGTGGTGAAATTCCTAAGGAAATTCGGGGTTTGAAAAGCTTAAACTTCCTTGATTTGTCTGGAAATCGCCTTTCCGGGCCTGTGCCAGATGAGATTGGAAGTTGCACAGAATTGCAGATGATAGACCTTAGCAACAATACACTGGAAGGTCCCCTGCCTAATTCTTTGTCTTCACTGTCTGGGCTGCAAGTTTTAGATTTTTCGAGTAATCAATTTGTGGGTCCCATTCCAGCAGGTTTTGGCCGCCTAATTTTGTTGAACAATCTTATTCTGAGTAGGAATTCATTCTCAGGATCGATTCCTCCATCACTGGGCCTCTGTTCCAGTCTCCAGTTGCTTGATCTTAGCAGCAATCAGCTCTTGGGAAACATCCCAATGGAGTTGGGTAAAATTGAGGCCCTTGAGATTGCCCTCAACCTCAGTTGCAATGGACTTACTGGACCTATCCCGGCTCAATTATCTGCACTCAGCAAGCTTTCCATACTAGACTTATCACACAATAAGCTTGAGGGAGACTTGAGTCCACTAGCCGGGCTTGGCAATCTTGTCTCTCTCAACATCTCTAACAACAACTTCTCTGGTTATCTTCCGGACAACAAGCTCTTTCGACAATTATCGGCATCAGACTTAGATGGAAACCAAGGCCTATGTTCATTTGGCCGTGACTCGTGTTTCTTGAACAATGTCCCTGGAACAGGAGGGAAAAGTGAAAATGATGCAAGGAGGTCAAGGAGGCTTAAATTAGCAATTGCATTGCTTACCACGATGACAATTTCAATGGTGATCATGGGAACAATTGCAGTGATTCGGGCACGGAGGACCATTAGAGGTGATGATGATTCAGAAATGGGAGAGTCATGGCCTTGGCAATTCACTCCATTCCAGAAGCTAAATTTTTCGGTTGACCAAGTGTTGAGATGTCTAGTGGATTGCAATGTGATTGGAAAAGGGTGTTCAGGAGTTGTTTATCGTGCTGATATGAACAATGGTGACGTTATTGCAGTGAAGAAGCTTTGGCCAACAACAATTGCAGAAGCCAGTGGGTGTAAAGATGACAAATGTGGAGTTCGAGATTCCTTCGCTGCAGAGGTGAAAACACTCGGCTCTATACGACATAAGAACATCGTTAGGTTCTTAGGTTGTTGTTGGAATCGAAACACAAGATTGCTCATGTATGATTATATGCCAAATGGAAGCTTAGGTAGTCTCTTACATGAGAGGCAGGGAGACCCCTTGGAGTGGGAATTGAGATACCAAATTTTGTTAGGGGCTGCACAAGGCCTTGCATATTTACACCATGATTGTGTCCCTCCTATTGTTCATAGGGACATCAAGGCCAATAACATCCTTATTGGTCTTGAATTCGAGCCTTACATTGCAGACTTTGGCCTTGCCAAGCTCGTCGATGATGGTGATTTTGCTCGCTCCTCCAATACGGTAGCAGGTTCCTATGGATATATTGCTCCTGGTAAGTATCCCTCTCTGCAGCATAGTGGAATACTATTCTGCTTTCTTATTTCAATCTTCATCTACCAAAACTCGAAGAAAAAACTACATATATTTATTGCATTTAATTTAACATCTTAGCTTAGACAAACTTCAATGTGAACAGGCATAAAGATTGGTTCAGCATAGGATCATAAATTGTACTATTTACAACAATGTCATCAATCAGAATGCACTAATTTTGCTGATTTTTTTCAGAGTACGGGTACATGATGAAGATCACAGAGAAAAGCGACGTTTATAGCTATGGTATAGTTATGTTGGAGGTGTTGACAGGGAAGCAGCCAATCGATCCAACGATACCAGATGGACTCCATGTAGTGGATTGGGTGAAAAAGAAAACGGGAAGCACTGATGTCCTTGACCCGAGCTTACTATCACTGCCTGAATCCGAGATTGAGGAAATTATGCAAGCATTAGGCGTAGCGATATTATGTGTAAATTCATCCCGCGACGAAAGACCTACAATGAAAGATGTGGCTGCAATGCTCAAAGAAATCAAGCATGAAAGAGAGGAGTATGCAAAGGTTGATGTGCTCCTCAAAGGCTCTCCGGCAGCCAGTGCTTGTGAAAATAAGAACGCTACTGGAGTTCCGGCAACATCATCATCAACACCAGCAATGAGAAGTTTGTATCCAAATAGCAGTAACACAAGCTTCTCAGCATCCTCATTGCTTTACTCATCTTCCTCTGATACCAGAATGGGATTCAAGTGATCATAACTTTCAGGGCTATCTCTAAAGCATTAAGGAAGTTTGTCATCTTATGTTTACTTTCTGTAGTTTCAAAGTTCTTTTTTTGTTTAGTTCTGATGTAAAAATGAAAAGGGTGATAGCGGCAAGGATTAAAATTTCATTTGCCAAAACGTCCAAAATGTTTCTGTTTTCAAGGAGATCGAAACAAATCAGTGATATAATTAAAATTTTAATCCTTTGAGGTATTTCATAATATTTTCAACTTGTTTTGTAATATTTGAATTCATTTGCATAATTATTTCGGAATGTTTTAAGATACTTTAGTATATTTTGACTAATATTTTGAACAATTAATTCTTAAATTTTTATTTTTTTTTCATTCTATTTCTGAAATGGGTCGAAACATTTTTGAAATAAGTCGAAACGTTTTCACTCCCTAAGTAATTAAAATAATTCACCGAAATAAAATTTTGATCCAACTATAACTAATTGGAGGAGACCAAATGAAGCCAGCAAATGCAATTTTGGGTTTCCCAGTGTTTATTAACAGCATGTATAACCTAGTCAAATTATCCTGGTTTTAACTTTTAAGTGACAAGTACATCTTTCAAACATCTGGAAAAAAAAAAAAAACATATTTGTGGAGCCCATGTTGAATTATAATTTAGGATGATAGATTTGGTTCATTATGCCCATAAAATGAATGCTCCAGCTTGAAGTTTGATACTATATATTGATAATGACGTGTGATTATCATTGTAACAGAAAATTACTAGATGATGTTGTTAAGAAATATAGGGTTATTTTAATTATTAAGGTTAGAATAGTCTTTTATTTTATTTATTTGTTTAGCCTATATATAGTTTCTTTGTATTTAGGTCAAAACACTTCTTTTTATTCAATTAAATTATGCAGTATCATTGAAACTCTAGCCTAATCTTTTCCTATTTCTTGCATTTCTCTTGATTGTTTAACATGGTATCAGAGCTAAATTTCATGGGACGAGGCTTAATCTCAAACACAACTTCCGCGGATCCAACTTGGAGGATATTCGTTCTGATTTGGAAATCTAGTATTTCGTTTTCCCTTCTTTTGCAATCTGGTTTTCTTTGTTTGTTTGATTATGACTACTGAAAGAGACGATTCGCTTCAGTCTGTGAGTGTGAGGTTGGATGGAAAGAATTATTCGTATTGGAGTTATGTGATGAGAATTTTTTTTAAAGGTAAACATATGTGGGGATATGTTAGCGGAACTTCTGTGAAACTTAAGAATACTGATGAGGATTATGCTACGTTGATAGATGCCTGGGAAGCAAATAATGTAAAAATTATTACTTGGATTAACAATTCTGTTGAGCATTCTATAGGTACACAGTTGACAAAGTATGAGTCAGCAAAGGAGGTTTGGAATCATCTGCAAAGGTTATTCACTCAATCAAATTTTGCAAAGCAGTATCAATTGGAGAATGACATACGAGCTCTTCAGCAGAAGAATAAGAGTATTCAAGAGTTTTATTCTGCTATGACAGATCTTTGGGATCAATTGGCTCTTACAGAATCGGCAGAATTAAAGGCATGTGGTGCCTATATTGATCGTAGAGAGCAGTAACAGTTGGTACAATTTTTAACAGCACTTCGCAGTGATTTTGAAGGACTTAGAGGTTCAATTCTGCATCGTTCTCCACTTCCTTCTATTGACTCAGTTGTCAGTGAGTTATTGGCTGAAAAAATACGTCTTAAATCTTATTCTGAAAAGGGAACTCTTTCTACTTCTAATTCTTCTGTGTTAGCAGTACCTCCTAAGTCATTCTCTAATAATCAGAATAAGCCTTACACAAGGGTTGTCTTCGACGAGTGCAGTTTCTGTAAGCAAAAAGGTTATTGGAAGGCTCAATGTCTTAAGTTGAGACAACAGAATCAATCACAACAGCAATCTCAAGCTTGGAAACTTGGCAATCAGTCACAGTCTAATGCTCATAGACCACCTCAGGGTTACAGACCACCACAGTCTAATACTGCAGCAGTAGTTTCATCAGGTCCTTTCACCGATCTTAATACTATGGCTGAGCAATTTCAGAAGTTTCTCTCCTTACAGCGACAAGCTATGTCTGCTTCTTCTTTCGTAGGTCAGTTGTCTCAGAGTTTTTCAAGTATGTCACATTCTGTATGGGTCTTGGATTCTGGTGCTTCACATCATATGTCTCCAGATTCTTCATCTTTTGTTTTTGTGTCTCATTCATCTTCTATTCCTGTTATGACTGCTGATGAAACTCATATGCCTTTAGCAGGTGTTGGTTCTGTTGTCACACCTCACTTGTCTCTCCCTAATGTTTATCATATTCCGAAACTCACATTAAATCTTGCATCTGTTGGTCAGTTATGTGATTCTGGTAATTTAGTCACCTTTTCCTCTTCTTCTTGTTATGTGTTGGATCTGAAGTCTCAGAAGCTAATTGGGACAGGCCGTAGGAAGGGGGACTATATATTTTGGATGAGTTAAAAGTGTCAGTTGCTGTTGCTGCTACTAGTGTTGATTTATCTTCTTTTTGTTTAAGTTCTTCTTCTTCTAGTTTTTATTTATGGCATTCTCGTTTAGGTCATGTTTCGTCTTCTCGTTTGAGATTTTTGGCATCCACAAGGGCCTTAAGAAATTTACAAACTTGTGATATTTCTGATTGTAGTGGATGTAAACTGGCAAAATTTTCAGCTTTACCTTTTAATCGAAGTATTTCTGTTTCTTCTTCTCCATTTGATTGGATTCATTCTGATGTATGGGGACCTTCTCCTGTTGCCACAAAAGGAGCGTCTCGATATTATGTGTCTTTTATTGATGATCATACTCGTTATTGTTGGATTTATTTAATGAAACATCGTTCTGAATTCTTTGGGATATATACAGCATTTCGAGGTCTTGTCAAAACTCAACATTCTGCTGTTATCAAATGTTTTAGATGTGATTTGGGTGGGGAATACACTTCTAATGAATTTTTTGAATTGCTTGCCTTAGATGAAACTATTTACTAAACTTCGTGTACAGATACTCCTGAACAAAATAGTTTTGCTGAAAGAAAACATAGGCACATTGTTAAAACTGCTCGTTCTCTCTTGTTATCTGCTTCTGTTCCTAGTATGTTCTGGGGTGAAATTGTTCTTACTGCTGTATGTTTGATTAATACAATTTCATCTTCTAATATTTCAGGCGTTTCTCCTTTTGAAAAGTTGTATGGGTATGTCCCTGATTATTCTTTCTTTAGAGTTTTTGGTTGTACTTGTTTCGTTCTTCGTCCTCATGTAGAACGTAGCAAGCTGTCCTCTCGATCTGCTATTTGTGTTTTTCTTGGTTATGGTGAAGGTAAAAAAGGGTATCGTTGTTTTGATCCAATAACTCAGAAACTTTATGTGTCTCGTCATGTTATTTTTCTAGAGCATATACCTTTCTTTTCTATTCCATCAACTACTCATAACTTGACTAGATCTGATCTTATTCGTATAGATCCTTTTTCTAAGGATTCTGATAGTTTGTCATCTCAAATTTCTAGTACTTCAATTCGTACTGATCATTCTGCAGGTACTGACACTTTACTCTCCAACACACCTGAAGCTCCCTCTTCTCCTATGGTCTCTCAAGCTCCGTCTGAGACCGTGGATCCACCTCTACGTCAATCCATACGCATTCGTAAGTCCACAAAGTTACCAAAATTTTTTTATTCTTGTTATTTTTCATCTTTTACTTCCTTTTTAGCTTCTATTCATTGTCTCTCTGAGCCCTCTTCCTATAAAGAGATAATTCTTGATTCTCGTTGGCAGCAAGCTATGGATGAGGAATTTTCTACTTTGCATAAGACAAGTACTTGGAATTTGGTTCCTCTGCCTCTTGGTAAGAGTGTTGTTGGTTGTCGTTGGGTGTATAAGATCAAGACTAATTCTGATGGATCTGTTGAGCGATACAAAACTAGGTTGGTTGCAAAAGGGTACTCTCAACAGTATGGTATGGATTATGAGGAGACATTTGCTCCTGTTGCAAAAATGACTACTATTCGTACTCTTATTGCAGTTGCTTCGGTTCGTCAGTGACATATCTCTCAGCTTGATGTTAAAAATGTCTTCTTGAATGGAGATCTTCAAGAATAAGTTTATATGGCGCCCCCTCCTGGTGTTTCACATGATTCTGGGTATGTTTGTAAGCTCAAGAAAGCATTATATAGTCTCAAACAAGCACCTCGTGCTTTGTTTGAGAAATTTTCTATTGTGATCTCTTCCCTTGATTTTGTTTCTAGCAGTCATGATTCTGCTCTTTTTGTTAAGTGCACTGATACAGGTCGTATCATTCTGTCTTTATATGTTGATGATATGATTATTACTGGTGATGATATTAATGGTATTTCAGTTTTGAAGACAGAGTTAGCTAGACAGTTTGAAATGAAGGATTTGGGTTCTCTAAGATATTTCTTGGGCATTGAGGTAGCCCACTCACCCAGAGGTTATCTTCTTTCTCAGTCGAAATATGTTGCAGATATTCTTGAGCGGGCTAGACTTACTGATAATAAGACTGTAAATACTCCCATTGAGGTTAACGCAAAGTATTCTTCTTCTGTTGGTTTACCTTTGTCAGATCCTACTTTATACCGTAATAATGTTGGGAGCTTGGTATATCTCACTATTACTCGTCTAGATATTGCATATGTTGTTCATGTTGTTAGTTAGTTTCTCCTACTACAGTTCATTGGGCAGCTGTTCTTCGTATTTTGCGGTATCTTCGGGGTACAGTCTTTCAGAGCCTTTTACTTCCATCCATCTCTTCCTTGGAGCTGCGTACATACTCTGATGCTGATTATGACAGTGATCCCACAGATCGCAAGTCTATTACTAGTTTCTGTATTTTTTTTGAGTGATTCTCTTATTTCTTGGAAGAGCAAGAAACAATCTATTGTTTCTCAATCTTCAACCGAAGTAGAATATCGTGCTATGACATCTAATACCAAAGAGATTGTTTGGTTACGTTGGTTACTTGCAGATATGGGAGTTTTTCTTTCTTATCTCACTCCTATGTATTGTGACAACTAGAGTTCTATTCAGATTGCTCACAACTCAGTTTTTCATGAACGAACTAAGCACATTGAGATCGACTGTCACTTTACACGTTATCATCTCAAGCATGACACCATTACTTTGCCCTTTGTTTCTTCTTCTTTGCAGATTACAGATTTTTTTACTAAGTCGCATTCTATTTCCCGTTTTCGTTTTCTAGTTGGCAAACTCTAGATGCTTGTAACTGCCGCATCGTGAGTTTGAAGGGAGATGTTAAGAAATCTAGAGTTATTTTAATTATTAAGGGTAGAAAAATCTTTTATTTTATTTCTTTGTTTAGCCTATATATAGTCTCTTTGTATTTAGATTAAAACACTTCTGTGTATTCAATTAAATTATGCAGTATCAATGAAACCCTAGCCTCCTCTTTTCCTATTTCTTGTATTTCTCTTGATTGTTTAACAGATGTCATATAAGAATGTCTTAAAATGATAAGAGTATTAGATGATGACAGGAGCTTCTAAGTACCCATTTGATGGTGTTAACTTACATAGATGGGCAAAGCATTTGGATTATGCTGAACAATATGAATTTGAGCTACAAGGCTCGTGAGGATTATGATAAAGATATGGGGGGGGGGTTGGGATAACTAGCACAGAGAATGTATAGTAGTTCACCGGCCCGAGAGCTCGGCTAATCCACCATTTTTTATGGAGGCTTTTGCTCCTTGAGTTCTTTATTAATGGCGTGCGGAGTTTACAATGTGTTTCTCTCTCTTATTTTCGAGGCATTGTACAGTATTTATAGAGTTGCTCTTTCTTCAGTGGGATCTGTACCGAGATCCTTGCCTTTCATCCGTAGTATCCTCCTTAATTTTAGGAGAGGATCTTGATTGATTGAGAATCTTGTGTTTTGAATATAACTTGACCGTTGTTTCGGGGGTGCCCTCTATTATCCAGCTGTTTCCTTCTTGCTTCTTTGACCGCTTGCTCTGATGGAGCTCGAGGTCTGGACCACTGAGCTCTTGGCGTTTTGTCTGACCCCCTTCTCTGAACTCATACTTAGAATTTATTCTAGGTATCATCACCATTGATGGCAGTTAGATGTACAGCTGAGCCATTCTTTATTTGAACGGCCCGACTCGACCCATTGACCAATCGAGGTCTCCATCAACTTGGCTCTAGACATATTCAACAGAACATTAACGCTCTTCATGAAGATCTAAGTTAAATCATGAAGTATGTTCAAAATTTATGTGTTCTCTTATGTATATTCGTAAAAAAAAAAAGTTGAAGTCATGAAAATTTTTGGTTGAAAAGATTTAGTAATGTTTCAAAGAAGCATAAAATGTAGAAATCGAAAACAGATACAAACATATAAGTTGCTCATCTTAGTATGGTCACTATGTTTTACACAACTTTGCTGATTTACTTGCCAACAACTTTGTCTTTGATCTTTTCAGTGATGGTATTGGCTGTTTCAGAAGCAATCTTGGCTGTTCCCCAAGCTCCTTGGACTTTTTCCTTTGCTTTCTCTGTTGTTTCTGATACCTTCTCAGTCACTACTTTGGTCATTTTGGTCACCTGAGCTCCCAAACACATTAATCAAAAGGTAAATATACAGGCAACAATACACAAGTTGGGACTATGAACAAGAATGTAATGGTAAAGGCATAACCGACGAGATGCTTAAAGTTATATATTGGAAATGTATGAATATTTTCTTCATTCTTGCCCCTTCAAAATGCAAACTTACGTGTATTTTTGTTCCAAAATCTTTCATATAGATGACAGATGTACATAACATAGAAATCATATTTGAAAAAGGTGAATAATTTAGTTAGAGCAGCGGGTGTTATAGCGAAACTGATTAGAAATGAGAGTAAATCAGCAATAGATCTATTTTCTGTTCCAGTCATCTCTACAAAATTTTCTATTGAAGGTTCATTTATGGTAGAATGCTAATAAAACTTGATTTTGACATTTTATATAAATAGGTTTTTCGCACTTCGCTCTCCGAAAGATGTCTTGATTCCCATTTTGTATACCAAAATATTATTTTTTCCACATTGCACTCTGAATGTCATAAATTAGTTTCAATATAGCCTTTGGACTAACATCCATTTCAAATTTTGTTAAAAATTGATGCACTTGCCACCCACGTGTGTTGCTCTTAGGCAAAAAATGTAAACTCATAATTCACCCCGATAAACCCTTGCTAGTGGGATTATGAGGCCTCTGGTTGTGCTCATTATTCCTCTCAAGAACGAACTTAACTAGACTAGCATAGTGGTCAACCACTGAACCCTAATGTGAACTCCAATACTCAAACTTCAAACCTCAAGGTGAGAAGTTCGGTCGGTACCCCACTTGATGGTAGCATATTACTTAATTTATTAGGATTACATTCAAAACTGCAGATATGGTTTAGGGAGGATTACATTTTCAGCAGTGGAGCTGGCCATGTCTCTCACGAATTCACTGGTCTTCCTCACTTCTCTTGCCCCTTCTTTCACTGCCTCTGCTGCTTCTTTAACTTCTCTTGCTCCTTCTTTATCTGATTTGGACTGTTAATTATCATTCAACAATTATTATTACCACTAATATATTATGCACGAGATCACCAACAAGTAACAAAACAAAACAAAAAAAAACTTAAAATCAACCCCTGACATGCGTCATTGGTAACTATCCACCAACTCTTCAATAACTAACCAGAACTTAGAATTGTTTAATTCAAAACCTAAGGTTCTCTCCAATCAGAAGCTACCATTTATCATTTGTAAGTTGTAACCACCCATCGACTCTTCGATAACAAACTACTATTTTTTTAAATTTATTCATAAAAATTACTTTTAACAACCCAAAAAATTTCTAGAATTATTTATTTAATTTTTCAAGTGATAAAATAAAAAGACGAAAGGAGTGAATAAAAAAAATAGAACAAGAGACACGAATTATAATTCCGTGTATTGCATGGGGAGGTCCGCTAATAATTCATTAAATCAAAGTCACTAACCAATAATCTCTAAAAGTTCAACATTGACCGTAAAACACAACTTAGGATTTGATGATGATCATAATCAAATTCAAGATCAATAGGTTCAATTCTAATCCTACTACGGTTTAGACCACTACAACACCTATAAATACAGCTCCACTCGATGTGTATGGCACTCTTCTTCTTCAAACATTCAATTTATTTGAGTTTTTTACTGACTTAAGCATCAGATGGTCGATCTACAAAACTCATCCAATCTCTAACTTTCCTCAATCAACTTCGTAGAATCATAACTGATGACGTTTAAGTCATTTCTTAACTATGCTGTAGCTTTCTACACGAAATGAAGCTATATATGTTACTAAAATCAAATAAAGTTACGCCATGAATGGGGAAAATCAATGAAACTATATATGACTCACTCTTTGAAAAGATTTTGTACAACTGACAATGCCCCTTGGGCTCCAAGGGCTTTTGGCTCCGCCATGAATGCTATTTGGAAGCTTTACTGCTAGTTTAAAGCTTGACATATCTCTCTCTTGCTATGTTGCTATGGATGTTCTATTCTCAACTAAAACAGTTGATGTCTTCATGGGTCTTGATCTAGGTCAGTTTTATAAACAAAGACAATAAAGTGACACTTGTCAATCCTCAAGTTTTCTCTCTCAAAAGTTGAGAAAAATTCTCTGTTTTGTGGTTGCTAAATGCCTTAAGTTTTGCATTGATCCCTTTTTTTCTGCTATTTTGAGGGAGAGTTAATCATCTGCACTAAGTTGGCATACATATAGGTAGATCAATCATCTCGTATTTATAGAAAATTTCTTTCAATTTTTTTCAATGGTAAATCAACCATCGACATCGTGTGTTAATAAAAAACTCATTCATATGTGGTGGTTCTCATTTTAACTCATAAACAATGACTCATCATTAAAAAAAAATTAGAGGAAACCGTATTGAAAAAAATACAATTCTATAGTGAAAAATTATCAGTAATGTTACACTAAACTCATTTTTTTGTCGACTTTCTCTCAATTACGTGGACTGTTAGATCACTGGTTCTCATTAGACCCACTAATCAGCCCCTAATATATTGTGGTTGTACCGCATTGTTTGGTAAGAGCAATATTATTGACAAAGATTCTCTCTATTACACTTTAACTCAATAATAGATCATTAACTGTGTATGAATGTGTGTTCCAAATGTCAATAGTGAGTCTCATTTTTAGAAAGCACGGATACAAGTACGACACAATACTGAATACATTAGGATACACCTACATATTTATAAATACATATATATGTATATGTATATGTATATAATAGAATGTTATTACAACACTACGGATTATGGGGCAGAATTCTACCCCATAATCTAAAATCAGACGCTGACATGTGTCATTGGTAACTATCCACCAACTCTTCAATAACAAACCAGAATTTAAAAGTTATTTAATTCAAAATCTAAAGTTTCTCCAACCAGAAGCTTCCATATATCATTCATAAGTTGTAATCACCCCTTGACTCTTCAATAACCAACTATTATTTTTTTTTTCAAATTTATTCATAAAAATTACTTTTAACCACCCAAAATTTTTCTAGAATTGTTTATTTAATTTTTCAAGTGATAAAATAAAAGAAGATAGGACTGAATAAAAAAAAGAACAAGAGACACGAATTATAATTCCGTGTATTGCACGGGAAGGTCCGCTAATAATTCATTAAATCAAAGTCACTAACCAATAATGTTTAAGTATTGAGTGTGTCTAGAATAAGTATTTTTTTTTTCAGTTACACAATTTCTAAATTCCAAAATCAATTTTTGTAGAAAGACGCATACATGATCACCTCTACCATATCATCCCCTACATCATTACAGAAGACAAACCTTCATCAAGATTACTTTGACAACGAACCCCACTCAATACGGGTGGCGGGCTACATACACCACGGGAACACACAAAACCTACTTAAACAAGATTCCGCAGGATCAAACAATCTGATAACAAGACTCTTCGAGGGTCAAGTCTTTTGAAAAGTTTTTCTGAGGCCACCTTTCTTAGTTTAGTAAAGGCTTTTATTTGTGGTTTGCGATGGGTCTAGCCATGTAAGCCTCTCCAAACGTTCTCAAATAGGCCTCTTTGTTTTTGTTGTTGCAGGCGTATGGTACTACTACGGCCTTTATTATTCTACTTTCTCAAAATGTAGGGCAGCGAATCAAGAGTCTCTCGCTATGTCTCCATTCCTCAAGGTGTTAGATATAATAGTAAAACATAATTAATATTATAAAAAAACGATATTCAGAATACCATAAAATTTATGCAACTCATCAATGACCAAATTGGCAGTGCATGAAATATCGAATTAAGATGAATGAAGTTATCATTTAGTATTCGAGTAGTTCCAAATGCTGACCTTTAGTATTTTGCTTGGTGTAGAAAGATTCCCTCTATTGACCTCCAAGGTTTGAAAGTCTTGATATGGGCGACACACCTACGAACCTTCACTGCTGTCATGAGAATGAGTCAAATAGAAAAATGATGAAAAATGATAATTTAGCATTCAAAAATAAGAATTCGCGTCCCCCATAGAATCAGTATTTTCCTAGTGCATGTAAAGAAATGCTGCTAATAATTTTAATTTTAGAAGAAAGAAACATTAGCATATTTTCAATAAGCTACGGTATTCTTCGATTTCTTGGAAGAGTTCCTTAAAATATGTCTGAAGTTTTTACCGATTCTAAAAGATCACCTGAAACAGATCTCTCAAGAAGGGAAACAAGTGAGACATCTGGGGTCACATCAATTTCATTCAGCCATAATTAGCTTGTGGTCTTTAAATGCGAAGAAGACAACTAACTACAAACGAAACTCCCACTAGTGTACAGCTGTGTATGCCAGGTGAACTGATCGTGCACAAATGTGTAGCATGCATAGACTTAGATCCTTATGGCTTTCTGCAAGAAACAAAACATCTCTTGACAAAAGGTTCCCTTCATTCCTTCACCCAGATCTCGAGCAAAGTCACAATTCTACCATACCAACCATCGCTTTATACAAGAACAACAGGACAAAAAATGAGACAAGACAAAACGAATCAAAATAATTTATATGAACAATCAACTAACTTGCAAAATGCACATTTTTTTTTTATAAAAAAAAAAAAGATAAAGGTTTAAAGCCAAAAAAAAGTTTTTGCTCATACCATTGCACTTTAGAAGTACTTGCATTTCACAGTCATCCAGGGAAGGAGGCCAGCAGCTAAAACATCTGCTACTCCTGCAGCTTGAGACATAGATGCCACATGCTACACCAATCTCTCAAGAAGGCCCTCATCACCAGTAATCACCACAAGAACATTTCCCATCTCTGAAGTGATGAAAACGGTTAACATCTCTCACAATTATCTCTCTCTGGACCATCTGGGATATATATTTAGTCACAATATGACAGTCACTGCATACACGAAGATTCTTGGTGATCCTAATCACACTTCCAGCTGGTGTGCTCAAAAGTCCAAATACCATTGCTAGTCTCTCACTATGTCCCCACAGTAACTTCACCTTCATCTGCTCATCAACATCACGGAGAACACAACTAGTATCAGGCACATATCCAGAAGCCTCCATTTCTAATCTTAAAGTTTCCAAATGCTGATAAATTTCTGCCCAGTTTGGATGTGAATCATCTCCAGCAAAGAAAATGTGGAGATGGTTTCCTACTTCAATCGAGCTACACCCAGGGGTTTTCTTCAGCCCCCTTTTCCTCATGAGGCCTTGGATGTAATCTACTGCATCCCATCTCCTCACTTCAGCATATATATTTGCTACCATAACATAAATTCCAGGGTTCTTAATATCCAAGCGAAGCAACCTATCCGCAGTTCGTAATCCAATATCAATTTTCTTGTGAGTGCGACACCCATTCAGCAAAGGTTCAAGAACAGAAGTATCCGCTTCAAAAGGCATTTTTCTAATGAATGCTTCAGCTTCATCAAGACGGCCTGCTCGACTAAGAAGATCCACAGCACAAGCATAGTGTTTCTTAGCAGGCCTGACGTTATGGTCTGTTTCCATCCTGTTAAATAGATTGATCCCCTCTTCCACTAGTCCCGAGTGACTACATGCAGCTAGAAGAGCAAGAAATGTAGTTTGATTAGGCGTGATTCCCTGCTCGATCATTCTACCATACACATAGATAGCTTGATGCCCATAACCATTTATACCATAGCCAGTTATCATAGAGTTCCATAAGATAACATCTTTAGAGACACGGCCATTGTTGAATACTTTTTCGGCAGATTTTATTTTTCCACACTTGGCGTACATATCAATTATGGCCGTCAAGTTAACAACATCAACGGCAAACCAACACCGTGTCAAATGAGCATGTACACTCCTTCCTTTCTTCAAGAAGCCCAAATGGGCACAACAATGGACTAAACTAACAAGAGTGACAGAATTGGCAGCAACTCCCTCTTCTTGCATCTGATTAAATAATTTCAATGCACCATCTGCATGCCCATTTTGTGCTAGGCCTACCAGCATTGCAGTCCATGTAATCACATTCTTATCTTCCATACGCTTAAAAACACAGTTTGCCTGCTGTATCGCACCACATTTGGAATACAAATCGACAAGCGCAGTAGACAAAATGAGATTCAATTCAAGACCCCATCTTAAAATGCAACCATGGAGGATCTTTCCACTTTCCAGGTCAGCTATTTGTGAACAACCCTGAAGAAGGCTAACAATAGTTCCCGAATCAAACCCACCACCATTACCGATTAATCTGTGGAAGAGGTTAAAAGATTGATACACCAAACCATTTTTAATGCACCCTGAGATCATTGCATTCCATGATACCAAACTTTTCGTAGGCATCCTATTAAAAACCAAATAAGCACTTTCGATGTCACCTACCTTACCATAAATATCAACTAATGAGGTAAGAACCACAGTATCATTACTCATTCCCAAACCAAGCACACAGCCATGAATAGACTTTGCAAGTTCCAAATTCCCAATCCTTCCACATGCCTGTGTTAAGCTCATTATTGTCACAGGACTTGGCCTAATTCCACAACCACGCAGGTTGAAAAACAAATCAAAAGCCTCTTTACTGCGGCCATCTTGGACGTAACCATTAATCATAGAATTCCAACATACAATATCCTTATTCAGCATGTCATTGAACAACCTACTCGCCTCCTCAACATGGCCGAATTTCACCAAAAAGTTTATCATTGAACTTCCGAAGAACTGATTATTGTGCATCCCACATTCCATACCACTTCTTACGATTCCCATCCCAGTATCATGATCTGACAAGCTTGTGCACGCTTTGAGAGCTAAAGTACAAGTGCAACTGTCAAGTTTTAAATTACATAAACGGATCATTCGAAACATCTCAAGGGTCTCACGGTACCGCCCATCCCGCAAATACCCATTCATCATGGCATTACATAAAAACACTTCCGGGTGAGAAAATTGGTCGAACACATAACGGGCAGCTTTGAAACAACCAAACTCGGAGTAGGCCTTGACCAGTTTACTAGATAAATATTGGTCTGTATAGAGTGAATTGGTGAATATCTGAGCATGAATGGACCTAACCAAGATGAGATTTTTCGAAGATTCTTGTAAGAGTGACAAAAATTTTTGAATAATGGGTAGAGGTGACTGGCTGGACTGTGTATGTTTGATTGTGGAAATATAGGTTGAGAATGAAGAGGATGAAATGAGAGAGAACGGTGCTCTGGGTATGAAAAAAATGAGTTGAAGAAGTGAAGAAGGCATGAAGATGAGAAGAGAGGAGAGTCGAATGCGTGCTTCTCTAGGCCTGAAGCCATAAGCTTACTGTCTTTACCTTAGCAAAAATCGCGCGAATGTAAATTTGCAATTTTCTTTTGTTTTTCGGAAATCCATATAAACGAGTAAAATATTGTACAAGTGGTTGCCGTCTAGCGGTCTAGGCAACAATCGAATGTTGTTATGTGAAGTTCGTGTCGTGTCGAATATTAGTCAATTTTAACTTAATTTATTTAATTAATGGTGTCTTATCGAGTTAATCTGTTTATTTTCGTATCGTGTTTGTGTTTGTATTCGTATTGACCCACATAAACTTTAAAATTAAATCTCTCATTATACTTTTTCTACAAACTAAAAAATAATTTAATAATAATAATAATAAGCAATAATATCTTTCATATACAATAATTATATCAGTGTTTGATAAACAGTTACAAATAATTAATATTTTATTTTTATAATACTAATTAAATATGTTAATCATACAT
This sequence comes from Ilex asprella, assembly GCA_023539305.1. NCBI lineage: Eukaryota > Viridiplantae > Streptophyta > Magnoliopsida > Aquifoliales > Aquifoliaceae > Ilex > Ilex asprella. The sequence goes on from CM042194.1 coordinate 26,800,631, forward strand.
CGCACAACCAAATTAAGCATCAGAAGTAATGGAAAAAACAAGTTATCAAAACATGAAAACTCATACATGCAATAAAAAAGTTAGGTCAATTTCTTTCGAATTAAAAACTTCGTGTTGACGGGTCAATTCGGGTTAAGCGAGTTGAACTCGAACACGACCCATTAACATTTCGTGTTGACTGGTCGTGTCATACACGGGTTTGTACAAAAAAATAGTCAATTCAAACTCATTTATTTGTATCGTGTAGTGTCAAAAATTATCACCTCTACACTCAGCTGTTGGAATATCTCACCTAACCACCCCTACTTAAAATATTCAATGGGTTGACATTCTTTTGGCAATACTTAGTCTAAACATTAACCCTTTCAAATTATACAATCAAAATTCCAAAGTGGCCTTTTGGTGGGTATCAAACCCAACTCCCCTTAATTCCAACTCAATCGGTAACCACTTCTCGACAAACTCCTAGACAATCAATCAATCCTTACTTGATACTCCCACCTGATCCTTCCCATCTTGAAATGCTCCCTTTCTTGCAACCAACTGTTAAAAATCAACCTCCCTAACACAAGATCCAATACGTGATAAGAGAAGAATAAGAAATAAAACTACAAAAAAAAAATTAACACAAGGATACAAATTTACACTGAGAAAAATGAAATCGAAAAAAAACATTGAATCCGCACCAATTCCACTATAAAGAGGGCTATAGGAAGCAGCCTTATACGTTATTATATACTAGTAATATACCACGTGCATTACACGTGAATAAATTTAGGTAATATAAATGTTATTGAGTTAAATATTATCTTCGATTATTCAATTTTATATTTTATCATCCGTACTATATTATATAATTAAGAATACATGGTGACTCTGGTGATTTGAATTTAAAAATAATAGTTGTCTTGTTCACTGATTTTATAAGAAATGAAGGGTTATTTATGTCTTGTTGATTCATTGAAGGATAATAGTGTTGTTAACTATTGGAAAAAAGGGTATATTGATCAATTAAAGATTTTTCAAAATAAGTCACTTTTATAGGTAATTAGTTTATGCATATATACATTACACGCATATCATTTTCTTTTATTTGAATGATAAGATTAAACCAACAACAATAATAATAACATCAAATAAAATAATTTATAATACCAACAAAAGTTTAATAATTCCTAACCCAAATATTGTTTGCATATTGATGGTACTGGAAATCAACTGGACCTAACTACAGAACGGTCTGGGATGTGGCCCAGAAAATGTCTAAACATATGTATATGATATATGGTATGCTAAGTGTTAAACGCAAGATGAAGACAACAATGTGAGTAGTTCACCCTAGCCGAAGGATTAAAGTTACGTCTATTGTAATGGACGCTCTTGTTCTCTGAGAATTGTATTGCATGGAGTGGAAGCCTTTTACAGAATATTGAATAGGTTATTATTGGTGCTCTCTCTTCTCTGTGGTGTTGCTAGCTATTTATACATCCCATCCTTAAGGTTTCATGGTGATTCCTTTTCTGGTTGATTTTGTGGTCTCCTCTTCGTTTGTCATGTTGTTGGGTCTATTATCCATGATGCTTTTATGCACCCACTACGCCTCAAATGAAATACGTGAGTCATCTCCACTATTGATGATTATTCGTTCATTAATGTTGTCGGGTACTGTCCCCTTGTTCCCCATCCACATGTTGCGATACCGTTGTTGGTGAATAGCTTGGTGGCGTGCTCCCAATTCCTGAGCTAGTATATGTACTGTGCTTGCTAATATCGAGTTGCCACCTATTCTAAGCTGGTTTATTGCAGGCTTCTATGGGGATGGGTCGTAGTTCAGCTTGGGCCCAATGAGCGCTGTCTAGACGAGGTACTTGGGTCGTCTTAAATGAGCTCAAAGGATTTTGAGCTCTATAAGGGGCCCAGACTTAAATCTATCATCATTAGTTGCCCCTATTAACTTTGGATTAGGAGGATGACCTTCTAGTTCTGTCCTGGGGTTAGAATCATTTTTTTCGTTGTAATAATTACTCTGTGGATGACGATTCCTCGTGATTATTAATGACGTTCCATCGCAGGGGGTGAGTTTCTTTGGCACTTCCCTTTCCCACGTTTTATCGTGGTAATAAATGTCATAAAAATAAGAGAGAAAAAACCCTTTGCCTTTTCACTTGTTACTGACTTTTTTGCCTTCCCTTTCCCCTTTCTGGATTCTTTGGTGGTTGCCTCGTTCTTTTGGAAATTCTGAGAATTCGGTGTCTTCATTCCTCTGTGAAGCGATCTTAGCTCATTATTAGGTACATATGCATTCTCTTTCTTTTATTCTGGATACCTTTTAACCCCACTTGGTGGGGCCGCGGGTTCCGTTTCATTATTTGGAAGTTTAGTTATTTTTGAAATCACTCTGACAATTTTGTTTTTCTTTCGCAGTTTATCCTTAAAGGAAAGAAAGTAAGAATGATACATTTTTCTTCATTTGTGTTCGATTGGATGGATAGAAAATAAAAATTACTATTTTTTTTTTGTGCTAGCTAAGATTAGGAGTGTCAATTAAGTCGTGTCATGTCAGATTTGTATTGAGTCATTACAGGTTTGTGTCGAACATTAGTCACACCTAACTCAACTCATTTAATTAATTGTGTCGTGTCGAGTTACAATTTGACCTGTTTATTTTCATGTCGTGTTTGTGTTCGAGTTAATCAAATTGGTGTCATAAAATTCGTGTCGAGTTCGAGTCGTATCATCGTGTTGAATCAAAAATTTTCATCTCTAGTTAAGATTAAAAAAATATTTTTTTAATTTAAAATTTTTATTTTTATTTTTATTTTTTAAAAAAAATTAAAAATATATACATATAAATACATATTTTATCATAGTATTTTTATATGAAATTAATGTATACATAATATATGTATATATAAAAAGATATATAGATAAATAA
>CM042194.1:26803965-26837916 GCA_023539305.1 Ilex asprella
GGTATGATACAATACAAATTAGGATACACCTACGTATTTATAAATACATATAAATTTATATGTATACGTATATATTAGAATGTTATTACAACACTAGGGATTGTGGGGCCGAATTCTTGACACGATAATACTATTGAGACCTAATTTGTTGATATAATTTATTGATCTAATTCATTACAATTATTGAATTGGTAGCGAAACTCAACGAATACTAGGATCTACTGTCAATCCTGGTCAATAAATTAAAGTCCAATACTATTATTACATTACTTAAACTTAATTTATTGATATAATTTGTTGACCTAGTCACTCAAAACCATTGGATTGGTAGCACAATATGAACTTTTACCTTTGAATTTGGTTTGGTCATTGTAGACGATACTTTTCTTGCATGTCCTTATGGAGGATCAAACCAAATTGAAATTTAAAAAGTTACAACTCAAATACATATCATCTTTTAGATGAGTGAATCTGATCAACTTTTTTAGTGGGATCCACTTATCCAATAAATAATATACATTTGAATTATAATTTTTTGTTTTCATTTTGGTTGTGTAATTTTTTTTTTTTTGGACGAAAAATAGACTTTTAGCGACGAATCTGATGATGACGCCTTTTGTTATAGTGATGCTTTGACGGAGAAGCTACATGCCTCCGGAGAATGTTGAAGACTGAATGGATTGTTGAATCACTAATTTTTCTTAGAATTTGGTTTGTTAGAGAGAATGATTAACAACATGGCCTTAGGTGATTTTGGACAATACCCACTGTTTCAATTTTTATCCAAGGATGAATTGTGGTAATTGTTCGGAATGTTTTTGTCGATTTGATTGATTTTAGTACAAATAACTGAAATAGGGAAATAAACTTGCTTCCGTTGCGTGGGAATTCAGATCAAATGAGAAACGTAAACATTCTCTTTAATTCCCCATTTAGCAATGTGTTTGTCCTTCGTTTGTACCATAAAATGTATTTATTTATTATTTTCTTTTTTTCTCTCTCTCCATGTGCGATAGAGCGGAGATCACACATGTGAAAGAGTATTAGAGTGTTTTTTCATATCAATTCCAACAATTTACCCTAGTAATTGTTCAGTACATAAGATGGGAGGCGGTAATTAAGTGCTTGGAAGGATTATAATAGAATGATCTAAGATACTCGAACACGTTGTCACTAACATGCACTGTCACCATGCAATTATAAACTATTGAATAGATTTAGTGAATTCTACTTAAATCCAAAGTAGCTGTTATTAGATGGGATAGATACTTACAAGTACAAAGTTATATCGCCATTGCAATGGAGTATTAACACATTGATTACGCACTTTAAAAACTCCGACTTGAAAAAATATTAATGGAGCAGAAAAAAAAAAGAAAAATATAAGGACATGCCACCTACAAGAAAAAGATTATGTTTTTATTTTTTATTTAATTTATTTGAAGCATGCATTTAAGTTGTGCAGAAAGGATTAAAAATCTCTGCTAAGTTCTGCAGCAACAGTACTGATACAGTGGTGGAAAACATTGCCCAGACTTAAAACCACCCCTTAGGCAAAAGCTATTGCAATCAGGAAGGTCTTCACATTTTCCTTGGCACACAATCCTAGCTTCACCTGCAATAGAAAAGGCTATAGAAAAATGCCCAGTTAAGAGATGAAAATGGTGATCAATACATCCTATAATTCATTAAATTGTATCAAATTATTCTTAGAGAAACATGTTGTTTTATTTATTCAAATGTGTCACATGTTGTCTAAAGAGATGAAAAAACAAACGTCATGTTACTTTTGCAGTACACTACTATCATTTTCGGAAACCCAAAGTGCAAATTTATAATCTTTGAAAGGGAAAAGTGTAAATTTTAAACTTTTTTGGGGGGGATAAAGTGACATTAATGCTGTATTTACTATAATATCCAGCTATATTACTCTAAATTACTGATTTTCCTAATATGTCTTGATGAAGAGGCTGTCTTTATACTGCTTCATACCCAAGTTCTAGCTAACAAAATGTGTGAAATGCTTCTATCTATTTTTTTTTTAAACATATGAATATGATAGGAAAATAATTATACTTGATATTAAATTGGACCTAAAATTGTATGAAATAAGATGCTTATATTGTACATGTCACACATTTAAGTCTGATAAAATAAATTTGGACCGAAACTTGAGGGGTAAATTTTAGCCCAAAGTAATGGTTCGATCCTTATCGAGTGACCAGGATTTTTTTTTGCCGCCAACGTTGAATTCAACAGCTAAAAAAAATAAAACGTACCTGTTACTAATTGGATTTGAAAAGGAAAATGTTTCCCCTTGAATACCATAATTGGTTTACTATTAATTACTTTTACCAAAAAAATCCAAATTCATTGGATAATCCAAGAATTTTTCTGTCAGGGAGACAGAAATTACCTAATTAAACCTAAAAGATTAAAATTTCACTAGAAACTTGCAATCAACCAACAGAAGTTCACATAAAATCTTGCATGGAAAGAAACTATTTGCACAATTTGAGCACCAAGACACCCAAATCACAGTGCAATAATCTTTATCGATGCGTTAAGATCTGCATATTAATAGCACATTAAGAATTACTTTCTACATCCATTCGTAATGAATTAAACTTACATGAAAAGTACTTGAAGAAGTAAGACATACGTACCAAGTGAGATGAATAGAATGGAGAGTATAATCCCCATTATCAGTTTCTTAGCAAGGAAAGAGAGGTACCCAATCTCCATTTTTTCAGCTGTCCACACTTAGAATGACAATCTAATCCCATTATGTAGTATATATAGAGTGCTCGACAAAGAGATTTTAATGCCGTTATAAGCACTAGATTTGGACAATCTCTGCACTAGATTGCGACAATCTCTCTAAATCAAAAACCCTAATATGTCCAAAAAGGTTCTTTGTTGGTAAGTTAATTTTAATTTTTTTTTACCTAATGAGTCCCTAGTGAAACTTGTTAATATGCATTTATTGTAGAAACGGTTAAAGATACTTGTAACACTTAGTCTCCCTTTTAAGATATTGTCCGCTTTATAGGCTTGCACTCACACCCTAGGGTTGAGGTAAGCCTGTCGAGTGAGGCGAGTTCGTGTCGAGACTTAGTGGGTTTGTATAAAAAAATACTTCACTCATACCCGATTCGTTATTAATTCGTGTCTAACAAATTGTATCATATCGGGATTGTGTCGTATATAAACCATGTATAACTGATATATAAACAAGTCGTGTTGTGTATTTCTTCTAATTGACTTCATTCATACTAGATTCGTTTATTAATCGTTTCGTTTCGGGTCCACTTGTTTACTAAACGGGTGACTTAAGGAAGATTGAAACCCTCTAATTTTGTATAATATCCATGTGTTATGTTAACAGGTCGTGTCATATTTTGACATCCTTAATTAGGAGCTAAGTACAGGGAATTGGCGTCTCAATGCCTCACCAGATTTGTGTTGGCCCTCAACTCAAGGATATGTGCCTATTCACTCTTGGATTATCAATCTCTTGACTTCCATAAGCCGCGACCTTAAAACCACATGTCCTCATGTGGAATCGATCTCACTTTTGCGAGAAAGATTTCAACTCTGATATTATATGTAACGACACAACCCATCTGAATGTGAGTTGGACTAGAATCTCCATTGGAAATTGTTCTTCCTACTTATTACTCAATTTGGTTTTTGTTTCCCCATGAAGACAGTTAAGCAACAAGCCTTCATCAATACTCGGCCTTGTGTTTGAACCCAAGTTGCAGGAGGTTTTGACTAAAACCAGCCCTCCCCAAATCTTTATTCCCAAACCCAGCCTGTTTTAAACCTATTTCTCAAACTCAGTCTATTTTTAAAAACATTATTCCAAATAACGCCTTCATGGCTTAAAACATCATTTGAAATGACATTTTTAAACTGTATAAAATTGTAAAAGTGTTATTGTAAATGAGCTTTTTAAAATCGTCATTTGAAATGACGATTTTATAGTGATGAAGAGATAAACGATTTCCTAACGGAGGTAGGGCATAAAAACCTTCATAAACTGTAAGCATAAAATGTCATTTCAAATGACGATTTTAAAGTCGTCATTTCAAATAACGATTTATGCATTTAAAAATAAAATTTTCCCTTTCCCAAATCAAAAAAGCCCTAACTCTCTCAAATTTGAAATCAAACCCAATCAACCCTCTCCAATCCTCTGACGGAGGCCATTCCTCCGACGAAGACCAGTTCGGTGCAAGCAGGTAACTCCAATGAACACCACTCCTCCGGTGAAGACTATTTCCTCGACGAAGAGCATCCCAGCAAACGATTTTTCAAAAACGAAGACCATCCCAGTGTCCCTCTCCCTCTCCTCCATTAAGGTATTTTTGCTTTTTTCTCTAACTCTGTCTCTCTTGCTCTCTCCATGATGGTGTTTGCGAGATAGCAAATTTTGCCATGTATTTGTTGAGTAGCAACTTTTGCTATCTTGTATTTGGGTGCGTGTGGAAAAATTGTCTCTAAAGGTTGTGAATGAATGAAAAAAACGTTGAGAATCAGTTGATCTGGGAACCACAAGAGAGCAAGGTTTGATTCTTGAGGATGTTGACATTGTGAACAATGAATATGTGTAGTATGCATGTATGTATTCTTCTTGGGACTGCCCATATTAGACTTTTAAGTTTTATATATTGGTTCCATGTCATTTGTGAAGTAAACCAAGAATGCCTATCATAGATAAGACTTATTCGTTTGTCTTGCATGACCAGTATTAATGCAATGACGAACAATATTCATGTAATGATGAACAATATTCATATAATCGACCGCTAAAAAATTGGGACAAAATCTTGTTAATTTGGGTTAAGTTTTTACCTTTTGGTCTGAATATAAATAATTTGAGTTGAGTTGAAAACTAATGAAATTGGAAGTTAAATAAGTTAAATAAGCAAACTCAAAAAACAATTCATAAAATGTTTGCAGTTTTGCATAGTTCATCATAGAATGAGTTTGGATTCATCTTTTCATGTTTATCTCTTTCTTTCCATTGCCTTTTGCAGTTAAGGTGGACAATCTCACAATCTATCTACCATCAAATCGATATATTTTTTTGATTATTTGCGAATGCGATATTGGGTACAAAATTAAGGTTGATCAATGTTTTTTTTTCCAAAAGGCTAAGTTTGGTCAAAGTTAGAAAGTTAAATTTGGTTGAACTAATGTCCCAACCTGATAGAAATGATACTAAGCATTGTTAGAAGATAGAATACCATAATCAGTGTGTGGAGAATGAAATTCCGTTTTGGAGATATATATATATATATATATATATATATATATTGCGAATGCGATAATGCATGAAAAGAACCATGCTTTGAGCAAGAAAGCAATTTTTTGATTCGGCGCATAGTTTCAATCAACTTGGAAACCGAGAAAAATTTTAAAATAATCCGAAACAACTAAAAATATTAAAATTTTGATATTCAATCATTGATTTGTTTTGGTTTCTAAAGGAAATTTTTCAGCCTTCCAGTGAAAAAAAATGAAATTCTGATCATTGCCTTTGAGTAGCAATTTTTAAGTTCCCAATAAGTAAATAAACACTATAACTAGAGTTCAACAAATGGCTTCATTTCAACTATTTGCTCTCCCCAGCATGACATTTCATGGAAATAATCATGGATACTTGATAACGTATCCAGTTATCCTTTCCTCACCCCATAACAGGGGAATCACCCTAACAATTATCCTTTCCACTAGTTTAAAGTTGATGCCAAGGAACATTTACGACAAACAAATGCATGTTTCATTATGGTACTTATAAAATATTTCATACTAAGAGAACCTTGTAGGGAAAGAAACTCTAGATGCCAAGGAACAGATATCTTTTTGAATTTTTCAACTACTTAGATCATGTCATTGATTTATGGTCATGCTCTAGCATCATTGCCCCAACAAAACTTATTTCCCAAACGACATCTAATGTTACTTATTATGTCTTTATTGTAGAATTGTTACAAATGGCTAGAAGACGTGTATCTGTGATAGTGTATTGGGGTAGTAACATATCCACGAAAGATAATGTTTTAGGGTACAATAATGGTTATAAGCGTGTGATAAATGTTGCTCATGACAAGTCACTCGGCTTTGGTGGATAGGTTGGATGACTTGACGGGGATAGATAGGAATAAATACAACTTCAAACTCATCTCTAGGTTTCCTACTGCATTGGAAACTAACCTCTTTGCATATATTCCATTAGTAGTTGTTAACAATGATGGTGCAGAGGCAATGGTGGATGTTGTATTTGACAATCAAAGTGTTAATAAAGTTGATTTGTATGTGAGCAAAGAGGTTAGGCCCGATGACATTGGTAGAAGTAATGAAGGCTGACCTGATGGTGGTTCATACTCTTCCCTGCTCAGTCAACAACCATACATCTCATTGCTTGAACCATCAGCAATGGTGGGTAATTATTACACCCTTTTAACGATGCAATGTATAAAAAAATACAATCGATATATACATGCACAGTTTGAAACAGTGCCTAGTACTTTTCTCAAATGCCCATCCCATCAAAATTACAATGCTACACTGGGTAACGAGGGGATAGAAATGATTGTAGTTACTCCCACACTGGCGCCAATGGACCCTGTCCAAGCATTTGTAGTGCATCAGATTGTAGAGGCCTTCATAAATTTCAAGTTTGCATATCTCCATTAAGATTTTCTCACTCCGTCAAATGATATTGCAATTCAGCTCTCATGGTTCTTACGGCCCTGCTAGAATAACGTAAACGAAGATTCATTGGATAAAAGAACTCATCCTCTAAGGTCCAATGATAACTCATATTTCATATAAAGTTCTCACACTATAATACATGTTGGAAATGAGTTTTTCTTCAATTAGTTGCTTACACACGATAAATATATAGTCTTGATAAATCAAGGTTTTAATGAACATATCAATTAACTGAGAAATGACTGTCATGACTTGACAATACACTGATTATTTTCCTATTACCCATGAAATGACAACCTACTGCATCAATGAATTTGCTGATTAAATGACAAAATCTTGCTATTGCTGATCAATCATGTATTGTAATTAATACACATATCTCTCAACTACTGAGCATATCAATACAAACAATGTGTTGAAGTGACAAGTAACTACCATTTGATACGGCTGAAGAAGAAAAAGTGACTACTCATAAGTACTTAATTTTATGAATTGAAGTGACTAAACCCTAAATGGGTTTTCAACATACCATGTGCTGAATTGACTAAACCCTAATTTTTATAAACCATGTGCTGAAGTGACAACACAGTTGATAAGGCCAAAGAGTGAAATGACCTTACACAAGTCTGATGCATGACTATACCCCAAGTGGCCTATCATGACTACACTGTCTTACTATTGACTGATGTGACCTGTCAAGCACACTAGGGTTTGGACACTACTACTTAAACACCTTATTTGTGGTTGATACCACAAATACAAAATTATGTTTACATCAAATTTCTCTACGAGATTTAACAATCGCAGACGTGAACGGGTTTGTTTGTTACAAGAACGAAACAATGATTACAAGAATTAGAAATTTTTTTATCCAAAAGAATATTATGCAGGAGTATGACGAGAGTGAAATTTTCGTGCTAAAGAATCAGATGAACTATTCACACAACTAAGAGAACTTGACATACCAGTGTCTCGCAGACGATCACTAATAATGCAACGTCGGAATAGAGGAAACTATGAATCAGTAGTAAAACATGTTCGCAGAGAGAATAATAGAATGTTGGTGCATCGGTATCATTATTATATGCTCCAACAAGCAAAAGACATGGTGGAAACTGTATATGGAAGAGAGTTGACACCAGTTGAGCAAAATAATATATTGTCTAATGCACAGTACTTGTTAAATGATTGTATGTCTGATGAAGCTTAATGTAGTAAATGTGCAATTATTATTTCCAATGTCATATATTGAATAGTGGTAATCATTATTCATTTCTGATATAGAAAGCCAGTATAATCAGTGTTGTGTGAAATCATGTCAGTCCTATGTAATTGAATTATTCTGTAATTACTTTATCACTGTGAAGTCGTATCATTGTTTTATCAGTACAGTCAATCTAGTGTCAAGTCATGTCAATCATTTTGTCATCCAATTATTATGTCATTATTTTATCATTGTGAAGTCATATCATTATTTTATCAGTGTTAAGTCATGTTAGTCGCACGCAATAATTATCCTGTCATATTTATATAAAATTGAATTACGTGTCTATATAAACCATCCTTATTAATTGTATACATCATAACCCAAAAAATGTCTACGCGCACATCTAATAGCCAATATAGTCAAACCACCCAAGGTTCTTCATCACGCAATGAACAACAAAGTTTATCTCCAGCCAACGAACACTCTACTAATCGAGTAGCATCTTCGAACGTAATTCGTTCAATTGAATCCTGCACAGATTCTACCTGTGTAACTTGGTATGGACAAAAGCGTGAGTTCTGTAATGAGTCAATCGACCTTATCACTCATTCGGTCAAGTTAGACACGTATTTGTTGGGTCTGCGACTGACTATCTGCCTACGAGTGTTAGTATCGAACCTACACCAAGATGGCGACATTTGTATGACAAAGGTTATGAGCTTGAAGTATATTGTCGTTGGCATAGATTAATGGTACCAAAGCCACGTTCGGTTGATATTTATAATCCAAAAAAATCTACCAACCATAACGAGATCATAAAAAAGCTTGATCGTGAAAATAATCAGATACACCGTCGACTTAAACGTTTGCATGCAATCGAGCATGCAAATATTGAGCATTTCGATCCTGACTATGTTGAGATTCAAATTTTACAAGATTCGTTACTTGTTTCCAATCCTGAACTTTCTGATTATTCCGATTTAAGTGATGATGCGTCTGACACTTTTATTCCATTGAGTTTATGTGTACTCGGTAACCCTCTATATTGTTTTCTACATTAACCACAATATTGACACACTGTATTTGTTACAATCTCATTCAATAAAAATATTTTGTTTAATGTACAAGTATTTTTTTTTCATATTTTCATGTTTTGTACATTTTTGCAGTTTAACTCTCATTGTTCAATGAACTTATAACATAAAATTGGAATAGACAATTTTTTAACATATACAAAATAAATTTCTCAAAATTAGTCACAAAATTCATGTACCACACACACAAACAATATTTTAAGCATTTTTTTGGTAATGTATTGTACTGAATTAATTAACTTTTTTTAATTTATAACTTGATTTTTTTAGTAAGTTTCAAAGTTTATAAAATTCTGTGCGGAACATGATTTAATAATATATATTTTTATTTTAAACAAAACATACTGAACAAAAAATTTAATATCATCAAAATAATTAACAAACTCATTAGTTGCGTTATTAAAAAAATAGAAGGTTTTTTTGTGTTCTTAGGGCTTTTAGTTGTTTTTATTTTTAATTTTAGGGTTCTTAGGGTTTTTAGTTTTTTTTTATTTATTTTTTTTGGGTTTTTTAAGGTTCTTAGGGTTTTTATATTTATTTTTAGGGTTTTCTAGGGGGTTTTTTTTAGGGTTCTTAGGGTTTTTAAGGTTTTTAGTTTTTTGTTAGACATTTTTGAAAACGTTATTTGGAATGACGTTTTCTATCCACCAATTTTTTTAACGCATGTTATGTTGTCGTTTTCAATTCACTTTTTTTTAAAGTCATTCTCATTGACGCTTTTAAAGATGTCATTCTAAATGACTATTTAAATAAAAAAATTAATTTTAAATTGTTATTTCAAATGATGTTTTAAACAATGAAGACATCATTTAGAATGACGTTTTTTTAAAAAAAAATTGAGTTTGAGAAATAAGTTTAAAATTGAATGGGCTTGGGAATAAAATTTGTGGAGAGACTGGTTTGGGGAAAGGCTCCAAGTTGCAGACTAGCTTCTATCAGACTGAAATTTCTGCATCCTACACCCATGTCTGCTTCCTTCTGCACTTTAGTGTGTGCCTGACTTGATACAGTTTCTGCATTAAGTGTTCCCTAAGCTCATTCAGTCTACTGCATTGTCATAATCCTTTTGAACAAATAAAACCGGGTAATGTAGAGGGCTACAATGGTAATAAGCAAGATTTGGATTAATCCAAATTCTGTTTGAAAATCGCGGTTCAATTCAGAACTAATTATCCAAAAGATTTTATTTTTATAATTCATATTCGAATTAATTAAAAGTCGTGTATTTGATCTGAATGTCTGAATAAATCCGAATAGCTTAATTTGCACTGATTTTTAGCAAATTCCACTTAAATATGCAGTGTAGCCTTGTATGATTTAGAAGCCAAGAGGTAATTCGTGTGGTACGATTTTAGTGATTGCAAATTTCAAAGATGTAAGTTAGATTCTGACAAGAAATGCTTCAATTAATTGACTTAAAACTTAGGGTTAATTGTATTGGAGGTCCTCAAAGTATGAAGTTTGTCTCATTTTAGTCCCCAATATTTCAATTGTATCATTTTGGTCCCTAAAGTATTGAATATGTTTCTGTATGATCCCTCAAACAGAGAGCTTCTAGATTGCTAACGATTTTTTATTATAAATTTGTCACTTAATACTTAAATATAAACAAAAATAATAATTTTGATAATTCTTGACCAAATTTCTACTCAAATTTTGGTTAAAACTACACAGTTTTGATAACAAGCTATACAAATTTTGATTCAAAGCTACCCATATTACACATTTTTTGTTAAGAGCTACCCAAATTTTGTTTCAAAGCTATCAAAATTATTTTTTGTCGGTATTACGTGACAATTTTATGATAAACAATTGTTTGTAATTTAAATGTTGTTTGTTTGGAGAACCATATAAAAACATATTCAATACTTCAGGGATCAAAATGATGCAATTGAAGCATTGGGGACCAAAATGAAACAAATTCTATACTTTGAGGACCTTCAATACAATTAACCCTAAAACTTATGTCTCTTAGATGATTGTGTATATTCTAAATTTATGTTGCACTCACCAAATTAAAAAATAAACATGAGTTGAGACGGTTTGAAAAAGAAAATAAAAGTAGCTAATATAAGAGTGCAACTTGGGCATTTTAATCTAATCCCAATATTGAAGAAATTCTTGGACAATGATTTTCGAAATTCGAATTGAACTTGACATCGGGGTGGTTGGATCGGATAGCAGCAAAGTACTTGGATTGATATGATCGGCATCAAGATGGTTCGAGTCAGTCAAATGAATTGACTTTTTTAGAGTCACTTTTACATACATGGATCTCGAAACACCCATTTTTAATTAGAAACTACAGAGTAAAATGAACTCATGGAACCCCTAACATGGGATGCGATGACCCATAATGAATTTCAGACAAATTTCTTACTAGAAAACACATTTTTGCCCTTTTTGATAATTTTTCATAGTTGAATAACCTCACCGTCTTAAGTCCGAATTGATCGTCGTCAGTTCTAACTTAGTCTAGGTGATTAGTAATTTTTAGCAGTATAATTAGTTCGAAAATTTTCTTTTTTGTCAAAATCTGTATTAAGGGCTTAATTGCACAATTAATGATAATTATGTCACATTTTATTATTTCCTAACTTATTTAGGGATTCCTACGTTATTCATATTCTTATAAGCTTTAAGGCTTAGTAGTTTTGGATTATTCAATACAATTGAGATTTGAGAGATTTTCTCTTTTATTCCCAATGTTTTGATATTCTTAAGAATCAATGAAGTTATTAAAATCTTTAACACTAATATTCTTCATGAATCAACAGACCTAGAGTATGAATAATAAACGATATTTGTGAGCAAATCAACAGTTTAATTTTTTCTAACCCGAATTTCCATCCAAAAATTAAACCTAAAATATATGAAGCCTAGTTGAATTCGAATTTCAACCCGAGCCATAAACCCGATTTAAATATGAACGATACTTGAGTTCAAGACTTCGAATTGACCTCTCTTAGTAAAGATATTGCAATTTAGATTGAGCCTTCATTGATCTTTATTCTGTCAACTTTTTTTGTTATTTTTTTTCAGCGAACAGAAATATTCGGACCAACTTATACGTACCTCGATTAATTTTCTCTCTAATCTGATTAAATATATATCATTCCCGTCAAACCTATGGTATTCTGAATTTATAACTCGTTTATTTGAGTTATCCCTTTGTTTGATTTAAGGGTGCAACTAGAACAAGTTGGACAGTTAACTCTAACACAACCCTAAGTATATAATATTCAACCCTAACCATACCTCGGGTTGAGAAACTCAACCTGAGTACTACCCGAGTTTAATTCGGGCTGACTTGGATTGAATTCGGGTTAATAATTTCGAACTAATTTCGGATTACTTCAATCAAGAGGACTTGGCTTTCTCATAGATCGACAATTTCGCTTCCAAACCGCAATTAAGCAATGGTTGCACATAAACAACGGTATGACTTGGTAACTAACATATGAAATGAATCTTTAATTATGAACACAATACATAATACAGTGAAAATCCCAAACATGATTCCCATTAGCTTCATGGTTGTTTCTTCATGACAACAACTTCGGCTTCATTTTTTTACGATAGAGAAAAAGATAGCTTAACTAGTTAAATTGTTACGGTAATCAAGAGACCCCACAAATGTGATCCCAGAGCTCAAATTTCTTGATTCTTGTTGGCACGCATAGTCATCGTTGCAGTTATTTGAAGGCCTCAGATCTGAGAGTGAGAGATAGGCCTAAGAGTGAGAGTGAGAGAAAGACTGAGAGAGAGTGAGGGTCTAAAGGAGGCGCAGACTTGAGTTGAGATTAACCCTAAGATAAAATTGTATTTATATAGTATTAATTCGGGTTGAACCCGATAACTCAAACCGAGACCCGTCCAAATTAAATTCGAGTTGAGATTTGTTTATCTAAATCTAACTCAAATATTAAAATACCTAGCCCAAACTCTACTTTTTCGGATCAAAATCGGTTAGCCCGCCTAAATTACGCTCGTAACTTTATTCTTTCAACTTCTTGGACCTCCCAAGTAGCTTCCAAAAAGCTAATATAGCTTGCATGACCTCAAGCTTGAATGGCGTGACTGTCACAGACATTACTACTTACCCTTAATGATCTCTTCTTTTGATTCACCAAACTCTGACAGAGTTGCTATTCTCGAGATTGTTATGGCCAAGTTCAATGCCATATTTACTATACTCTACCGCTCCACCGTTCAATCTGTCCATAAATAGCACATTTCACCAGCAGTCAAATCCACCTCTTCTTGTGCGTGTTGTGGGAGAGAGAGAGAGAGAGAGAGAGAATGGCAAGTTGGTATGCAATGTTTGTACTTGCACTTGTAGTAGTGCATACCACTGGGAGAAATATCCCTAGTACTACCACAACACCTGGTGACACTCATGGCATCAGTGAAAAAACAGAGAATATGGTAGCCAAAGCCACCGCACCTAGCGGCGCTGCCGTGGAGGATAAGAAGAACTTCATTGCGTACGGAGGTGTTGGGGGCTTTGCTGGTGTGGGTGGCGTAGCCGGGGTGCTCCCAACCTTTGGAGGCATTGGTGGACTCGGTGGTGGAGGTGGACTCGGTGGTGGTAGTGGGATTGGAGGCCTAGGCGGGATCGGCGGATTAGGTGGAGCTGGCGGTGTTGGTGGCATAGGTGGCCTAGGTGGCGTGGGTGGTCTAGGTGGAGTCGGCGGCGTTGGTGGTATCGGTGGTGGCGCTGGTGGCGGAGCTGGTGGTTGTGTCCTGCCCTAAATTTGTCTAGTGTTTTCTCTTACGTCTAATACTAGATGGACTTAAAAAGTAGACTTAAAAATTAGATTCGATAATCTCAATCATTAAATAGGTAGTGGGTCCCAATAAATACTGAGACCCACAGTGAAATCAATGATTGTAATTATCAAGTGTAATTTTTAAGTATACTTTTTAAGTCCACGTAGCATTGCTCTTCTCTTACACTATTACATGTCTGTATGGTTTTATGTAGGTCCAAGAGTAATTAAGTCTTAATATTTGTTATGGTCGTTACTATATTTTGTAGGTGTGTTGTAATTTTTCTTTTCAGTCATTGTGGCTGTTTTTAATTTAAATAAAGTCAAATTCTCAGGAGAGATGCTCCAATTAACCCGATATGCATGAGTTACTATATTAATCCCATTTTAACATTTGGATAACTCAATGTTTTACGGGAATAGATTCAATACAATGATTTGAGCAAATTAAATTACCAATATTAACATAATAATAGATGTAACTATTTTTTTTAATATCGTATTTCGTAACCACCATCCCACATTCACCACCATAACCCCATCCTTGTTGTCACCACCACCTCCGCACACCATTACAATCACCCCACCACCGCCACCAATGAAGTCACCACCCCATGCTTACCACAATCACGAGTACCATCGCTTCCATTAGCACGATCACCTTGCCATCTTTGTCAACACAATCTTAGAGCAATCGTAGCGAGTAACACACCATTGGTGGCTGTAATGGCTAAGAACATTGGTGAGCAATTAATGGTGGGGATGGTGGTATAGCAACAACGAGATGACAGTACGGATGGCAGTGACGATATTTGGTAGTTGTAGGGTGGTAGTGGCGATCGTGGTATTGGTGGTGGGAAAGGTTGTGGTGGGGGCAATAATGGTGGTGTAGATATGATAATCATGGTCATGATTGTTGAGGTGGTGGTAGTTTTGTGGCAGTGGGGTGGTGAATATAGTGGTGATCTGTTGGCCAATGAGGTATATCACGGTGGGGTTGCAATGATGGTGGTGGCTACAACAAGAAGGCAGGTGTGGGGTGGTGATGATGTGGCTACAAAATGATGGTTATGATAACAGTGATAAAAGTTATTTCTGCTGGTTGTCGCAGGGTGTGTTGATGGCAGTGGTGATAATACATTTTTGTGAATTAGTCTTAGTAGATTTAGTTGTATTACCAAGTGACTTCTGAATAGGTACTACTATCTCATATTTATCCTTAATTAGTCTTACATTTTTATGAGATTGATTGAAACACGCATGCCTTACACGTATACTATTTAAAATTATTCGTGCCCGGATACTATCCTTTTTTTTTTGTACATCGAAAAACATTAAAACATTAAACAGAATTCCTAGCAAAGGCCACACTTGTCATATCTGTTAACAAAAGATTAGCCAACTGGGGAGGGGAATTCTCCAGCTCCACAAAAGGATCAGACTATTGGACGCCAAGATTGGCCAACAGATCAGCACACTGATTGTCTTCCCTAAGGGTGTGGATTATGGGAATGTGGTTAATCTCCATAATCCTTCTACATTGCGCAATGACCTTCCTATTGGGGTGCGTGGCCTCCGAGTCCTTGGTCGGCAGCTTAGTAGCTTCGAGAGAGTTTGTTTCCACCATGGTTTGTGTCATGCTTCTCTTCTGCACAAACTCCAGGCCTTTGAGAATTGCCCGGATACTATCATTGCAGCTTGTTTTAGATATTAGATTTTTTTAATTGGCTGTGAACAATGCAAGTGAGTCGTCTCATTACACAAAAATGGATCTTCAAAAATACATAGGAGGAGAGCTACCAGAAAGAAAATTAGGAGAAAACATATAACATATTTAATCTATCTCCTATTTTGACATGTTTGAAGAAATTCAGAAGGAAAAAAAAGGTGAATTGATGAAACACATGCCAAATTGAATTTTTAGAACCCTCAAATGATAATAATGAAGAGTTGTAAATTCAGACGTTTTAAGTTTGAATCTTGACAATTTCTTAGAACCAGGTCACGAGGGATTATTCCTTATGGATATCTTAATTCCAGCATGAATATTCTATTTTTAACTGAATATGAGATAAAATTGGTCGAAGTGCGCATAAAATAGTTAAATAAAATCTTACCATTGAACCCAAAAAAAAATCAGTTAGGGTGCTGTTGGATTTGAGAATTTGCACTGATTGGGTACTAAATCCACACTACTCAAATGGATGGTCAAAATAAGCACTAATTAATAAAAGATAAAATTGTATTTTTCTAATTTGTTTATCAAATATTGTATTTTAAATAATGTGTCAAAATTATATATATTGAATATTTAGTGAAAGTTAGTGGATCCAAACCACCTACAGTAATTTGAAAGACAATTTGACAAGCATAACATTATTTGTAAATCTTGGTTTAATCCACCAAATTTAAGGATAGTTTTAGTCTCATCTTGAGAATAGTTTTGGTCTTATCTTGAGCCATGTTGGTTCTTCAAGTTTTGCTGTCCAAACAATAGTTTTAGGTGGGACCAAAACGCAAAAATGAGAAGATAAGGGCTATAATAAGGTAAATGAAGAAAACAAGGGTGAAAATCGGAATTAAATTCCCCTCTGCTCCCTCTCAATGGCGGGAAAAAAGCGAAGAGAGAGAGAGAGAGAGAGTTCAGAGCGCGAACAGAGTGAGTTCTAGCGAGAGAAAGCGAGAGTGTTTTAGAGAGAGAGAGAGAGAGAGATGAGGTGCGGGAGTTCAGGTCGCGACTTGCAGAGTTTGATCGAAGCCATCAAATCTTCAGATGTAAGCTGCTTTGAAACTTTCTTACAGTTTTGATTGCAGTTTCGATAATTTTTGAAGGAATTATAGAACCTCAATTTTGGGGGTTTCAAGCTTTAATTTGTGATTTTAACTATCAGTAAGATCAAATATCAGATTGAAATCTATAGAGGATTGAGGATATTGGCTAATTATTTGAGCTCTTGACTGTGATTGATTTGCTGTCTGTTTGACTTGGTGGGGGTTTGGCATTGATGTATAGAATTGAGTACATTCTCTAACAGCTTAAGCTTGTAGTTTAACATGGAATCATAGATTTGGTTCCTTGAGGTCCTGGGTTGAAGGCTCTTAGGCTGTATGTCTCCCCCTTTGTATTAGTGTATACAAGGCACCAGGTTCAGGCTCTATTTATGCATATAGATGTAGTTGGTTGTGTATCTCATCCACGTTTGAGGGACGAAAATGAGACGTATTGCTTGATATAAATTGTTGGGCCCATTCTATAGCTTATTTTTTTGGAATTATTTCTTGTCTGCCATTCTTGTGTGAAATTTAAGGAAATAAAAGTTATGGTTGTGATCTTCCATTATTTGGTGAATTGTGACATGAAATTTTAATGATACAGGTTGTTGAGACACGTACTCAACTTCTTGCTGAACTTGGGTTGTTGGATGTGACTGAGAAATCTGAACTGGCATCTCTTATTGAATCCCTAACAGTATCCTGCTGACTGTATGTTGAATTGAATTTTTTTCACCTTTCCTATTTAATAGTTTCTTTGTAAATCAGAAATCATTTTGTATATTGGACTTTTAGTCTGCTTAGGCCACAACCCTCATGATAGTTATGGCTAAGACAGGACTCTACAGTTGTAAGTGGGGAAGAATGCCAGTTGTGTATTGTGGGAAATTGACAACCTTGTGCATTCATAGTCCATTATGTCCTTAGATTACAAGAACAATTGTAAGAGGCCTAGCTTTGATACCGTGTTAGCGCATCTAATTCAAAACTAATTGGCAATGGGAAGAGTGTCCCTCTCGAGTATGTAAATAATCTTGTTTGTTCCTAATTTTTTGTTGTGGGATACAAGCTCTCTTTACCCTAGGCAACTAGTTTGATTGAAGTTGGTGTTTCCATTCAATTCTATTAAGTTTGAAACAACCTAGAAGCAAAAGCATTTTTCCGGCATCAACAAACTTTTTTTATTCTTTTGATTTGTTTCTATGATGATTCTTCGCTGCATTACGTAAGGAACTACCTTGAAGGAATGCAATCACTTTTCATTTGGTTCATATTAAGGGTGGTTGAACTAAAAATTGGCAAGTCTTGTTGGAATTCATTAGGCAACTTTCATGTTGCTCATTATAGGTTGTTGAACTAATTTCCAGCAGTTTTGCAGTGTCAAATTGTAAACTGAGTGGCTTAAATCTGCTGAAAGGCTTTGTGACAGTTATTTAGTTGACAACATAGCCTTACACATTTGGAAGACAACCTAGCGTTAAAGTTTATCAGGGTTGCGGTTCCAAGTGTAATGTCTTCTGTATGCTTTTTTGAATGGTTTGTATTGTTCATCGTGTTTCGTGCCTTAACACCAAACTGGATATTCTGGGAAGATTTCACTTGTTTGGATGTATCTCAATGCATGTTGAACAAAACCATTTTGCATGTGGCTGGAAAATACCTGGAGTCAGACATATCAGGATGTCTAGGACAATTTCTTGCCCTTGGTACCAAGGTATATGTTCCGTTCCATTGCATGTTCACTTGATTAGGTTGTTGGGTGTTCGTCATAGCATAACTTTATATGTTGAGTATGTGTATTAGGCAAGCATATGGTGTGGAAAGCATTTAAAGATGACACTTATATCAACTGAGGAATCTCAAGAAGAAGAACATTGTAGCCTTTTTTTCCAGGTAAGTGTAATTTGACACTCCCACCCACAGTTTCCTATTTGGTTCTTCCTAGGTTCAAGCATCAAGGTTATAATGATGAAACTTAAAAATGGGGCTTTCTCCTCTTGGCTAGTTATTGAAGGCTAATCTTTTCATTGTAAATGTGCCCGAAGAAGTCCCAGCTTTCATCCATGATCCTTTAATCTGCTTTAAGTTAAGAAGCTTTTGAAAACTTGCTTTCCTATATCTAACTGGTATGGATAGATGGTCCTTATATAATTGTTCTTTAGAAGGTGCTCTAACATGGAGCCTGTTATTCATTATTGCTTGCAGGTTTAACCAACTTATCCAAATTTTAGTAATGTTTATACCCCTTGAATTTTACTAGACACTGTATATTTGGAATTGAATTGCACTCGTTCACTTGTTTTGTATGTAACAGAAAAGAAAGGACAACTATTCAATTTCTACCAAGTACTAAATGGAGAAAAAATTTGCCCTATTCAGCCTTTGAGTTCACACTATTAGGCTCACCCCATGAGCAAAATGCACCATTCCTTATGCAATTGGTGTTATTTCGGACAATTATCTTTTTTTATGCACACAGAAAAGGTGTCATTCTGTTTCTTCATGCCTTGTTTGAGATTGGTAGTTAATTCTGCTCATGTAACTATGTTTCTTATTTTGTGCTTTAATAGATTTCTTTTTTTATTCTTTTGAGGGGAACTGGGAACATCAACATGTCTGATGAAATATGAACATTGACTATTGGGAAATAATCCAAGGAAAATTAATTTTGCAAGGGGATTTTCCTGTAAAATATGCTGTCTAGGAAACAGCTAGCTAACGCTATGATCCTTTGTTTGGTCTTTGAGCTAACCTTGTACATTTTTTCACTGTGATTGAATATGTTTTCCTTCCTCACGATTAACAGTTTTCCCTCATTATAATTTTGCTTTCTTAATGCTAGTGTATGAAATATTTGTCATGGTGCAAGGTCTGTGCTTGCTGTAGGCTGTATTATTAATTCAGGAAACCTTACCAGATCTGACATGCGCACAAATGTTTTGAAGCTATCATCCGTCCTCTGACATCATTAAACTTTCCTTTTCAGCTACTCTTGGATTTTCTGATCTTCTCTGCTGCTAGTTTTTCGCCTTTGGCGAGGTATCCTGCTCTGGGTGACAAGGAATTGATGGCTATTGTTGAGAAATTCATTTTGGAACAATTAAACCTGATAAAAGTTTCAATATCAGAGATTAAGGTAATGAATGCATGCATTTCAGTTTCTTGCTACTGTAAGAATCAAGATATAACATATATTTAAGGGAACTGTAATATAAATTCTCATCCACCCAATTATATATGTCTTATAAAAGGAAAACAAGGGCAATACATTCCATAGAAGTATTGTTATAGATCCCATATTTATTAACCCATTTTTCTATGCAATGAGAAATCATTACACGTAATTGTTATGAAAAGTTCACAGTTTGTGCTGCTTTTAAGTCTTCTTGTCCCATTATGAGTTAGATATATGTTAACCAACTCCAAATTTAAAATGAAGTATTCATAGCATTTGGCAGAAACCACTGTGCAGGATTTACTTTTCCACTAATTAGATGAGCCAAGCTTGGTGTCAGTACAACGCTTATTTTCTGACTGGATAAATTATGAACAGACAAATGTTTGGTTTTACTGGATTGGCGAAAAAATATGTATGCTGTAGTTGTAGGTATTCAGATATAGTTTCTTTCAGCTATTGCAATTATGATGGGGTGTTATTTTGTCTCTCCTTCATTTGATTGAGTTTTGAAACAATATCGGGCATCTAGAATTTGGAGGGATCACATTTATGATTTACCCCTACGAAACCAAATAGTGCACACACAATGGATCTGATATGGTGGAGCCGCTACCAACATTGCTGTCACCACATTGCAGTAGCCACTCCTCCACCCCACTACCCACCTTCTCCTTTTCTAGGGCTATAATTGACCTGGGTTGAGCCAATCATGGATGAACTTCTGAACCCCTAATCTTATGACATAAATGCTTCACCTGTGTAGCAACTAGCCATTCTGTTCAAAAGGACTCCGGGTAACAAACAAGATTATACTTTAGGAAGTGCAATAAGAAGATTACAAATTAAATAGATACAAAGAGAAACCTCAATTACAGTGGCAAACATCCAACATAAGAATGTTGGACAAGAGTCCTCGTGATCTTATGATTCAAGTTCTCTACATTCTCGGTGCAACTAATCCTCCCTTTCCAGAAACTCCAGATCAAACAAACAGAAGTCTGATAAGGTATAACTCTTGCAAGTATCAGTGAGTTTCACAAATTTGCTGCAACCACTTTTTCTGAATCTTGTTTGCTAGTTTATTTCTGCAATTTGGTAAGTATTATTTGCACTAAACAACCTTGTAGTGTGTAAACACAGATTACATTTTCGTTTCGGTGGGGATAATATTTTTTTATAAGCTTTTTGCATTGATGGTTGTGAAGCTTTTGCTGTGTCCTCATCTCATAAGACAAGACTGTACATCAGTAGAAATTTAATTGCATGGTTTTATCTAATTGGGAGGAAATGTTGTTCAGTCTGCAGTTTTCATTGTTTCTATGAAAAACCTAGTTCACATTGCTTGCTAACTTTGAACTTTCGCCAATGTCAAAAAAGAGGATTCATACATCTGGCCCAGAAGTACTGAAGGAGGCACAGGTGGTCCTGGATGGTGTGATACGACTGTGCAGGGTGTGTTCTCATAGTGTAAATTGGGACACGTATGATGGAAGCATTGAGAAAGATAAAAACATCATGGATTGTGAAAAGGTTGATAATGCAAATCATGTCATTAATATAACAACTTGTACTGTAGAAAAATTGTGTGAATTGGGCATTCTTGCAGCTAATGATGGAGGGAACCTGGTGAGTGTACTTAATTTGTCTTGGAAAGGTGTGATTACCTTACTTCAGTTGGGAAAGGGGGCTTTAGCATTAAAGCTGAATGTAGCAGATATTATTCTGACTCTGGTTTCTTTGGCCAATGAACCTTTAAGATGTGCAGCTGAGACTTGGTCTTCTTCAATGAAAGAACCAGTCTCTGTGACAGACGCCAAACGCATATTCCTTCCGGTAAAATTTCACCTGATCAACGCAATAAGAATAATCTCCCAATACCCCTCACAAGCTTTTGTAGTTTACAAAGATATCACACTCTCTGTCATTATGATCTCGACCTTCCGAATCTCAGTGAGTAAAGAAGAACCCCTGAAATCTGCAAGTGAAGCATTGGCAGAACTTCTAGAGCCAACATCCTACCACTTGCTTAATGCTTTCTTGAATTCAGCTCAACTGAAACAGGAGCACAAGTTTCAAATTTTGGACTGGCTGTTCAGTGATAAAAGTGATTCGAATTCAGTCATTGGAGATCCAAATACTAAACTTAAGGCAAATTCCATGGAAGCAATATTTTCTGTAAGCTGTGATGTGATGTGTGGAGCAAGAATATTGTTACTTGGTCGGGTTGCCTTATTTCTTAATCTTCTGAAAAGCATGCCTGATCTTGAAGATGATGTCAAACTTGGGATTGCTAGAAAGCTTGGATGGCTTTTGGATACTCTGGTTGATGAAGATGTATATTCTTCCATTCTTGTTCTGCAAATTCCTATATTGTATGGTTCTGGTCAAACGCAAGAATTGGCATATCAGCCTATGTTTCATTATATGCTTAATGCCCTGAAAACATTTATGATAGTGGCATCTTCAAGCCTAGCTTGGGAAGAAATTGAGTCTTTCCTGCTTGAAAACTTCTTCCATCCACATTTTCTTTGTTGGGAGATTGTTATGGAACTTTGGTGCTTTATGGTACGTCATGCTGAGATAGACTTGGTGAGTGACATGATTGACAAACTGTGCTCATTATTGAGATCTGTGAGACCTACAGAATCAGTTCTTGTTCCTGGTAGTGCTCTTCGAAGAATTGCAAGATCAATCTGCATGCTGCTTACTAATTGTTCACAATCCATGGTAGATCATGTTTACAGTTCCATTGTTGGCAGTAATAGGTCTCAGTTGTCATCAAGTATGTATGTAGCCTTGCTCATGGAAGGATTCCCACTGATTTTGCTTTCAGATAAGATGAAAAGTATGGCCAAGGAAAGACTTGTAACCGAATATTTTGGCTTCCTGGATTGCTTTAGTGCTGAGTTGACAGCTCCCAGTTCTAGTATGTATGGTGAACCAGTGTTTGCTCTGTCTGCTACCTTGCAGTCTCTGTAAGTAATCTGTCCTTTACAATATAATGTGTGATGGTTATGGACTTGAAATTTAGATCAACTCTTTCATGTTTATGATGTCCCAAGATGTATGTCTGTTTGAGTTACGAAACTTACTGTTAACTGTAGTCATTCAAACACATTCCACACACACAAACGCATGTTTGTATATATAAAGATATGTATATAGATATAGCTTTCGTTTGTGTCAGTGTTGTCTGGTTAATTTGTATCCTCTTGCTGGTAAACCATTTTACTTGACCATAATTCCCTACTATTTGCATATTATTACCCTGGATCAGAGATTTCTCATTAGATTCATCATTGCACTCAATTGTCTTGAATTTGAATTTGAATTTGAATTCTTCCTATGTTCTGTAGCCAGGTCAGCATATCTGATACTGACATGAAGACTTTAAAGTTGCTAGTTGCTATCATCCACAAGTACAGAAATTCTGTGGACAACCTAGTGAAGGACCATTACCGTAAGCTTCTGAGTGAAACTTTGGCGATCGTCTCTAACATGAAGCATGTATATTCATTAGATGATATAGGGGGAGTCATTTTGGAGCTTCAGAACCTTTTTATCTCAGGGCCAACAGTCTCAGATACTCAATTATTCCAATGCAAGCCAAATCTAGCTTGTTTCCTGGCCAGCCTTGGTCACATTGAGTTGGCAGAAAGTGATGATAGTGCAAAGAGTTCAGCTATATGGGAGTTATATCACATGCTACTAAGAGAGCGGCACTGGGCATTTGTTCATCTAGCAATCACAGCATTTGGATATTTTGCTGCTCGTACTTCTTGTAATCAACTATGGAGATTTGTGCCACAAAATGCAGCTCTTTCCTTTGATTTAGAGTCTGGAAATGAAGCAAACGAGGAGAGATTTATGTCTGAGTTGAAAGCGTTCCTTGAGAAGGAAACGGTTAGTCTTATAATGGCACATAGCTCTGATCAGCTTAGCCTGCTGGTAAAAGAAGGCGCGGTGCTGAGAGAGACTATGCAAAAGATTATGAACTTTGATCCAGAGGCTATCATCTGTGACAGAAGGGATATTGATGATGAAAAACAATCCAATAAGAGAAGAAAACTTCCTGATGGAATTAGCAAAGGAGTGGAATTACTGCAGAATGGTGTGAAAGTTATAGGTGATGGTCTTTCCCTGTGGCAGCAAAATCATTTTGACTCGGCTGAAATTCGGGACAAGTTCTTGACACACTTTTCTCACCTCGAAGATGTAATTACTCACTTGGTTAGCCTAACTGGCAGTGGCTAAGTGGTTGTTTTCCCCATGCTGTTGAAGCATTAATGATGACTCAAACACCTAAACAACTGGATTGAAACGGTACAGTGCTCTGATGAACCAAGTTGTGAGCAGGTATGCATATCGATTTTTGCTCTTTCATATCTTGAACATCTATTTCTGGATTTCTTCAAGAAAAATGTCTCTTAAGGTGATTCCATAGATGGTATACCACTAACATGAAACTGCTTCATTTTGTTCTGCATTGAATTTGTTGGTCCTTCAAAATGCAGGCATCACCATTGTCAACAAAACGATCATATCGCCGTTGAAATGAACAGCATAATTCAATGATAACCAATCTATTCAATTATCACAAGAAACAGCAGTCTGGTCTAAACCAGCTATGATAAGTTTGCTTCATTGTGATGTATGTAGGTGCCGTGGTCATAAAAACCCCCTCTTTGCATGTGAGGTAAAGCTGTATACATCTGCCTTTTCTTAGATCCTACAATTATAAGAGCTTCATGGATTGCTTTGCGTTTTCTACAATGCACTACTCTGCTAGATAGAAACTTTAATTGCTTGAGGTTTATGGGGCGTTTAGACGACTTTGTTGGGGGAATGAGTTTTGTGTTCCAGAAGTGATTCCTCATGCCCAATTTCAGAAACTCTCGTCTAAATAACTTCAAGCCTATGCTTTGTCCATGCTACCATTTCAAAACAAGGTGTACAGTAAAGGGGTTTTGCTCTATTGATTTTTCCTTTGATTAGTTTTTGTCATGGCCTTCTCCTAGCCTCAATGATGCCATGGCTTTCCTAGTATGTGCTTTTAGTTCAAAGTAAATTAAGTACTTCTAATTCCAGGGAGTCAACTACTGTACCGAACAAAAAAATTTGGTACCATATTGTAAAATTTTACAAGTTTTGTGGGTTAAAATATAAGTTTTTACCACTTTTGAGGTCATATTGTAACTTTTATGATTTAAGTTACAACTTTTGTGAGTCATTTGAGTTCGATCTTAAAAAAATTAGGATCGATCACAAGTAACCTCAAAAAATGTAAAAGATCCTCAAAGTTTGTAAATATCTCTTAAAAATTTTAAAAATAAATCACAAAACTTATAATGGCGGTACAGTACCGTCAACTCCTAATTCTAGCATTACTTTGTGTGAAACATGAAATATCTTTGGAAAAATTAACACTATCTGCCGTTACAGTTTGTTTTCTCTAATTGACTTTTGTGGATGAATTACTAGGGTTAAGAATTATTAACATAATCTGTTAACCCGACATGAGATTATTAGGTATGAGTTTAGTATTAATGGGTTCACTTAATAATCAAGTTATCTTACTATAAATGAATATGAACGATATGACACTCGAATTCATGATCGAGGACCTTTTCTTTGCAAGAAATGTACATGGTAACTTATATAATTTAATCATGGTAAATAATACAAGGAAGAATCAGAACTAAGAAGAAGAAAAAAAAAATCACATCAGTTAATCAAACTAGGAACTACTCATATGCATACACATTCATGAGGTATCATCTTTTAGGGGAAGATCATAAACCGGAGATGTAACAACCTTCAGTGGAAGATCATAAACCGGCGATGGAGCGAAGCTCTCTTCTCGATCATCAGACTCAATCAGCATCAGCACAACTTCGCGCATTGATGGCCGTTCATAGGGAGACATGCTAGTGCACATTAAGGCAATTTTTAAGACGGCAATCATGTGATCGATGATACTCTCATCTTTCAAAATTAATCTACTATCAAGTACCCCAGGTGTCAATGAATGATCCCGCACGTATTCCCTCGCCCACGTGACGAGATCACCGCCTTGATCTAATGGTTGTACAGGAGTTCTTCCGGTTAGCAACTCCAGTAGAACAACCCCGTAGCTATAAATGTCACATTTTTCTGTGACCTTCATGGTATATGCATATTCTGGCATAAAAGGAAAGCAAGTCATCAGTCACTAGGAAAGAATCAAACTCGACTAATTCAAAGAACAAAGCATACTCCACTCAGAGAGAGAGAGAGAGAGAGAGATTACTTAAAAATGTCCTTTCTACTAATCTTCTGGGAAAGGTGTCAAATAGAAGATAAATAGAAAATGTGTTTTATCTCTAAAATTCATGTTGTCTATACTAAATAAGTGAGTGAAACTTTGACATGGATTAACTTATTAGCTAATATGACTTCTATGACTAGGCTCGTAGCGAAGAATGGAGAGCAATAAATGGACCTTTCTTCATAAACTGACCACAAATTGGCAATTTCCCGAAATTGGAAATGATTAGTTTCATTAACTTAGTTTACCGATGTAATTTTACAAGTTTTTATGACTTCTATCAAATATCGATTGAACTATGGGCCAAAACTCTGAGTATTCTTGTCTCACCAAGAATTCCTCCCTTACGAAAAGAAAGAAAAGAATTCAGATTGTAAATTTGCAATCATAAAACTATATTTGACAGCAATAAGAAATCTAGAGCGCCTTTGAAGGTCTGAAACCATAGCTGTATGGAATTCAATTTGGGGACGATACAGATTACTGTGAGTTTTGCATTGTTTCAAATCCGTGAGCATCATATGGAGAGGACAGAAGATTCTGAAAAACATCTAGCAAGCACCACGCGAATACTAAGTACGAAAAAAAAATGTACCACCTATGAAGTATATAATCTCACGAATTTAGGCTGTACCAAGTGTAGTTTT
This sequence comes from Ilex asprella, assembly GCA_023539305.1. Taxonomy (NCBI): domain Eukaryota; kingdom Viridiplantae; phylum Streptophyta; class Magnoliopsida; order Aquifoliales; family Aquifoliaceae; genus Ilex; species Ilex asprella. Next base: position 26,830,669 of record CM042194.1, read on the forward strand.
GTATAGAATATAACAAAAGCAACCTAGATCCAGATCAGCTTCTATGCAGTCAAGTTGTCCCCATAAACCAGTTTAAGGGACAAAGGTATTACCGGGTCTTGCAGGGCGCTCAATATGAGAAATCATTGGTTAAAGGTATTTAAATAGCTAATATACATAAACAGCCCATTGAGGTAAGTGTACTAATGAATAATTTCATGAAACAACGGTAGCATTACATAAATTAGAACCGCAACATGACAGACAACATGTAATAGCTTTAGCACTTCTCTAGATTACCCCGTGTCCTTTTTTTTCTCTCTTTCTTTCTTTTTTTTTTCCTTTTTATATTCAGCCAAGGCAGTTTCAAATAGAACTTGAATCAAAAAACACGCTAGAACATTTCATTTTTAAGGGTCCATCTAGATACACCAGGTGCACAAGCAATCAAGTTTGCTTACAACTTTACTTTTTCCTCATCTCTCTTGACCATAGAAATGGGGCACAGCAATGCAGATTTTAAACCTCAATGTGGAACAAGAAAACCCCTAAACTTAATCTAACTACAAACTATCCACAGTCTTTATGATGACACAACTCCAGTAATTTCATTACCTTCAATATTCATATGAAGCACAAACAACATTTCTAGGCATATGTGCATGAGTAGAAGGCAGAGAGTGGTGCATCATCAAAGAAACATTTAACCATCAAACTAATAAGGCTACACAAAATACAACAAAACATGGTGGCTCATCGAAAGATCTCTAGTACAAATCCTGTTACGAATCCTTTCCAAAGCTCATTAAAAAAAAAGGAAAATTAAATGCTTTAAACTAAATATACAAAGCTGATTCATTGATGATAACCGCAGATATTCCAACAGTATTTATAATGACCCTTGAAACATAAATAATTACACTAAAATGGGAAGGGCTGAAAGAGAACTTACCAGGGGCTATATATCCGTATGAACCTGCAACTGTGGACATGGACTTAGATTGAGGCATGTCAATCACCTTTGCCAAACCAAAATCACCAACATGAGCTTCAAAATTATCATCAAGTAGAATATTGTTAGACTTAATATCACGGTGAATGATCCTTGGTTTGCAGTCGTGATGTAAATAAGCAAGACCCTGAGCAGCCCCAAGAGCAATTGTAAAGCGAGTTGGCCATTCCAAGCTACTAGATGATGCCCCATGAAGCAATTCACCCAAGCTACCCCTTGCCATGTAATCATAAAGAAGCAGATTGGAACCCTGGTGATAGCAAAAACCATATAGCTTCACAATGTTCCGATGCCTAATCTTTCCCAGGGTTAAAATCTCAGCACGAAAACTGTCCTCAACGCCGTTACCTTCCCTGTTAGAAGCAAGCTTCTTAACAGCAATTGTTTGTCCAGAATGCATAACTGCCTTATAAACTGTTCCAACAGCTCCCTTTCCAACAACATAGCTTTCATGAAAATTGTTTGTGGCCTCAATCAGATCTCGGAAAGTGAAACCCTCTTTTGGAGGGAAATAGACCGAACCCGATGAGTATACATCTTTATCTTCCAAAGAAGTAACCATCTCAACCGGATGTCGTTTCATGAAATATAATAAAACTGCAATTAGAACAAGAGAAACGCCACCCACAACAGCCGCAACTACCGTGATAATTTTCTCCCGGCGAGCATTTGTACTTTTTGCAGATGACAGAATCGAATTAAAAGGTGAAGTTCCACTGCAATCACCTAGAGGCACGCCACAAAGCCCTTTGTTTCCGATAAAGCTGCTGATGGCCATCTTCTGGAACAATTGTGCCGAAGGTAAGTGTCCAGAGAGGTCATTATATGAGAAGTTGCAACCCAGTAAGCTAGAGAGATTACTAAATGTGTTTGGAAGTTCACCACTCAAATGATTGTTATTGAGCAGGAGGTATTCGAGCAACATAAGATTCCCAAGCTGGGGTGGTATTCCACCAGAGAGATTATTGTAACTAAGATTCATTGCAATCTGTAAACCCGTAAGAGCACCAAACTCTGATGGTATTTCACCAGAGAACAAATTTCCACCCATCTGCAACTCAGTCAAGTGAGAGAGGTTGCCTAATGCTGCTGGTAAACTTCCAGATAACTTATTTTCAGAAAGCATAAGAAGCTCCAGAAGTGAAAGGGTCCCAAGCTCATCCGGTATAGTATCTACAAAGCTGTTATGGCTAAGATCAAGTCGTTGGAGCAATTTGCAATTAAGAATTTCAGGTGGTATCCTTCCGCTGAGCAAGTTAGACGAAATGTTACAAGTTACTAGTCGAGACAGATTTCCTATCTCCTTTGGCAACTCGGAAATGAAATAATTGCCCGAGAGATCAAGCCTTTGTAACTTTTGGCAATTTCCAATCTCGGGAGGAATCGGACCACTGAACTTGTTCTGGCCCAACTCAATGGCAGAGAGGTTCGCCAAATAGCACAAATCACGAGGAAAACTTCCTGTTAACCTGTTCCCACTCAAACGAAATTGCACCAACGACTTGCAATTTACGACCCCAGTCGGAATATTTCCATGCAGTTTATTGGACTCGAGATTCAGCAACATCAAGTTAGAATGCGAACAAATATGAGGAGGAACTCTTCCTGTTAGGTAGTTGTCTGAAAAATCAACCACCCAGAGTGGACTGTATAGCCCAAGTCCTTGTGGGATACTACCACTCAGAGAATTAGAAAAAAGCTGCAACTGGAAAATTTCAGTTAGATTTTGGAATCCAACTGGAATAGGGCCAGTGAGATAATTAATAGAAAGGTCTAGCTTCGTCAAGTTCCTCAAGCTACTAAGCTCGTCGGGTATAACACCTGTAAGACAGTTCTCAAACAGGTAGAGTAAGTGTAGACCCTTTATTTGACTGAACTCGATTGGAATCTCTCCTGTAAAATTGTTCTCTGAGAAATCGATTTCTGCTGCTGCAGAAAGATTCCCAATCTCCTTTGGAATTGTTCCGTTCAACTCATTTCTGTATAGGTACAACTTTTTCAAAAATTTGAGGTTTCCAATTTCCATGGGAATTTCTCCAACAAGATTGTTCTGGTACAAAGCAATAGTCTCAAGGTTTGTACAGTTTCCAAGCTCCCTCGGTAAAGAACCAGACAACTCATTATCCCAAAGAATTAGCTCTGTCAAGCTCCCTAGCATGCCAAGCTCTTTGGGTATATCCCCTCCTAAAATATTTTGGGCAAGACCAAGATACCCCAAGCTCAGACAACCACCTAACTCTGCAGGTAAGTTTCCCGAAATCATATTCTGCCCTGCTCGAAATTTTCTCAAGCTTTTGAGGTTACCAAGACTACGGGGCAATGAACCTGTAAGATTGTTCGAGTATGCCACAAATTCTACCAGAGAAGAAAGGTTTCCAATCTCTTCTGGAATAGGACCAGATAGTGCATTATTGCACAAATCCAAATTTTTTAAACAAGACAGCTGGCTCAACTCAGCAGGAATTTGCCCATCAAGCTGATTATTGTTCAATTTAAGACCTTCCAATCTCAAGCAATTGCCAATCTCCTTCGGAATACTACCAGTGAACCCATTGTGAGATACATCCAGATAAATTAGGAAGGCCAATCCACCAATACTAGGGCTTAAGGACCCCGAAAGATTCAGTGAATTCAAATCAAGAGACCACACCACGGGATTGTATTCTGATATGCAAGTCACACCCATCCATCTACATGGTGTCTGGTCACTGGAATTCCAACTCCCCAGGTAGCTGAATTGATCATGAATGCTTTTCTTCATCTCTAGAAGATGTATTCCATCTGAATTCAATCCCTCCGAAGGACAACCCAGAAGAAGAAAAACAACTAAAATTCTGATAAAACCCATAATGAAACCCCTCTTTGGCTCAGAAACCCCAGGCATGTTAAACTAACAATTATAACTTTCAAAAGTCTAATCAACTCTGATGATCATGTTAAAAGGACCCAAATTGCACTTGGACATACTGTTACTTCATTCTAAGTGCTGCCTTGAAATTCAAATATGCATCCAGAGATTCCTCATCTACAAGAATCACCTCAAACAAGAGAGTGATCAATTAATCATTTGAAGAAACCCAACATTCCGAAATCCAGAAACCAGCGAACTAAATAGCAATTTCTGAATGAATATGATATCCAATCTATGACAGAACAGTATAATTCTCCAATAAATTCCTACTGAATATACGAAAGAGTGATATATCAACCATGTCACATAAGCCAACAATTCAGAAACCCAACAGAAAAAATGGGTACTGCACAAATAAACCAAGTAATTCAATCATTTAAAGGAAAACTGGAAAATAAATACAAAGAGTGACGAATCAACCATACGAAAGAAACAAAGCTTTGACATACCTTTGAGTCCATCAATCATAAAAAAAATCCCAAAACAGCAAAGTCCAGCAATATTCAAATGATTCCTTGAGATGATGATAAAGCAAAAACCATGGAATTCATGAACTATAAGAACCCAGAAATATATTAGCAAAAACCCAAGTTCCAACTTTTCCCAAGAATGGTGGGATCTTCCAATCTACATGCAAGATTTGTGAAGAAAAAAGATTCAAACTTTTTAAGGGACACGCCTTTTGGAAAGCCACAAAAAAATATGAAAATGAATCACAGATATTTTAGGGGTTATTTTATTTGAAAAGTTTGTTTCTTGGAGAAGCAAAAGGACAGAAGCTCACGTTTTGGGTTTTTCGTGGTTCTTGAATGGTAATGATAGTGAAAGATCATTAGGTGAATGGAAGAGATTGGTGACTGCTCTTCATTGAAGCTCTAATGGCCGACCAGCATGCTTTCATTTCATATCAGCCCCCTCCCCAAACTCCTCTCTCCCCTCTTCTTGTACATTCTCTCTTTCCATAATCTCACTTTCTCTCTCTAAAAAGCCTCTTTTTTAGTGCTTAAAAAAGTAGAGCACTGTGAACTTTTAGGCAAGAAAAGTTCATTTTCCTCCTCAAAATAATATATACTGGGATTTCTCTGAGTGAGACAGGTTTAGTGAAAAAGAGGTGTTTCTCGCAACGTTGTCGTTTTGGATATTTATTATTACAATATTGAGAAGTTATTTTTTGGTGCCACGTCTCTTCTTTTATTTACAAATAAAATATAACATTTATAAAATTTATTTATTTATTTATTTTTATGCTCAACAATTGTAAACAAATTAAAAAAGAAATTGTAGTCAATTTTTTTAATATAACATCAAAATATTTATTTTTGATATTATAATGAATAAATCATTTAAAGATCGTTGAACAATCGGAACCTTGTTTAGGGTTGAGATTTGAATCGAGAGAGGAGATTTTCTTGATGGGTGAGAGACACTTTCACAAATAAGTCATTTAAAGACACTTTCACCAGAAAAAAATGTATTATAAGTAAAGAGACTATTTCATATGTAATTTAAATAAATGATTAAAGGGTGTTATTTATTTATTTTTTTTGAAAGAAGGGTTTTAGTTTAATTTTCACTTTTTTTAATTCTATTAATTTCTTTGGTAAATTTTGTACCGATCCCTTATCATTTGAGACAGTTTTATGGGAAAAAAAATGTTATTTAAATTTAATTTGTAAATCTAATGTATCATAATTATTAAATTAATAGCAAATTCAACTAATAATAAAATTCACTATTAATTTAATAATAATAAATTAAATTTAAATAACATTACCATGTGCAAATGGCCATTGTGGCTTGTTGTGGCTGTGACGTGGTATGAAAATAATTTATATAATATGATCCTTAGTTGTCTAAATTGTGACTAGTATTGTCTGATTAGTTAATTAATTTCCATATGTGTAATTGTGTGTGAAACTTTTTTTATAATCCACTCCAATGGAATTGTATAATTATGTAATTAATTATCAAATTATACTAAATATGGCATAATATGATAATTAATTTTCAAAATTATGATTAACACGACGTTAAAATACTGTACTTAATTTATTTTATTTTAAAACCCAAAAAAAATTATTTTATTTTGGGACAAAATATTCTTTTTAGTTTTATTTTGTATGATGTAATTTTTTAAGTATTTGCCTTAACATTTTACAATGCCCTTTGTATATTCGGAGACCCATGTGATATTTATCCATTTCTTATAAGCTTTTTATTATTGTTAGTAATACATATGTGCGTTATACGTGAAAAAAAATTGATTATATATTTTAAAAATACAAAGTGTATAAAGTTGACGAAGCAAAAGACTGCTAACAAATGCATTCAATGACTTCTTGAATCCAATAAAAAATTTTGGCATTACAATAAAAGACCAAGAAAACTCCTAAATAAAATTTACTAATCTAAAATTATTATACTACTACATGAATTCAAGAAGTCTGATAACAAAACTAATTCTACTCATAATATAATAACTCTTAAACTACTACAAGCTTACTAACAATAAATAATTAAATATTAGGGGATTAGTTTAACAGATTAAACTCTTCATTCCATAAAAAGTACATTTTTCAGTTTCAATTAAGCACTTTGATGGGAACACCAATTCAATTGAACACAAATTAATTTCAGTTTCAATTACAAAAACTGTTATAAGATAAATAGAGCATTTGTGCAATAGTCATACTCAAATAGATGGAAAACAAAGTAACGAAAATATTATACCAGCAATAGGCATGTCTTAACCGATGAAAAAAAAAACTCACATTTTGACAATACCAAACACCGTTGACCCACCATTCTTCACATTTACAATATACTTAATATCAAGGGGTTAGAGATGCAAGACCACTAATTTTAAAATTTTTTTTTAAAAAAAATCACTGCAGAGATATTAGACCAAATATGTTAATGGAGTTACTGGAGAGATATATGTCTATCTTCTTATATCTACCTATATATATTTCTAAAAAATAGTAATTTTTTTCACATCATATTAGAATTCTAGTTGAATTTATCGAATTGAATGAAAAAATTTTAGAAGTCATAGAGATAAATTTTATCTAACTAATATATAGGGATAAAATTTATCTTGCAAAAATTTTGAAATATTAGTGATAAAGTTTATCCAACAAAAAATTTGAAACTCATAGAGATAAAGTTTATCTAGTTAATATTTTGTGGGCTTAATTGTTTTTAGTGTAATAATTAGGGGTGAAATAAGAAATCAAAAATTTTTCTCAAATGCTGACATTTATAAGTAGTATAAATAGATATAGATTATTATTATTATTATTATTATTATTATTATTATAGGGTTGCCAAAGGTACATTTAGCTAG
>CM042194.1:26842916-26876321 GCA_023539305.1 Ilex asprella
TAATAATAAAAATACTCATAATAATAATAATAATAATACTCACAAAAGCGATAAATCATTCACAAAAATAATAATTTATTTTATTATAAAATGACCCATAAAAATTATAAAAATATCCATTAAAATAATAAATTTAGAGATATAGTGCTGAATTTATTTTTTTTTGGATGCCCTAGTCCCTTGTTGATAAAATCAATCAAAAAATAGGTTGGATTTGTGGGCAGAAATTTTTGGTTGGTAAAATCAGTTAGAAATTTATAAAAAAAAAAAAAGTTGGATTGGTGGGAGAACATGTCAACCCATGACTAGACTTTCATTTTGTGTCTATGAAGGGGACCTTAGTGGTTGCACATCAATGGGGGATTTTCTTGAGTTTGGCTCACCTCCACCAACTTTTATTTGAGTGATTCTCGTTAAAGCGTGCACGGATTCAAATTCACTCTAATACATGAATTACCATGACTGACTTGAGGTACTCAAATAATAAAATGCTCCTATGCAATCTTGTTCTTTGTCTTTTGTTTTGGTTAATCACACACTTCACTAAAAAATGGGTGTTAAAGATAAAACATATAACTTATTTTGAAAGTCACCGACTCTGAAGATAAGTGAGAATATTATGTTCAATCAAATATCTCTTTAATATGCAATAGATACTCAAGAATAGAGAAAATTTAGTATTGAAGTGAATCCTTGAATAGTTTTTCCTTTTTTATATATATAAATATAAATTAATATTAATGAAAATGAGAAGTACAAAAGGTATAATCACATCGAATCTCGATTAACACCTGAAGACCATATAAAATAATTGTCAACATAAACTATTAATGTGTCTTCTCAAAGAGACCAAGCATACAAAAATCAACAAAAAAGTCTTGATTCATCCCATCATGTAGTCCTTCTAATGACATCTCGTGCTGACGAATTTTTGCCCCAATTTTTTTTTGTGAGAATTCGCTCCATATCGTAGAAATATTTTATATTAATGCCAGTCTAGCAGAAGTTAATTCCATGACTAATCACAAACAAAACTAGTCCCTCCATCATCCTCTTCATATTCATCTTCTTTTCCTTTTGAATTGTCCTGGGCTTCTTTTGGTTGGCTTTGGAAAGCATCTTGCTTGTGCTCAAAGTTTGGAGGTGATGAATGTGAAACATGTTGGTTTCACATTGTGTAGCTCAAGCTGACATTCGACCTACCCGTTAGTTGATTGAGATAAGGTAGGTAAATTGGTTTGAACTTCAGAATTGTCATCCACCTGCTCCTTTTAGAGCATATTGTTCTTCATATATACCTACTTTTGATAGAATTAGAGCAAGGTATTTCTTCTTTTATGATGAACAAAAATGTTCAAATTTTACCAAACCTAACCACTTGGACTTTAAGCCAGTGACCATTCTTCACACCATCAAATCGGAGGTGACGCGGTTAAGTCTATCCAAAGACAAAGTTTCATCTCATGTTCATTTCAAACTTTTATTGTCGATCCTTCTATACTAGTTATCTCTTAGTTCTTTCGGTGTTTTCAGTGTTAGTAACGTCTGAATTGACTATAATGTCGTTAGATCTTTTGTCCCTATTATAAACTTATACAATATATTGATGCATGATCTAGATAATTTGAATTTGAATGATGTCTCTCACATGAAATTCAATGAGAGATAAATATCAATGTGCACTAAGAAAGTAACTTGACCATTCTATCCCTTGCACATGACATTAGTCAATATATGGACAAAGGTTATAAGGGTCTTAGCTTAGGGGAACACTTAAAATGACCAAGTTGGTAGAGGAATAAGAGCTGCCAAAGGTTGACACCATAGTCAAGGCACATAGATATAAATCACAACTTCTAAGAGAATAAATATTTGTCCTACCCACTTGTATTAGATTCTTAGTAAGGCATTTTCATTTCTTATGATGAACAAAATAAGATTCAAGTTTTCCCAAATCCAACCACTTAGGATTTTAATTCGATTGTCACCTGTGACACTCGAATAAGAGGTCGTGTGTTCAAACCTAATCAAAGACGAAATTTCGTCTCATGCTCTTTTTTAGGTTGCTCTTTCTTCAATTTCTTGTATAGTTTCTATTTGTGGTGTCTAAAATTTGATTATATTTAATTGTAATGTTGTTATATCTTAGTTCAAATTTTATATATATTCTAGATCAATCACGTTTATTAGAAGTGGACAATAGAGTGATTGTACTAATCAAAACTCATATGTATTATTATAATACTTGCTAATGTACCTTATAGTTGAGTTGTACCTTCCTCGGGTGTCAAATGTGATGTTGTACTTGGTCATTTACATCAGATTTCTATTTTGGTACAATGAGCAGGAGTTTATTTTGGGCAATGCAGTGAAATTTGTGAAACTAATCATACTTTTACGCATGCGCCTGGAAACGTAGGCCGACTATTGAGCCCACTTTATCTCAACCGCACCACCTAGGGTGCGAGCCACCTAAGAAGCAAACTATTATAGTGAACGAGTAGAGTAGTACGAAGCCAAGAAGCAAGGTAGTAGATAAGATAGAAGAAGGGGCTCGACACTCGATGGAGTAGAGGAGATGGTTAGGATAACGAACTTGAAATACTAAAAAGCATAACAACGGTCATGATTGATGCAATGTTCATCTACTTTGATCAAATGGTGTAAACTTCATTTCAAAATTTCTTTTTTCACACAGAAATATTAATTCAATCAACACATTCTCTAATGTTAGACAACCACATCAGTCCACATCTTCTCTCTTGCCTAACTCCCTTTTATTTTTTTTCTCTACTTTAATTTTAAATTATGTAATTAAAAAAAATAGATTGGTATTTAAAACACAAATATTGTACGATCAATGCTCAAATTTTTTGTATTATAAAATATTTTCAAACACGAGTTACTACTAGTATATATATCCAATGCAGTCACCGGCATGTAAATATCAATGTCCACTAAGAAAGTCATTAGACCATTTTACCCTTGCACATGACATTAAACAGTATATGGACAAAGGTCATAAGGGTCTTAGTAGACTACATAAAATAACGACCAAAAAGAGCTGGCTAAGGTTGTCACCGTGGTCAACGCAACATATATAAATTATAACTTCTGATATAGTAATGGACCGTTTTGGTCAAAATAAGCTTAAAATAAACCCGACCCACAAGGTATCCATAATTAATAATTCAAAATGTAGAGAATTTTTTATTTTTTATTTCAAAAAAAATCCAATATCGAGGAGTTTGTCACTAATTTCATGCAATAAGAGTTTTTATTTCTTACACCAAGATAGCTTCGAACTTATTTCTGAAAAATAGACAAGATTGTTTATCACTTATTTTCTTATTTTCATTATAGGCGAGAGGCTTGTGGACTTGGAATATTTTTTTTTTATTGTATTCAAATATTCTGATATTTACACCCAATTTAAGCGTAAAAGATTACAAAATAGCAAGTGGCCCATGGGCTGCTCTGTTAATCTGTGGGCCATTGAGCCATGGTTGACCTGTTCCATCATGTGGTAGTCCAATAGATCAACATTAGGGTCATGTGTTGTGTTTTTAGCCCCGTAAGATTGTCCAAGTTCATCCATATAAAATCCACCGTCATGACCCATGAACCAATCCATTATCCCACCTTATTTAAACACTTGTACTATCCTTGAATTTAACAATGCATATCCAGAAACAAGTGACAAAGGCCGAAAAATATTTTTGGGTGGACACTCTAACACATTTTATTCTAATTTTTTGTATAATAAAATATAATACAATTCAAATTTTAAAAGATAAACAAAATGACTTTTGCTATTCGTGGTTGAGATCGTTTTAAATTTTATTTTAAAGTTAATCTAACGGTTAATATTAACACCACAAATTTAATAGGAAAAATAGGCTCCTAAATGTGTATTTAGAGTAACTTTTTAAAAGTACTTCTAGAAATTATTTCTCATAAATACTTTTAAAAAAATAATTTTTGAAACTACACCACCACCCTCATCATCACTATCGTTGTTGCCACTATCACTATCGTCACCCTACTATACCCACCACCCCACCACCATCACCACTTCCATTGCCCCACCACCACCATAACCACTACCACCACCATTCCACAATCATCACTATGACTACCACCACCGTCCCGCCACCACTACCACTTCCACTGCCCCACCACCACCATCCTCACCATCATCGCTGTCGCACCTTATCACCACCGTTACTATCCCACCATCACCCTTACCACTCCACCATCACCTTGCCCTACCACCATCATCGTCACCCACTACCAATTGTTACCATTGTTGTCCATGGTCACCACGCACCACTATCGTCATTTTATTCTTATATTTTATTATCATTACCTCCACTATTTCACTACCACCGTCAGCACCCACCACCACCCAACGTCCCCACCATCGCCACTATCCACTGTCATTTACCCCACCACATCTACCACCACCATCATCGCTGTTGCTACCAACAGCTGTCATTGCCATCATTGTCACTTAAAACTCACTTCCACCATCACTATTGTCACCTACGGCTGCTACCATCACCACGATCGTCTTCTTACCCATCATAACTTTCATCGTCTCCCGCCATCACCATTGTCACCCACTATCGCTTACCTTCACTATAATCGATGTTTAAATTTTTTTATCTCTCATCTATGTTTGTGATTTGATTTTAATTGTAAATACAAATATATTGACTATTTTTTTTATTACTCCGTGTCTTCAGGCATGGGGAATAACTAGTCCAAAAAAATAAGATGACAAGTTTATACTATTTATTTTATCAATGATCTTTAAAAAATTTATGCATATCTGTGTACAACAAAAAAAAAAGATTAATTATACTCTTTTATTGAAAATGAGGTTAATTATAGTTAGTTATAATTGATCCAACAAATTTTCATACTTTAATAGCTTTGTTTGGTGACTTCATTATTAATGAGTAATAAAACTTATGTAAAAATCACATACATGTAACTAAGAATATACCATGTATTTTTTTATTGTAACATTTTGGGAGCAAGATCATAAGTAAATGTTAAAGTGCACATCAATAATAAAAGGTTAAGTTGATTAAAAGATTTTAAAATAAACTTAATATGTTCAAATTAATCTGAATATGTTTAAAGTGTGTCCACTGTTAGTCACTTAGGTATGCGTATATACTTGATATGATAAGAAAATAGAGTAATATTATAAGGACCTAATTTTGAGATCTAATTCAATGTAGACTTTAGATTAGTAGTGAGTTCTGACTTAAAAAAAAAAAACATCTTTGTTGAACCTAGCTCAAACTACGGATTGGCTAGTCGGCTCGGCCCATCATCGACCCTAATCGGTGCACAACTCTTTCGGGATGAGTTGTGTACGTAGGAGTTTAGTCAAAATTTCAAAGGCCGGAAAGGTATGTAAATCCTTACACCAAAATTTCCTACATTTCCTACAGCTATATGGTTTTGAGCTAAGAGCATCTTTGACATTTAATCTTTTTTAAACTTAATTTTAAATTTGGATAAAGAATTCTTAGAACCTTCTGCAATATTATACTTAAATCAAGGTTTAAAATTTCGTTTTGAAATGTTTAAAAAAATTTTGTTTTCAAAGAAATCGAAATGAATCAGTGATAGAATCGAAATTATAATATTTCGAGGTATTTCATAATGTTTTAATATGTTTTGTAATATTTCAATACATTTATACAATTATTTCGGAATGTTTGCAAGTAATTTTGATATTTTTTGACTAATGTTTTTAAAAAATAACTCTTAAATTTTTTATTTTATTCATTATATTTTCGAAATTGGTCAAAACTAATGAGCCCAAATATGACTGCATCTAGGCCCAATTCATGGAGTAATAAGCCCAAATTAGCTACAAACAGGTCAAGTCCAACTCATGGATCTGACCTAGTCCAAAGCTTAAGGGATTCAGGAAGATCAATACACGTGGAAAGTAATTACCGAAATAGCTACTCTCGAAAATCACACCTATCTTCAATTGTATTTATTCTTAGTTGTATCTATCTACTTCGAATGACTAGTCACCTATTTCTTCGCATCACCGTCTCAACTAAGACTTTGTGCTTATAAATTATAAGTCTTCTACACATGAGGAGTATGTCTCCACACATAGAGCTTACTTTTACTCACCTTCTCTCTCACCTGTACCTTATCAATAAAGTCTTTTTGTCACCGTTGCCACTTTCAAAGTAGAGTAGGTGACCTTGACTGAACCACTCTATATTTGTATGGTGTCTGTGTTTATCTCATCTTTATATTTATTGTATTTATTGACCATATTAATTACTCGACAAGTGGTGCACAAAAACTTTTCTGAAACACATTGAAACGTTTCTATTTTCTAGGTGATCCAAACAATACATTGAAATAAAATTTTGATCCTTGACTCAAACACGTACCAAATTAATAGAGACTCAAATTTTTACTCAAATCAAGGGAGATTCAAATATTTACTCAAAGAAAAATGCTATGTATCCCAAAACTCTAACCCAAATTCTTATCCCAAATGAAGGGAGACCATTGGATGAGTGGGTCCTATTAATTTTTTTAAATAGGACTCACTGATCCAATGGTCTCCCTTGATTTGGGATGAAAATTTGGGTTAGAGATTTGGGATACATAACATTGCTCTTACTCAAATCATCTATGGTTAAATTTCATTATTCTTTAAAGATTTAATGATCATATTTTATATTTCATTAAATTTTGGTTTGTCCTCATTTAAATTGGAATTTATCCTCTTTTAACTTTAAATTTTTTTTTTTTTGAATATTTTGTATCAAATCAAGCTTTTTAGTCAAATATATAATCAAATTTAAGTAAAAATTTAAGTCATAGTTAAAAATTTTCTAACAATTAGATATAGCAATATTCTCAAATTGTCCAACTATTACTGAATATTTTTTTGATATTGAACAAATCTCTGCAAAAAAGTAACGTTGATGTGGTCGATTTCTATCGCCTAAAAAAAACTTTCATCGGCTTTAATTTATTATACAGATAACATAGCCTTTTTTGTGGAATTGGGATAACATAGCTTAAAGAACTGTAATTTAATGGATTTTATTGAGCAAATTTATGTGGGTAGACCATCTTTAAGGATGTTGGTGGAATCCACGTGACTCAATCTACGACTTTGCTTCAATTTCACGAGCCCTCGTACCAACAAAATTGTAAAGAAGGGTTAGCTATCTCTTTAGCCATCGAATAATATTATTTGTGTCAATTAAATATATATATTTCATGTCAATTTAATCACTTAATTATGTAATATGACTAAATATAATTTTTTTTGTGCAAATTTACCGTTAACTTTGACAAAAATTTACATCACGTGACATTTAAACTATAACTTAATATATGACTTGCGTGATATGCACGTAGGACTGTTAATCGAACGAGTCCGAGTCGAGTTCGTGTCAAGCTTAAAAAATTGTTCAAGCTTGACTCATTTTGAAAACGAGTCGAGTTTGAATAAGTCGAACTCGAGTATTTGTACATAAACGAGTCGAGTCTGTCGAGTTTGAGCCGAACTTGTAGGGTTTGTTTTTTAAACTAGTCTAAAAACGTGTTTAAATTTGAGCTCGTTTAAAAAATGAGCAGAGCCTGAACGAGTTGAATCCGAACCGAACTCAAGTTCAGCTCAAGTTGCTCAGTTTGATTAACAACTCTATGTGCACGCAATAATTTTTGTCAAAATTAACAGTAAATTTTGACGAAAGGTCATATTGAGTCAGATTGTATAAGAGTTAAATTGATATAAAAAATAATTTAAGGGTTTAATTAAGATAAATGATATAGTTGAAGGGTCTATAAAATAGTTATTCTGTGTGTGTCCTGTGTTGGAGTGAGTGAGAGAGATTGGCCATGGAAGACGAAGGCAACACCAGTGAATCACCGCAACAGGAACATCAACATATCAACGGGTGGGCCTCAATAGCATGGACCCACTTATCGTCGGTTCGCCAAAACTCGCCGTTGATTCAATGCATCACAAATTTCGTGTCAATGGATCTGATGGCCAACACACTCTTATCCGCCGGAGCATCGCCGGCGATGGTGCACTCTCTGCAGGAAATCCCGGACTTTACCCCGCATGCCCACGCACTATGCATTAACGTCGGAACACTCACCGCCGACTGGCTTCCGGCGATGAAGAAGGCTGCCGAGGTGGCCAATCAATCGAACAAGCCATGGGTTCTCGACCCAGTTGCCGCCGGAGCTTCTGGGTTCCGATTGAGGGCTTGTCTTGAGCTGGTTGGGTTGAGGCCTAGTGTGATTAGAGGGAATGGGTCGGAGATCATAGCCCTTTCCAAGGCTTCTGTGGGACCCACTAAGGTAAAGATGTGAAATTGTTGCTTACTGCGTATTGCTTAATTGCATCCCCAATTTTATGTGCTCTGTGTGTGTGTGTGTGTGGGTGTATGTATAAAAGTTGTATTTGTTGATAGTTGGTTGATGATATTGTGCTATTTAGAGTATAATTTGGGGCAAACTTTGATCCATAGGCATAATGAACTATTGGTTCTAAGCCATCTATTGCGATTAATCAACAATTTGAAGTGCTTTTCTGTCGTACTCTTACTATGAGTTGGTGTTCTATAGAGTATGATGATGCTTGAAGAGGCTGAAGAGGTTGTTGGGTTTGGTAGTTGTTATAGTTTAAGGGGTTTTTTGAGGCATGTAAGAATCGAACTCCTAACCTTACTTCTGCTCTTAATAGATGCCAGTTACAACTTACAGATTAATAGCGTTGGTACACTGGGTGTAAATTTGTGACATTGTTTTAGATAAATTTCTTTGGTTGAGTATTTTGTTTAAGGTAAGGTGGTTGATGATCCAAAAGGGATACTGGTCCAATTGTTTAATAATTATGACTATGAATCCATATCAGATGGCCAACTTGTATGATATTATGCTACTTTACACAACAAAATGATTTTTCATACATATATGATGTTTGATTTCATTAAATTAAGCTCACTCAATTCAGTTTCGAACTGCTCCCACTAGTTTATACTGAATTTGTGGAGCTAGATTATGGGACATGGTTTTGGTGTGAGTGCGACAATAGGGTTTAAATGTGTTTGACCCATATGTTAGGAATGTATACATGTTTGACAAATTAACTACTTATAAAATACCTTGTGGAAGGGACCTGTTTGTATTGTTATATGACTTGTGTTCCCTATTTTGCTTTGTTGACCTTGAATTTCAATATCTCTGAGTACTGCTGACAAAAAAGATTGATAAAACTCTGTTTGATCAATTTTATCCCGAAAGAATCAATTTCAGTCACTTTGTATGACACCAGTATATAAGAAAATGTTTATTCAGTAATGGACAACTCAAGCACACCCTTGATATGCAAGAAACTAACACTTTCTCTTTGGCATTTCTTGCAAAAATTTGTAATCCAAAATGGAGTGATTGAGGAAGCAGCAACCTTGTAAAACATTGCCTGTGATCATTTGAGACATTCCTAAAATTATGTATGAAACTTTTCCCCTTATTTCAAGATGGCAGCCATCCTCTTAAATGGATTTCTTATCCAGATGATAGATTGCTTCATTGAGATGCCACATAGATTGTCGACGCTGGCATCTAAATACATTATACAAACACATCCATAGTAACCCCATGTATCAGTACGGTTTGAGATCTTTTGGATTTCATGACCAAAATCTGCTGTAGAACCAACTCAATCTTGTATTATTTAGTTTCTTTTCAAAACAATTCAATTTTAATTACGTCACATTTATTGCAACTTGAAATTTTCTCTTTTGGTTCCCAAGGGTGTAGACAGCACCCATGAATCAACAGATGCTGTGGAAGCAGCAAAGTCCTTGGCTCTGGCAAGTGGAAGTATAGTTGCAGTTTCAGGAGCTGTTGACATTGTTACAGATGGTCGGCGAGTTGCTGGTGCACAAAATGGAGTGGCTATGTTGCAACAGATTACAGCGACAGGATGCTCTGTCACTGCTCTCATTGCTGCCTTTGTTGCAGTTGATCCATCACATGCCTTCGAGGCAACAGCTTCTGCATTGTCCATATTTGGTATTGCTGCAGAGATAGGAATGGATGTAGCTAAAGGTCCAGCCTCATTGCGGATGCACTTGATTGATTCACTTTATGGGCTCGATCAAGCTACCATACTTCACCGCATTAACATCACTTTCTTGTCATGATGCATTAGAAGAAATATGAATGGTATGTCAATAATAATTGCACCAATTTGAGCCGTGCATAATGCTCTTATATCAAGCAAGAGCAACGTATAAATCAGCTGACATGTTAACCCCTATGCCTCTTGTATATTACTTGGAAAATGATAGTGACCTTGATGTCTTTTGGTGGCTGAAAAAAACTTTCGTACCATTTGACAGTTTTTCTTTATTTGCCGTTGGATTTTGGCTTGCAAGTTGTACACTTTCTTGTGAAACAGAAAACTTCATCACTGAACAAATATTTAAACAAACAACGGATTTGAACGTTGGCTTAACAAAGTTTTCTTACCAACTTAGTTGGCCCTTTCTGCTCTCGTTTGTATTTATTATAATATCAGGAGAAGTTCCTGAATATCATTGGATGATTCTGTAACCAGTCTTAGGGTTGTAAGAAATAGCCAGAGATCATAACATTTCATGTGTAACACTATCACTTTTTTTGTTTCATTGTTAAGGATGGTTGCTAAAATAATGTTATACCTGTATGTAGTTTCAACGGGCCATTGTTAAGCATTTCAACTTTGTTGTCCTGGTGAATGGCCTAGTACTTTATCTTGGTTGTCTGTCCATGAATTGGAGTTGAGTTGTAGAATTTGGTACATGACTTAAAGTCTTAAATCTTTCCTTTCAAAAGTTATACTACTGCCCTATGAAGCACGTACACTTTCGAGAAGGCGATGTATCTGTGTCTGACACCGACACTCTTCGGACACTCTTGGACACGTGTTCAATACTCTTTTATTCATGTCCATAATTAAATGATAAATTTTTTATTTATGATACGTGTCTGATATTTTTTTGGTGACGTGTCCGACACTTCTTTAGAACGTGTTTACTACTAAATAATAAACATGTATTGAAATGTGATTAACAAAACTTAAAAATTTTAAAACATATAATTAATAATATGTTAAAATTGTATTCCAAATATAATAATAAAAACAAAAAATGCATAAAAATTTTAAAAAGAGGAATTGAGAAAATGAGAGCAATTATTTAAATTATATATTAGGTACACATTGTCTAAAAAAAAATTGATGATTACTGACTATTATGAGGATGCTTTAGTCTAAAACTTCACAAAGATGACTAGATATTAGAGTTACTTACCATAAAATACTTAATCTTTTATGAATTGTATATCATTATCACTATATTTGTAATAAATTATATAATACTATATATAAAATATAATTTTTTTTGTAGCGTGTCATCAACGTGTCCGTGTCTTACTTTTTTTAGAAATGTCGTGTCGATGTGTCTGTTTCGTGTCGTGTCCGTGTTCATGCTTCTTAGCTACTGCCAGGGTGTTCTTGGTCCGGGGGTTATAATTTCATCTGGAAATTTTTCACTCGATCGATAATCAGTTTCTTCAATCATGTGCTCTTTGGCCTTCACCTTCCCCTCCCCTCCCCTTGGATCACCTTGAACTCCATCCACTTGCGTGCTCTAATTCTCTTCCTTCATACCAATATTGATACTGTAAAGTAGCATATCTACCATTATGAATGCAGCAGTGAGTTACGGTAGTAACTCATCACTTTAGCCGTCGATTTACATGAAATATCTTCCTTTTTTATGCTCTATTTAGTGGATGATCAAGTTGAGGCACCAGATATGAAAATGTTGTCTATGATGTTTTGACCTTAAGATAGTCTTATATAGAACTTTCTTTGATACACTTCTTGGCTAGCTGTATGGGAATTATTTGCTCTTAATTCCCTTTATATGTTGAAGTCAAGCTGATTGCTACCAAAATTTTGGCACATGCCCACATGGAAATTGGATGAATAGATAGGAATACCCATGCCTGTGACCTTGTCGTTTCAGATGCGCTGTTGATAGAGAGTACCAACTCCTTGATCCCTAGTATGTTTGGCAAAGTTGTCTCACCAGCCCGAGAGTCATTGATTGGCAAACCCCTTTTTCTGTTGTTGTGTGGTGGGGTAGGGGTGGGGGGGAGCCTGGAGCCTGGAGCCTGGGGCCTGGGGGTTTGGAATCTTTGAGATTACTTGAGATTCTTGTTACCCAATTAGGGGAATAAGGTTTGTGATGGATAAAAGAAAAAGAAAAAGCCTCAAGTTTCTAATTTCATAGCTCCAGATGCAAAATTACGACTCATAAGTCTATAAAAACTAAAAACCTGGTGATCAATTTGTAGTTTTGTTCAGGTTGCAGTACAGTTGCGTCCATAAATTTAGTGATTTGAATACTTCATGAATTCTCCAAAGCTTGCTGATTACTTTTTGTTTTCTTGCACTGTTTTTTGTGTATGAGCTTGTGTTTTTTCTCTCTCCTGGCTATTTTTTAATCTATTTATTTTGTCTTACTGGGCGTATGATATGATCTCTTAGTTCCATACTGGATTGAATGTTTCCTTTTCATGTCAGGCAACAATCTGATTCATTACAGTGATACAGTGAAACTACAACCACGCAACATTCCTTTTCACAGAATTTGCATACCCCTCTGCGATTCGGCCAATAGAGCATATCTCAGTAGCGAAGATGGACTGTTATCCTCAGCAATGTCTCTGCACCATCTGTGACATGCTGGCCTGCCGGTATAAGGGACCGCATCTCCGCAAATCCACAGGCATTCTTAAACTTCCCGGTCCCTCCAGTCAATGATAGACGAGACATTGTGCTCCCGATCTTGTACACTCCGAAGAAGTTGAGGCTATCTCCGTATTCCCCTCCTTCCATCATAGCTGTGAAGGTCATCATCTGTGTACTCCCATCTGCAGAGCTTGCAACATACACCCCTTGGGCTTTCCCCAATGGCTGTGACCCCAACTCCGGGCCCGTGGTTAGGATGTCGTCGATGACAGTGATAGTTCCGAACCCGAGTCCCAATCCATCTGGTCCGACTTGGGTGGTTATTGTATTCCCATTGTTGTTTGCACCATTGGGGAGTCCTGCAAACGTTGTACCGGCTAAGCCAGTGCCCAGAGGAATTCCGTTAGGATTAACAGTTGGGAGGGCACCGTTAGCATTTGGAATGGCTACTCCACCTTTCGGGGGGAGGAACCCAACCGGCCTAGCGAAGGGCACTTGGCCACTATAGATGTTTCCGAGCAAGCCAGTGATCGGCCTCGCTGTGGGGTTGCTGCCACCAAGAATGTCATGCATGTATAACTCGAGAACTGGTTCTGTGCCTGCTGTTGCAGGATCAACTGTTGTGGCAATTGTTGCTGCTCGCACAACTGCAATTAGCATTGCAAGAAATATGGATGATGATGATGATGATGATGATGTTTTCTTGAACATTTCAAAATGTGTGTGTGTGTGTGTGAGAGAGAGAGAGAGAGAGAGAGAGAGAGAGAAAGCTTCTTGGATGAGTATGCAAATGGACTCTAGGCATGCTCTTTATAGTAGAGAATACCAGAACAAGATGGAGTTGTTGAGAGACTCAAGGTGGTGAAGTTGCTGGAGAGAAGTGGGTACAACAAAATCATAAATCTGAAAACAATTTAAATAGGATATTTTGGGTACAAAGTATAGTCCCAACTACGAGTCGTTTAGTCGTATAAATTTGAAAGAATTTTCTTTTCCTTTTTCTTCTCTTTTGCCCCCCTAGATGCAGTTTTCCAAGTTATGCACATGTGATTTTGATGGACTGTAAACTTTCAAGGGTAGTTCAATTTAACTACCATTAGTTTGCCCAAGTGATTAATCCTACATATTCTATTTTAGTATAGCATTTGTCATTTAAATATTTTACCTTGGACAAGTTTAAGGTACCACGAAAAAAAATATGGGTATCGTATTAATCACTTTTGTGATATTTTTGATCAATCTTAAAAATATTAGGATTGATCTCAAACACCACAAACGTGTAAAAATATCTAGAAAAAAGAAAAATCACCCAAAAAAAGTTGTAAAATTTTTTGATATAAAATAACTTACAAAATTATAAAAACACTCATTAAAGTAGTAAAATTTAGAGGTATAGTACCCAATTTTTTTTCTTGATATCGTAATCAAGTCATTTTACCTTTCACGACGCACGTTATACATCTATAAATTAATATGTGTAACAAATTTTTTATGAAAATGAATAAAAATAAATAGGAGTTAGAGTGAGATAAAGACAATTCGTGGAGTTCTTGAGAGAGGAAGAGTAATACTAGATGAACTTAAAAATCAAACTTGATAATCACAACCATTGAATAGATAATGTGTGTTTATATGGACTTTACAGCCTTCACCATTTTTAAGTGTTGATTGCAGTTGTCCTCTAGTTCAAAAAAAAAAAAAAAGGGTAGTGAATTCTAATAAATATTAAGATCCACAATGAAATTAATGGTTGTAATTATCAAGTCTAGTTTTTAAATATATTTTTTAAGTTAATGTAGTATTGCTCAATTAGGAATGATTATTCCAATAATAATGATAGATTATGTCAGTAAATTCGGTCATATGTTTAGTTATAAAGAGTACCACTCAAAAAAAAAAAAAGAGAAATAGAAAAGAAAAATAAGGCAATCATATGGCGCCACGTCGGTAGTATACGGACAAGTTTACAAGGCTATATATGTCATTTCACATGCTTTTCACTCGATACGGATATTAGGGCTCCAAAGTCCGTAGTATTTCATTCATCTCTGGCGGGAACGGTCGTTAAATCCAATATTTACTAACTGTGACATTTTCCCAGAAAAATGTCGTTCATCGAAGAATTTCAATCGAGTAAGCTTCTCTCTCCCTCTCTCCCTCTCTCCCTCTCTCTCTCTCCGTCTCCCTATCTCTATATAGATGTTTTCATATATGTATCTTTAGACACATGGGTGTTATGTGTTTGTTTTGGATTTATCTTTTGTTCACATTTGAGACTATCAATAAAACCCTAGCTAATTCCAACGTAGTAGCTGCACTTGATAATTATTGTTCTTTATTACGCCATCACACACACACACACACACGCATAGTTTTAGCTGAAGAATTTTAATTCTAATTGAATTGCTGGCATTGCCCTGGCTGAATGGTGTGAAATTTCAAATTTTATCTGTAATGAGACTATCTACATTTTGGGGGAGTTCATCGCAGTTTGTAACCCTAAAGTTCAACCCAATTCTAATTTTGGTTCCCCAGAATTCCAATTTTTCTATTTTTTCCCTTCGAATTCTGAGCATTGTGACAATTCAGCCAATTGAAAACGTCCGTCAAAACAAATATGGAAAATGCCATGTGCACAGGATGTCATTGCTATTGTTGGTTGTACAATAACATTATGAGACGCACACGTGACCTTCATCCAAAAATACAACATCTGCGATTGAGTGGACTGACTTCACATGATGTTGTATGATCAAGAGCTAAAATGACAAAGTTGAAGCATCAGGGACCAAAGTGAGAATTAGGGTTAGCTATGAAGTGAAAAAGTCTAATGAAACTTTTTTCTCAGAGTAATGAGTCTATTTACACTATTCAATTGCACAATTTGAGAGATGTTTTGTTTCTAATTTGATTGCTTTTTCTCAGATGTGGAATCTCTGCCGAACATCCTACAAAGGAAGTATGCATTGCTGCGTGATTTAGATAAGAGTTTACAAGGTGCGGTATAAATGAATAAAACTGGGGATCACATTTCATTAGTATTAACTCCTGCAATGTTCCTTCTGACTACCAAAATTCCTTTACCCTGACCATTTTAAACAAAATGTCTTCATCATGTTGGGATTGATTATTAGAGTCAATTTATATGTTTTTTTGCTTTGGATTAGAGTGTTCAGACATTCGTGGGCAGGTTTTTCTGATTTGCAAGGAGCAGTGCTGAAATTTTTGCTGTCACAAATATGGTGTAACGGCTACAAGTTGAGTTGGATATGCTTGTTTCCACATGTTAGAACTAATCAGTAAATGGCCCTCTACTTTTTTTGGGGTAAAAAATGGCCCTCTACTTACTGTGGCTTAAAATCTCAAAAAAACATGTTAATGTACATATGAAGTGGTAGTCTACTTAAACTGAGCTTCGAGCAACATTTAGAGGGGTAGATGGAAACACAAACTCTACGTACTTTTTCTTTCTTTATTTTTTTAATGGTGAAATGTTAAATTGAGACGAAATTAATGGACAGACTGTAGTTGGGTTCAACTCATAATGTTTGACAAAAGATGAGGTTGTCGAAATGGACAAAAATTGGTTGGAAGCAAGTGGGGACGTTGAATTACCTTTGTACAAATTCACATGTCTTCCATTTAAGAATCTGGATTGCTGCTTTTAGCAACTGAGTGACATCTCTTATACACATGCTTTTTAATTGTTTCTGGACGAAAAGTTGTGGAACTAGAGTCATTGGGGAAAATTCAATCTTGTGACATTGGGGAAATTGGTTGTTTAGTTTGACCCCTTCTTCGCAAGCCTGATATTTATTCCTTTGTTTTGCCGTTGCCTAATTTGTGTTTTCCCCCTGGTTTATATTGTTGTAGATGAACCTTAGGGAGATTTTGGCACAAGAATGCACTCTTTTTAATTTCATGTACACACACGAACAAGCATGTATCCATATGTATAAAGTGCTATGAAGCACAGATACGGATACGAGATATGGATATGATATGATACGGATACAGCGATACGACAAAACCTAAAAAAAAAAAAATACAGTACGGCCAGGATACGTATATAAAATATATTTTTTAAAATTTTTATTATTATATTTAATGTAATAATTGTGATTCATAAAGTGAATTAGACATCTATCAAAGATATATATAATAATAACTAACCATTCTATCATTCGGAAATCATATATTCATAATTTTTTTTTTTTTTGGCAAATAGGAGTCCAAACATATTTGCTTTGGTGCCTCTATTCTTTTTAAAAAATTCAAGTAATTTGAAATTGAAATTTATTTTTTTTAATTTTAGGATACTTTCCAGCCGTATCGGATACGTATCCGGCCGTATCGGACGCGTATCCGTATCCAAGAAGTATCTGATACCAATACTTTGATGTTTTTGAAGTATCCGTGTTTCACAGATAAAGTGTTTATGCATGTAGAGAAAAAACATAAGGAAGTGTAAGGTAGAGAATAATATAGGGAAATAGAAGATCGACGTTCATTATGAGAGTCAAAGGGGTCCAAAGGCTGGTAGGGGGTTACAACAATTCCAGTTAGATTCACCCTTGCTACACTTTTTAATTATTCAAGGAACCTAAGTACTATCCAAACTTTTTGGTTATTGGGAGAATTTGGATTCAGAATACAATTCTCGGAGATCTTTTTTCCTTTTGAAAGATATAGGAGCGAAACAATTGATCTATTAATTTTAGAAGACTTCACCAAACGAATTCTTTAAATGTATCATTTTTGGGTCCAACAGAATTCATAGGTATAGAAAGAAGCCCTATGGTTATCATTGTTTGGTGCAACGGAAATCATAGGTATACAAATAAGCCCTATCAAATATATATATTTTTGTGTTCAATGATAATTCAATGGTTAATATGATATATAAGGGTTGGTAAAACAAAAAGTAGTACACCCTTGATTGTGAAATATCGATTGATAAAAAATTCTCGGCAGTGAGATATGAGCGAATGATTTTGTTTTCGGCAATTTAAAAGATATTTCTGTCCATTGTTAGTGTTTTGGTTAATTTGTGCTAAAAATGCTTGCATGTACTAGCAGTTCTGCTGCTTTGGTGTGGCAATGTTAAGCACAGATTTTTTTCCTGGCATATGAACAGAAATCCAACGGCAAAACGAACAACGCTGTGGACTGGAAATAGAGAATATTAAGCATGGAGTTAAGTCTGGTAACATTCTCCCAGGGTCTTCACTTGTCAGATTCTCAGATGAGGCGCTGGATGAGCAGAAACATGCTATCAGGATTGCTGATGAGAAGGTCGCATTGGCTGTTCAGGCTTATGATTTGGTAAATTACATGGAATTTTATATCTAATGTGAATGGTCGCCCCACAAATGTCAAATACTAACGTGTTCTAGTCTCTCTATTGACACTTATGTATGGAGCAATCTGATTTTACTGTTGACTGCTGCTTCTAAGTTCTTTTTTATTTCCTAGTTATCTGGAGAGTGAACATTTTCATGAATATGTTTAAGCTGTCAGACTTTGTACTCTCTTCCTCTCTCACTCAAGAAATCCGTAAAGAATGTGTGCCTTCATTCTTTTGTGCTTTCAATTGTTTACATTATTCACTTTTTCTAGTAAGATTATGTATTTATTATATTCTTCATCCTACCTTCCTTCACATTTTTTTCTCTGAGTTGTTAGATGTTTATTTTAGTGTTGTATCAATTATACAACACTAAAGGTTTGGAATTTTTGGAGGGGTGGAATGCTTTTAAGATTGAGTTAACTGCAGTGGCAGAAATCTCTGCTATCAAATCATCTAAAATGTGATTGTTGGTTCTTGACGCATATCATCATGTGCCCACCACAAACTTGCGATAAAATCCCATTAACCCCCCCCCCCCCTCTTTTCCAAAAAACAAAAGAAAGAAATTTACATGGATATGTGTATAGGCATTGTTGTAAGGACATTTAGTCATATGGTATTTTTCCCTGTTTTATCGCTATGACATAGAACTTTGTATTTCCATGAGTGAACATATTCTCTTGGTTCCAGTAGTACACATTTTATTGTTTATTTTGGGAGGTTGTCTTCCTGTGAGTCATTTATCTCTAAGACGATCTTCCTGAATTATGAGGGATGCACGTGATGTTCTTGGATTCTCGATTTTCATCTATTATTTCATAAGGTATTGAACTTGTGGAAATTTGATCACTCCATTAGGGTGTATCTCTGGGGGGATTGAGTTCCATTTAATTGGTTCATTAACTATTCAACATATGATATAGTTCTACAAATAAAGAAAAAAATTAATGGTCCTTTTTGATAGGAAACACAACATATTGTTTTAAAATAAAAGCGGAATTAAATGAAAGGCTGTTGGATAAGAAATCCAACCACAAAAGAGAAAATATACAATGAAAGGCAAAAACAGAAAAAGTCCACAGATCACATGAAGCTCTCCATCCCGATGAAATAGCAAAGAGTAGGATTCATTTGAAATCTTTAGAAATTGAAGCCCAAAATGATGAAATAAATGAATTCGATCCCATAATCCATATAAACACTCACACTGATCTTCAAAGATTCTTGCATTTATCTCTTTCCATATAACCAAAAAGTTGTCATGATCGCACAATTCCAAAGAGTGACACCCTTATCAAGAGACCCAAGTCCTTTCAAGTCTTCCACAAATAAAGAATTGGATAATGTGGTTGGAATCCATTTCAAACACACCAAGTTAAGCAACTTGTATCACAAAACAAAGCAAGAGGGCAATGTAGAAATAAATGGTCAATGCTTTCATAATCACATTTGGACATCATACACCACTAAAGAGAAAGACAAGTATTATGCCTCTTTTTTTGAAGCAAATCATTAGTATTAATCTTCCCATGTCCACCTGTCCATGAAAAAACTTGCATCTTAATAGGCCCTTTTGCCTTCCAAATCATCATAGTAGGAATAAAGAGGGGACAAGAGGGCTCAACAATCAAAGAATCATAGAAAGATTTAGTGGAGAATACATCCGAAGACTCAAGAAACCAACTTCTTTTATCAGTTGACTCTTGAGAGAATAAAACATCATTTATAGTAGCAAGAAAAGATATCAACTCCAAAGTCACTCTATCATTTGGGCTTCTACGGAAACCAAAATCCCAAGAATAGGGGTGAATACTTGACCAAATCATGGAAGCAATGGAAGCGTCATGAAAGCGAGAAAGACGTGGATACAAAGAGGCCAACAAAGACTCCCCAACCCATAAATCCTCCCAAAAACGAATTCTCTCCTCATTACCAACAACAAATATAAGATTTTGAGAAAACATTGTCAAACTCTGGGAAATGAAATCCCTCCACAATATTGCAACTCTCGGCCCTATTTATGGTACTTACAACCACAGCATTCCTTCTTTGTTGTGGTAATTGTGTGACATCTGTAACCAACTTTCATTCTCAAATTTATATGATGTTCATACCCATTAAAATTTCATGGTATGTTTATGCAAGTTTCTTTTGACAAACTGTTTCAATAACTTTAATATCTTGATGATTTGAATTAAGATTCGCAATTGTTTGATTTCTTAGATTTATCTATTTATTGTATTTTTGCAACAGGTAGATGCCAACATTCAACAACTTGACCAATATCTGAAAAAATTTGGCGAAGAGCTTCGAAGTAATATTTCCTATTAAAATCTTTGTCGTTTTATGTTTTCTTACATTGGTTGGGTACAGTTTTCCAGATTTTGTTGTTTGTGACAGCTGAAACATTTCGGCTTATGTTACATGGATTCTCCTGATGTTTAATTTGACTTGTGGTAGAAAGAGAAAACGATGCTGCAACTGGGTCGCCTGCTTCAACCACTGATGGTAATTTGAAAACCGGAAGGGGTGGTGATAGTAGCAAAGGAGGCCGTAAGAAGTAATTACCTTTCTAGATCTGGATTTTTAGTTTCCCTGCTAGATTCATTTACTTTTCTGCACATATACATGAAGGCCTTTATCCTTGACTTTCCTTTTGTTTTACAAGTTCTCCTTCATATTTAGGTATAGTTCTTTATAAGCTAAGTTTACGAGCCTAATTTTTATCCTAGAGAAATCTGAGATGATGACTTAACTGAATAAGGACTAGCCCCAGAAGATTTGTGAGGTCACCTCTATATCTAGTAAAAGAGGAAATACTTATAATGACATCAACACTTGGGCATTTTGGGGACCATTTTCACTCTCTTGTTTTGAGATATAGGAGAGCTTTTGCCATTCGTCCCACAGTTTTTTCTTCTTTGCATTTGATCCTGCTTGACCTTGTAAATTATTACTCGTCTTTTACTTTCCCTTGATCTATCAATGAAATATAACATTTAAAACAACATGCGAAAAAATTAAAGGACACACTACCTAACATAGAGGTGATTATAGCCCTGGTTGTTCTTTCTTCCTTGGGCAGGCCTGCTTTTAAGTGATAGGAAGGAGGGAGAGAAGACAGGTAAAGTTTCGTTCAGAACTCAGTTGACTGCTTCTATAGATAAGACGGAGTGTACTTGCTTCAGCATTATAAAAAACGCAGGAGGGCCTTGATGTGAATACCCACCAAAACAAGTCACATATACCAAGGTTCTTGTTTGTCGTAAACAACGGGTCGAGGTCTATCAGGCCTTCCGATGTAGAGAAAAGAAGAGGGGGGGGGGGGGGAATGGCATCACACAACACGAATATGAGTTGACTCTTCCTTTTGGTGGAAAAGATGGATCAACTCATTTGTTTTGGTATCCAAAGGAAGTGATGTTTACGGAAAATAAAAGGTGACAAGGATAAAAAAAAAACCAATGGACCTACAGCATAACCTATGTTTTGATGATGGTCCAAGGTAATTGTAAAACATGATAATAGGCACCTTAGTAGTTTGATTTCAAGCTCTCAACTTCAAGTTCAGTTCAGTCTTTAATCTAACATGTCTCGGTCGTATTTGATAACCATAGCAGTCATTAAGAATTTTCTTTTAGTGTTGAATTTCTAGTTGTTTGTTTCTTTTTCTTCATTAGAGGTTCCTAATTTGTATTTTTATTTGGGAGGCATAACTGAAGTTCTATTTATGGTAATCGGAAAAAGACAACAAAATCGATCTTTATAACTTTAAGCCTTTAAGTGTATTTATCGATCTTTAGGCATAACTGAAGTTCTATTTATCAAGTGTATCTTTTTAAGCGTGCTTGGGCGAGAGTAGTACTAGGATGGGTGACCCCCTGGGAAGTCCTCGTGTTGCACCCCTTTTAAAAATAAAAATAAAAAAATAAAAAAATAAAAAAAATAAAAAAATAACTTTAAGCCTTTAAGGGGGTTCCGGCACATTCATCTGCACCAAAGTGGTAACCCCAATTCACATGGAAGATTTTTTTTTCAGTATTGCTGCATATTCATTAATATACCAAGTGATTGGATCTGGATGTTCATCCTGATAGGAAATGGAATATGAAAATAAATGATTCTCATCAAATTACTATTTGTTGACTGTATTGTCATGTGAAGAAGGCTATTGGATTATAATGACTTTAACATATAGCAGGCTCTCTTAGTTGGCCAAATAATGTAAAGAAGCATAAAGCTTTTCTTTTTGGGTTGGATTATAAATTAATTTGTGAGTTACTCCGGAATAAGGTTATTGCTAACAATTCCTCAGCTCCTTTTTTGGCAGTCATTGTACTTACTCTTGGGTTTTCTATAGAATAATTGTGACTCAAAAATCGGAAATAGTTAATTGATAACAATTACTTAATCCCAAGTTTTACTAATACAGTGGTTTAAGAGTAAGTGTAGGGCATATTTGAGAATTTTTGTTGGCCTGCGGTTAATACTAACAAGAGTCCTTTTATGTCGTGAGCAATCATAATAGCATTGAGAACCATATTTTTTTCGTTGGTGAAAGACCATAATAGGATTGATGTCAAAAATAAGTTCTATTTCTGCTGCAGGACACGCCTTGCTGCAGCAGCGGCAGTTTCCAATCCAGCCGCTATGGATTTAGACATACCAGTAGATCCAAATGAACCGACTTACTGTTTCTGCAACCAAGTGAGCTATGGAGAGATGGTTGCCTGCGACAATCCTGATGTATGCATTTATGTTCTTTCATTATTTCCAATCAGTTGAGTAGACTAACCCTGTGATCTAAGGAAAGCATCTGGTCTTTTTCAACAGTGCAAGATAGAATGGTTCCATTATGGCTGCGTTGGTCTGAAAGAACAGCCCAAGGGAAAGTGGTATTGTTCAGATTGTGTTGGAGTAAAGAACCGTCGGAAGAGCAAATAATGGTAGGCTTCAGTTTCAGGAACCATTGCTGTATGGATGTTAAGAATCACTCAACAGTGGCATCATGTTCTATGTTTTCCGAGGAATGCCTCATGTAAATAACTGGAATGTGTTTGGTTGATGCTTTTCTTCATTGCACCTTTATAATTCACCTTGGATACTTATATTTCCTATAATAACTGTTGGTGGAAATTCTCTTGCTGATACAGTTGGTATAATAGGCATGAATGGGTCACTAAAATTTCTTAGTATCATATCATTGATTACCTATCATATTTGGGATTCCATTAAAGATAGAAAATTCTTGTGTATTTGGTATGCCTATTTTGTCAGGAATGTTTACAGGTCACTTTACAGATTTCAGCCTCAGTCCTTAACCCCTTTGCAGGTTAGATAAAAGTACCCAGTCACTTCCCAGATTTCATCCTCCCGGGTCTCGGTCACTTTCCAGATTGCAGCGTCCCAGTCCGATCAGTCATTTCCCCGATTTCATCCCCCCCAAAGTCCTCTCTCCCTTTCATACTGGGCTGGATTGTCAACCAATTGGTATATCCAGTTAAAACTTGTATGTGCCATTGACGGACTCTGACAATTCATTCAATCCCGGGCAGGCTTAGCTGATCTTACACTTGCTATCTCTTTGGTTGCATAGTAGACGCCCAAACATGGGTTTGTGGCGATTCCTGAAAAGCTTCTTGAGATTTCATTGTGTTCTTCCGAAAGTTTCAAATTATATAAATCTTAGAGTAAGGATGTTGATCGAGCTGAGTTTTACGAGTTTGAGTCCAAGCTTATCAAGCTCATTTTTTAGCAATGTTTTAAGGGCCTGATTTGAGAACCTAATCTGAGGACCTTATGATGCGACTTCAATACAATCATTGATTAATATTGGAATCCATTATCAATATAATGGTTATATTGAATTAGGTGTCTATATTAAGTCTTCAAATTAGGTTCAAATAATATTTTATTTTTTTAAACGAGTCTAAAAAATAGTTTAATTTATTTTGAAAAATGAGTTGAGCTTGAACCAAATCCGAATAACTTAACTACTTTACATATACACAAGCCAAGTTTTACGAGATTGAGTCGAGTCTTTTAGACTTATGTTTTTAAACGAGTTTAAAAAATTGTTCAAACTCAATTCATTTAGAACACGAGCTTAGCTTGAACTGAGTTCTATCCAAGCTTGAGCCGAGTAACTTAATCACACAAGTTGGTAATTTCTAATGAAAGTAGGAATTGTTCGATCAACCCAATTCATATAAAAGGGCTTTTACGTTGTTTATTTATCTGCATAGGGTCAAATAACGTTCTAGAAAATGGATCAATGGGACACATTGGGATAGATGTTACAATTTTGAAACAATGAGAACAAGAAAGAATAATTTCGATTCATCCCCAAAAGGGTCTGAAAATTATTTACAACCATCACCCTGTCAAAAGATTGGCGATAAGACGACTTCAAACAAATAAGGCTTCAATGGTTAATAACTCGAGATTCCAAATTCAAATCTTTTAGTTGGCTTAATGCATGTGACTTGAAATGTTTTCTGTTATTTGAGGGGACAAAATGAGCATCGTATCGAAAAAAAATCGTATAGTTTGCAAACGGTATAGAGAGAAAGATGAAGTGTCTATCACTCAATTGCCAACCATGCAAAAAAAAAGGTATTGATAAATCTCCAATTATGCTGGAAAGACAATTCAATACTTAAAGGGATGACTGGCAATCCCTTCTTTTCTCCTACATCAAAACTTCGACATTCTGATCTTTCCCTGCAATGCCTTCACTCCCACAAATAACTCATTAAATGGGTAAAACCCTAATGTTTATTTCGTGTGGTTAAAAATGTATGTCGGGAGTTTGGATCAGCAACATCAATAATCCATGCCGCCCATGCCACCCATACCACCACCCATTCCTGGAGCTTCCTTCTCATCCTTCAGTATTTCAACCACGACAGCTTCAGTGGTTGTCATTAGAGATGCCACACTGCATGCATTGTGATTTGAATGCTGATCAGAATATATACTAAATATACAACCTAGTTGAGAAACAGAAACATTTGAATCGGTGGCTTCAACTCACCTTGCTGCATCAACCAAGGCTGTTCTTATTACTTTTAGTGGGTCGATAATTCCGGTTTTAACCATATCAACATATTCACCTGTTTGAGCAACAGAAACACACAGTTGACTAGTTCAGTACAAACCAAAAACAATGACTTACTCTGTTTTGTGAAAGAAATAATAATGATTCAGAAGAGACCTTTGGCTGCATCGTAACCGTGATCAGGGTCATCCTGCTCCAACAGCTTGCCAACAACAACAGCCCCCTCTACCCCGGCATTGGAGGCAATTGTATGAACTGGCGTCTGCAATTACAAAATACAAGAGCTATGAGTGCTAGGGGAGATTTTCACAATTATGCAACACAATCATTGAGGCACTAAGAATCCAAAAGTGTGTTCAGACTTCCACAAACTACAAGCACCTTAATATGCTAGTTCTAGAGTGACTTTCAAACCTTTAGGGCATTCTGAATAATTTGAACACCTATCTTCTGATCAAAGTTGGCTGTTGGCAGCTTTTCCAATTCTTTTGATGCATATAGAATGGCAACACCACCACCTGCATCCAAAGAACTCATTGCCTATCTGCTAATTCACAAGATTATGCAGGACAATACATTTAAAACAAAATTACCTGGTACAATTCCTTCCTCTACAGCTGCCTTAGTGGCATTTAGAGCATCTGTAACTCT
The DNA here is from genome assembly GCA_023539305.1 of Ilex asprella. Taxonomy (NCBI): domain Eukaryota; kingdom Viridiplantae; phylum Streptophyta; class Magnoliopsida; order Aquifoliales; family Aquifoliaceae; genus Ilex; species Ilex asprella. The sequence continues at coordinate 26,868,804 of CM042194.1, forward strand.
ATCTTTTTTTTCACCAACTTCAGCCTCACTAGCTCCTCCAATCTGCAAGAAGAAATCAGTTTCAATAATTGAACGTGCAATGAGAATAGCAAATTGAGTTGCATGTGTTGACTACAAGATTGGAAACTAGGCTAGACCAAAGTAGCAATCATCGTCAGAATTTTTAACAAGATTCAAGGACAAAATTGCACATGGGAGACAGAGCAGACCTTCAACACAGCGACACCACCTGAAAGCTTAGCCAATCTTTCTTGCAACTTCTCCTTTTCATAATCAGAGGTGCTCAATTCGATTGTTGACCTTATCTGTTAATATAAATTGCAGACAATACAAATCAAGTCACGAAGTGAAGACATGCATCTAGATTCAGTTTGTGAAATGCCTTTGAAGTTTGAATCAATCATAGTCAACTAATCAAGAATGCTTCCAAAATTGACTTTTTTCTGAACAGTATGTATATGGGGAGACGGTAGCCATTAAGCAAATGGTGAATGTTCACAAGAAAGCAAAACAAACCTGTTCACATCTTTCCTCTAGGGCCTTCTTATCAGCAGCACCATCAAGAACAATAGTGTCATCCTTGGATATTGTGGCCTAGAACAAGAACATTGTCAAACAATACTATCTGATGAGAAAAAAATGGTGTGCAGCATCTACATTCCTGTAGATTCTGAACAAACATGTATTCATCATTGAAACAACATCACACAAGTACACTGGAGACAAATCCAGTGAGGAAAATGCATGCCTTCACAGCTTACCTTTTTACAGGTGCCAAGCATATCCAACTCCACATTATCGAGGTTCATACCAAGTTCCTCAGTTATAAGCTGTAATTCAGAAGTGAAATCCATCATATAAAGTGTCAAACAACGAATAGAATATTCTAGTACATTAATCCAACAATGGACCCACTTGGCCTCCTGTAAGAACAGCAAGATCCTGTAGACTGGCCTTCCTATTTTCTCCAAAGCCAGGAGCTTTTATGGCACAAACCTGCCAACATGCAGAAAATCAACAGGATGTAACAACTACACGGAGAGAAACCATTACAGCAAAACAAAGCACTACAATGCCTGACAAAGTAACACAGAACCTTGATTCCTGCACGAAGCTTATTAAGAATTAGAGTTGCAAGGGCATCACTTTCCACATCTTCCGCTACAATTAGCAGAGGCCTTTGTCTCTGAAAAGGTATGATAAAATTGTATTGATTAGATGACTGCACTGTAAACTCAAAAGACAATGATTTTATAAAACCCTATCCAAATTAACAAGATCAAGCTGAGAAACAGATTACCTTCAATGCCAACTCCAGTACTTTAACAATAGCAGTTATACTCGAGATTTTCTTCTCATGGATCAGAATGAGAGGGTCATCCAATTCCTGCAAGAAACCAGGAACATGTCAACTGGAATGAATCATAAGATACTGCAGAACATAATACTGGAGGCAATGCACAGATGTACGGGGCTGTTGAATCAGAACAAAGCAGGAGGGCTTACGCATTTCTGGTTCTTCTGGTTGGTGATAAAATATGGGGATATGTAGCCCCTGTCCAGCTTAATTCCTTCAACAACTTCCAATTCGTTATACAAAGTCTTTCCATCCTGCAACAGTGTAATGAAGAATCAGACCAACACATTTTTAGAATAACCCTTAAGAGCGTGCCACCAACCACCAACCAATGATTAGGCCAAATCAATACAACCAGCAACAGTGTTTGATGACCTTTAATCAAGACTTGCAGAGAGCCATAAAATGCATTACAACCTCTTGTGAAGTATATTGAAACACTGACTAAAATCCATTATGGTCACAGCATTCTAATATTATGTTCCCTGGACACAATCAAACATCGAATGGAAAATTTCACCCAATTAACTCACTTCAAAAGTTATTGGAAATTTTACAAATAGAATCGGAGTAATTTTCCATATATTATTAAGATGCCAAAGTGTCTTGCATTCTGGCAGTCCATTCATATGTTAATTCTCCTGTAGGTCCAGCCAAAGCATTTGATAGAATATCACGAAAGGCTAGCTTTGAGATCCACAGAAATAAGTACCTCAAAAAAAGGGAAAGATACACACACCTAAATTAAAATGGTAACTTACTTGAATTGTGATAACTCCCTCTTTGCCAACTTTCTCCATAGCCTTCGCAATCAGCTCGCCGATTTCTCTATCTCCATTTGCAGATATTGTACCAACCTATAAAACTCTAACCATATCAGTGCCACTCTCACTGTTTGTTATGTCTTTTAGCATTGATATATTATGCCGGGAATTGGTACTAGTTTTTTCCCATTTTTTTTCAAACGGCTATGGTACATATAAGACTTACAGAGAGACACCATATTAACATGGATTGGATTATTAACCTCCAACTTCCAAACTGAGGTCACTTGATGAGCCTCCAAATGCCTCTAAACCAAATAGGTATCAGCAAGTTATACTATGTTTAATAACTAGAACCTAGTAAACAAACCTGTGCTATTTCTTCTGATGTGCTGATCATCCGAGCTCTGCTCTTCAAGTCTGTTACCACAGCATCAACAGCCATGGTGATACCGCGTCTGAGGTCCATTGCATTCATACCTGCTGCCACTGACTTGCAACCTTCGGTTAATATCGCACGGGTAAGGATTGTAGCACAAGTAGTACCTGGAAACATATTGAAACCATTTTATCAATATACTCCTGATATATCATCATATAAATCAGGGAAGTTCTTAAGCAAAAGCCATTAGCACAACAGTTCAATCATCACACAAAGTATGTGTGAATTATAACTTACCATCACCAGCCACATCATTGGTAGCATTTGCTACCTGTTTCACAAGGCTTGCACCAATATTCATTATTTTGTCCTTGAATTCAATGCTCTTTGCAACAGTTACACCATCTTTTGTCACTTTGGGAGCACCCCAGCTTTGTTCAATCACCACATTACGGCCCTTCACAAGTCAAAATCCAGAAATAACAATCATCAGTTATCCTAATTCACCCATCATTAAAAGATAAACATGTAAGAGGCAAAAAAATCATTTATGTAGCTGCTCCTCGCATTGAAAAGACCAAGAAATATAGATAACCGTAAGACTATGGCTGCTTAGCCACCCCACAAGTAAGCACGCCTCTAACCGTCTAGTCCAAGTTAAAAGCCAGCTCACATTACTTCGAAGGAAAATTACTTCCTTTTACACCTGATTTTTCCAGAAAGAAGAAACGGACATAGGGTCACCTCTATCTACCGAATACAATAAATCTCAAACCCTGCAGCTTAACCAGACTATGTTCAGTAGACTGAGTCTGAAGGATGGAGGAGACCAACAAAAATGAAAAAATTATAACACTCTCTCTATCATCCCCCTTCCCCCCTGCACGGCGAGTAGTACGCAAAATCTCAAACCTTTTAAAAGAGATCAGTAACTAGCCATTATTTCTGATCATACTCGAGCAACTACAATAAGCTTGAACTATGCAGTGCAAATAACCACTTCAAATTCAATCTAAACTTTTGTGGACACAAAATAACGCTATAAGAAACAGATCTTACATCATAAAAACAAGCCATAACATATTCAATCCGAAGTATAATTTATAGGTCATAATAATTGGTAAATAGGGCAATGAGAGCACCTTTGGGCCCATAGTCACTTTAACTGCATCAGCAAGCTCTTCAACGCCCCTAAGCATCAAAGCCCGAGCGTCCACTCCAAATCTAATGTCTTTAGCCGCAAAGTTTCTGCTCCAACTCACCCTACTGCCAATCTGCATTAACCCACCAAACCCAGAATACATCAATAGAAATATGCATATATATAGAGTTACAATCTGAAACTGAAAGTGAACCAGTAATCCACAAGAAAAACAGTGTTAATTACCTGTTGGGTGCTGTTTTTAGCAACCCTGCATAACAAACAAAAGTAGGCTTAGGATTAGAATAAGATCACAAAAATGTTGACAGATCAACATTGAACCAACCCAATAAAGGAAAAAAGTGAAAAATGTGGAGAGACACGGGTCAGAGTACCTAGCTTTGGAGGCAAGATTTGCCGCAAAACGGTACATACTGTCGGACGGCCGAAACTTGTGTGAGAGACAGACGTAGCAGAGGTGGTGAAGTTGAGTTGCTAGTGGGCTGGGAAGGGCACTGCGGAGGTGGTAGAGTATAGTGGCTTGGGGTGATTATTTAGAGGAGAAAGAGAAGGGTCTAGAAGAAGCAGCCTCTAGGGTTTTAGTTTATGAAGTTGGAAGGGTTTAAGATTTTTTATTATTAAGTAATTTAAGTGGCTTATTGCTCAAGAAAAAAATTATGTGAAAAATTAAAAGAAGAAATGGAAGAAGTTTATTATTGGCATGGCCCCAAAAGAAAATGGATCTTGGACTTGCACTTTTGGATTTTGGAGTGCTAATCGAGTTAAGTTTTTGTCGAGTTTGAATATGTTTAATTTAATTTAATCATGAATAGTCAATGTTGATTCGAATCAAATTTAACTGTGAAATTTAAATTCTTGCCCAAATTTAATAAAAAAATAATGTAGAAAAAATTAAACTCTGAAATTTTTTCAAAAAACTAAAAAGAAAGCTTAATAATCAAATCATGAAACCCAAAAAAACTCTCATGATCCATTTGGTTTTGATAGGGTGGATGAAAAAATAGAAAGATAGAAAGTGGGAATAAGACATTTTCTATCTTTTAATAAATGAATCTTTATTTCTTTCTTTTATGTTTAGTAAGAGTGATAGAAGGTGTTGATGATTGATTTTTTTGTGTTTTGTAAGATGAAAAAAATATTTTATTTTATTTTTTTATATAAATATACTAGTTATTTTTCGTGCCTGAAGGCACAAAATAATAAAATAATAATAAATAATAAACATATTTATATTCACACTCAAAATAAAAAAATAATAAAAAACAGAGAGAAAGAAATTTAAATACTGCTTGTGGTACGGGTGAGCAATGGTAATTGTGGTGTGCGACACTGGTAATGGTTGGAGACGGTGATAGTTGTGTTAGGTGATGATGACCGTTGGTGATGGTGGCAGATGTAAGTGGCAATAGTGATGGTGATGGAGAGACGGTGGAAAAGGTGGTGGTAAGGGTGATGGTGAGGCAGTGAAGGTGGTGGTGGTAAGGGTGATGGTGAGACAATAACGATGGTGATAAGGTGACAGTTAGGCTTGTCAAAATTTGACACGATAAGATTAACCGACACAAAATGACACAAATTAAGCATGTTTGGGTAAAATCTTAACGGGTTTGGGTGGTAAACGGGTTGACATGTCAGACACGTTTAATAAACGAGTCGTGTTCGGGTGAGACATGTCAAACCATTTGTCACACGTTTATCCGTTTGAATAAAATTAATATAATAATAAATTAATAATTATTTAAAAAAAATGGCCAAAAAAAAACAATAGTTCAAAGACAACAGATGGGAAATGAGAACAGTTCATGACAAAGGTAAATCAATCTTTTGCCTTTTTTTTTTTAGCCTTCAAATTTGATTTGTATGTGAAATTTGACTAAAAATTTCTCTTTTGTGATAAATACAATTGACAGTAAAAAAATTAATTTATTAATAATTTTAAAAAAAAAATTAAACGAGTTAAATGATTCGTGTCGTGTTACACATTTATTAAACGGGTCGTGGTTGTATTGAGATTTTTCACCTATTTATTAAACGTGTTATGTACGGATTTACATGCTTTTCACTCATCACCCATTTAACTCGACACTTTTGATACCTATAGGGTCAACAACGGTGGTAGTAGTGGGGATGGTGGTGGTGGAGGGGGTAGTGATGGTAGTAGGCTGTAAATCAAACTGAGCTACTTGAACTTGGCTTGAGTTCGGCTCATGTTCAATTCGTTCAAGCTCGGCTTGTTTTCTAAACGAGCTCAAACTTGAACAAGTTTTTAGGCTCGTTTAGAAAACAAGTCCTACAAACTCGGCTCAAACTTGACAGACTCGACTCGTTTATGTGCAATTACTCGGGTATGACTTAGGTTCGACTCGTTCAGGCTCGACTTGTTTCTTAAACGAGCCAAACTTAAAAAAAAAATTTAAGCTCGATTCAGAATCAAGTTTTTCGAGCTCGACTCGAACTCGTTCGACTAACAATCCTAGATGGTGGGGCGATGATGGTGGTTGTTGGTGAAGAGGTGGTGGTGAGGTGACGACGATGGTGGTGGTGGGGCAATGAGGAATGGTGTTGGTAGGGTGGTGACAACGATGGTGATGATGGTGGTGGGCATGGTGGTAATGGTGGAGTGGCGCAACGATGGTGGTGGTGGTGGTAGTTGTTGTGGAAGAAGTGGTGGTAAGGTGACAGTGATAAGAGTAGTGGTGATGATGGTGGTAGTGGTGGAGGTAGGACGGTTCTAAACACTATTTTTTATTTTTAAAGTACTCACGAGAAGTTATAAGTTTTAGAAACACTTTTAAAAAGTTACCCTTTTTTAGGGGGACTTAAACCCTTGACCTCAAGAAGGCAAAACATCTACAAGACAATAAGTATTATTAGACCAAAGACTCATTTTTTTCTATTAAATTTAGGGTATTAATATTAGTCATCGGATTAACTTTAAATTAAAATTTAAAGAGATCTCAATCACAAAAAACAAAAGTCATTGTGTTTATCTTTTCAAATATTGTATTGTACTTTATTATATAAATATTTTATCATTATATCTATATATGAAATTAATGTATACATAATATGTAATTGATAAATATGATATATGTAAATATCAAATGATATATAGACAAATAATATATATTTCAATACACATAATTAATTTTTCATCCACGATTCCTTTCAATTTTGTAAGGATTTATTTTGATGAGTTAGAAGGAAAGCTCATTTATCTACTTTTTCATCATTCTTATTTTTCTTTCTTATCAAATATGATATTCTATTTATCTCTCAACTTTTCATCTTTCTATTTTTTTATTGTACCAAATAAAACATCAAAATCCATCCAATTGACTTTAAAATCCAATGTTATAATTATTAATTAAAACAATTGTATGTGGAAAAGAGAATCGCAAAAGTGTATATGATAAAAAATTATTTAAAAATAAACTTTAGGTTGTTTATCTTTCGAATAGAGTTTACGGTTAATTACAAAATGTCCTTTTGAATTTTGGGTCGTATTTCAATCAGGTCTCTCTGGTTTAAAATTGAATAATTTGTTCCCTTAATGTTCCAAAATTAGCAAGTTAATTGATGAATTAGACAAAAAAATTAAAATTACTTTTGTACTCTTAGCCTTTAAAGTTATTTTTGTATCCTTAGTCTCTATTCATCTCAACCCTATGTAAACAAATAGTGGTTTGACCCTCACAAGGAACCCACTTCTTATGAGTGTTAGGCAACCATCAAACTCTCTGAAGATAGAAAAACTTTTAATACTCTGTGATACAAATTCAGGTGTAATCCACATTTATCACACTTACTCATATAAGAGATAATTTTATACTTTTTCCACAAAGTCCATGAA
>CM042194.1:26911888-26922100 GCA_023539305.1 Ilex asprella
CAATCAATACACACCAGACCACACAACCTCAATTTCATTTCAATTCCTACTAAACTCGAAAAACAAACACAACAAAAAATGAATTGGCAGACTTTCAAATATTTCAACAAATAAGATAACCGACAACCAAAACTAAAATTGATGTCAAAATAGGAATAAAATCTCAAATCAATGGTGATGGAGAATCAACAATCACAAACCCACCAGCCAAAATTTTTATCTAGGGTGATCACTTTAATTATATATTCTAATTTTTTTTCCTCCTAACCAATCTCAATAAAATAATACAATTACATTTATCATATAATATTTGATTCATGAAGTTCGTTCAACATAAAAAGGCCAAAAAATAATATATATTTATATATATATTGTTTATGCATAAACAAATGACTAATTATCACCATTATAAAAAAGTGAGACTAATTATAATTTTGTGATTAAAAAGTTATTAGTTATCCACTGACCATCCATGAAATTTATTCGATAAACTATTTTCCAGACATTATCGATATTAAAATAGTAAAGTCACTAAACTAAAATTTAAGAACTAATCATAATAAAAATTTTGAAACTTAATTGACACATAATAAATGCTACAATCAATAGTCAAATAAAAATGAAGACAAGCTGGCTCAAAAAAATAAAAGTCAAGTAAAGCTCAATTGCAAGAACTTTCACTTTTAAATTAAGAAAATAAAATTAGAAATTCATAAATATGAGGCCATAATACGATAAAAAAGACAAATAATTGAAGTAAGAAAGTTATTGAATGGGCACATGTAAAAAAAATTGTATAATTCTTAGAATATGCAAATATAGACATACATACAATTTTTGTAAAAAAAAAAGAGAGTGGCACAGCCCTTGGGTAGCTCCGCTTGTGCCACCAGCGGCAAAGAATGGTAATGGAGGTGGACGGCAGCCAGTTGTGAAGCACAGTGGTTTTTCCCCCATGGCATAAATTCCAAGCTCCTTGGTCTCTCTACATGTGGTGTTTGGTGGTTGTGTGTGTGATTTTGGTGTTGTAAGCATGTGATACGTGTTAATGTTCTTTCATGGCTCGGTGGGTGGTGATTGGGAGAATGGAGATGATGTGGTGGTGACTGTGAACCGGTGGTTATAGTGGGTAAGCCAACAGTTGGGTAGTTGTGTCTCTCATGAGAAGAATTTGTTGTGGGATGTAAGTTATTGGTGCGGCCCATGCTGGGTGGTGGGAGGGTTGCAGGGTGTGTGATGGAGTGAGGGTTATGGTTTTGGGGCTGGATGGGGTTGGTGGTTTGAGGGTATAAAGATGGGGGGTATATTGCATGGCTCAAAGGGTATAAGGGTGGTGGGTGTCAGAAGATTGATTGGGTGGCAGCTGGCAGGTGGCAAAATGGGTTGGGGGAGATAATGGGTGGCGGATTGTTGAAAACAAAATGGAGAAAGGACTGTAAAAATTGTCACGGATTAACGGACAAACCTTTTAACAAAGTATATCATTGCATCTATTCATGTTAACCTGTCTATCCTCACCATTTGTATTGGCTTAATCAACCAATGTGACAGACATTATATATTTTAGTTCGAAGTTTATATCTCCATGTTTCAACTACTTAAAGTGATTTATAGGGACATCAAAGTATCAATCATATTGACGATTGTGGTTACCATCAGATACTTACATAAAGAGAACAACACCTAAAATATATTCTTATCCGTAGATATTGGATGTATTGCTAGACATTTACAAAGATGAAAAATAATCAACAAAACTAAAGAGAGGATGAAGGCAAGAAACATACAAATTCACCAACAAGAACATCAGGTGTGTATTCTCCAATAAAGTCGCCTTGGTATCCATCTCCCAGAAGCTCCATATTTTCCTAAAAAAGTATGTTTTAACCTCATAAGAAGCTGTTGGCTAGCAAAATCTAAATGATCACGTATAGAAAACTGTAGAAAATATTACTGCTATTTTCTTCCTTTTCTTAGGTAAAGTTTACAATTTCATTACTATTTTTCATTTGTCTTTTTCATGATGGACTGGATTTTAAGAAAGAGGTCCTCATGCACTGATGTTTTTTAGGGTCTTGTCAAGTATTGATGTAATGGAAACAGAAGTTGATAATATCAAAAGCATTCCGACTGCCAAGGCCTAATTGTAGGGTTATGCAGTTGTTTGTCTGAGTTGATTAGTTAATCATAGGTGGATAACATAACCACCAATAAGTGGTAGCACATGGGAAAAGGACTAATGGGTGTGGGTGAATGAAATTGAAATTTGCAAAAGCAATATCTCACTCCGAGAATTCTCAACTTTGAACTTTGATCCTAAATGGTTAATTAAAGAATGAAATGTAATGAGCAGCACAAAAAAGGATACAAGCGGCAGTTGTGAAGCAGGTAAAACGTCGAAGCATCTAACTAGAAACCAATTCGTAACGAGCAAAGAAACCCACATGGTTCGTATGCTAGTAACGTGAGACTTTCAAAAAGGATGTAGGATTAGCTCTCATACTCCCCCTCATGTCCAACTCCCCTCTGCACGTGGAGTTGTGGACTTGACTGTAACACAAACACAAAATATTTAACCGAACAACTGGATGGGGACCAAAAGATTGAGATTCAAACCATGAGGCTCTCGGAAACCAGTTCATACACCATGTCAAAGCATCCAATCAACAACAAAGGGAAATGCATGGAAAAACCCAGTGTTTATATATGAGTTTGGCAGGCTGGGACAAACTCTAACCTATACCTCGAGTCACTTTCACAATGAACTAACTTTATAAAGCCTTTGCCGAATTTCCTTAAGATCTAATTCAATTAGACAACCTAACACTTTATCCATTAACTTAGTGACCTAATTAATTTAAAGCTATGGGACATGGATTGCTAGTTATTCTGTGCTTCATGAAAGGTTAATATGGACGCCATGCAACATAAATTTATTCGGAGAGACATGTTAAACAACCAGGGAGTAGGTTTATTTTCCTTTTACTACGAATAATAAATTGACCATGATAGGAACTTGAGAGTTGATTGCCCACCAAGGCATTTTTAAGATCTCCAGCACCTAGATAGACAGGTTCAGCTACATGGCAATACCCCATCAAGCGTGGGACTGTTGGTATAATGTCTCTGTGGTTTACAACTCTCCAGCTGTCTTTGACTTTCTGCAAAGTAATCAACAGCAGGTCAAGTTTAGATTTCACAATAAATGCTTTTGATGTCCAAGACATGAGAAGGGGATTAAAAAGAAATATATCTGATAATAAAGTTCAATAATAGTAGATGAAGCAATTTTACTTGATCCAAAAAAAAAAAAAATTAAGCATTCTCAAAAGGAATGTCAACATCAGCCTTTTTGTTGGCTAGTTTACTCAATGGGAATATCAATAACCGGGTTTTTAACTGGTGACTAGTTTGTTTAACATATCATGTGCAGAGCCATGATGTAAAGTGAAATGACGTCTAAACAAGGAAAAGTCAAAAGTAGGACATTTGGCATCACTTGTTGTCTTGTTTATCATACTTAGAATCACTTTGTGCACAGTGATTCTGCCCTCAGGAGATTTCCTTAACCATACTGCATTAAGGTTTTACTCCCCAGAATCAAAGTACCCAAGCAAGAATTCGCCTCTTCCTAATCTTTTTCTAGCTAAAGCTGAGGAAGACAAAATGGGCCACTGGTGAGTGCCATAAAAATGAAACTCAATTGTATGTTTTTTAATTACCCAAGCAGAGGATCACTTCAGGGGCCTTGCCTTGCGAGATATGGATTCTAGGGATCATAATACACTTACAAAGAACAAAATGGAATGTCAACAATGTCTTCACGGATTTAAAACTTGCTGATACATGTTCCTTGACCGAAATTCCTACCAACTACTGTACTCTTGATGATTGTTAAGGAATTAACCAACAAACATTAGCATTGGTGATGAAAGTCATATTGCATATTAAGTTGATGTCAAGAGAAAGTAAAAATTTCCTTCATGTTTCTCAGCAGTCAAGTAGTCAACACCTTCATAGTCATTTGTATAATTGCAATAAACCATGAAAACATAAGCAGTTGAACCAATCATTGCTATAAAACCTTGGCACTAACATAACAGAATGATATCTTATCACAATCACCTAAAACACAAAACATTCATACTACGAACACAAAACGTAATGAAAAAATTGACTAGAACAAAGGTTGAAAATGATGTTACATTGAACTTAGATCTCACAAAGGAAGGCGTTGATTAAATGACCAATGAATACTAGGTTGTAGGTCCTCTAGAAGCCTGGAATTAATATTTGAGCTAAAGAGCTGAGCCATTAATTGGTAAACTAAAACTAGAATTGTTTGCTAAGGGCAAGGAGAAGAAAATGGAAAAAGAATGGTGTGACATGAAACTACAGGAGAAAAGGGAGGACATTTGGCCAAAACTTCATCAATAAACAAACCTATGATTGATGAAATGCAAACTACAATTACCTCATTATAGACATCAGCAAATCTTCTATTTCCAACTCTTGGAGACCCGAAGTTATACATAGTAACATTTATAGCTCCACGTCTAACACACACAAAGAAGGTAAATAAGGATACATCCAAACTAATTTAAATACAATTTATTGGGAAATAACCAACACTGAGTTAAGACATAATTGGCTTTTCATAAAATCAAATGTTTAAAACTTCAGATCATAAACTATATGCATCCAATTATTTGTAAAAGAAGTAAGAAATGAGCCCCAAAGTTCAATCTTTGAAATTGAGTTCCGCCACAAACAGAAAACTCTGAGACCAAAATTACACAAGGCCCGATCATGTAACAAGAGGTCCACTGTATATATGTGTGGACAATAGGATACACACCACAACTCAGCAAGACACTATGAAAAATCTTCAGAAAATTTAAAGTCACTCATCTAGACACTACTAAGGTTAAATAAATACAAAGGCTATTGTTGAAATACTGAAGAACAAAAAGAGAAGAATCAAAATGTTCCCACCATAAGTTTGCTGACACATGGGCCAACAGGCAGGCTATCATCAAGAAAGGCAACAACTATGTTGAGCAATAGGAGAAAGAACTCACTTTGCTAATTGACTTGATGACAGTTCAAGAGCAAGGAGGGTAGCTAATGCACCACCTAAACTATGGCCAGTCACATAAACATGCCATTTGGATGCCAGTTCAGGACAATCACCCCTGTCATAAAACATATTTAGCTTTTCCTTTGCAAAATACAATTTATATAATGCTCCACATGAATGAGAAATTTACAGGATTTTGTAGCGACATAAAAAAAAAAATTATTTCCAATGCTTAGGTTACCTGGAAAAGCATGTGAATATCTGCAGTTCAAAAATGTTCACAAAATATAATGAAGGCTATCAAATAGTCTAATCAGTGGTTAAACAAATAGGCGATTACTTCTGTACAATGAAAGCAAAGGTTGTAATTAGTTATATACGTTTAAAAAGTTAGAGGTAAGTTTGAAAATTCTAAATACTTGCTTGTCGGAGAGCACTTAAACATAGTAAAGTCCAATCAAGCCTAAATTACTGAAGGTAGCGAAATTGCCAACAACTAGTTATGTTTCACACTTTTCAATGTGACGACATATGTAGATAAGAATTAAACTTGTGTACAGATTCGAAATTCTGGACAAAATCCAGAACAGCTCACATATTGAATGAAAAAAAGAACGAAAGGAGGAGGTCAAAACTGAAAAGAAAATCAATAAAGAAATGATTAGTTTGACATCAAAAACATTTAAAACCACCAGTATCAATTTAAGAATTTACAATTGTGTGATTTGAATTCTCACTACTAAGCACTTCAAGGTTTTCAAGTAACAAAAATAGGAAATTTGAGATATGACTCATAAGGGAGAGCATGATGCTAGTTATTATTCAAATATTTCCTCTCATGGGACATCAATTCCTTAGCTTTGTGGTTAAACAAAAGTTGAATAGATTCATGCAACAGAAATCTTACATATTCCCAACTGTCAATTTAATGAGAGAGATGATCCTTGTCCTGACTGAATCATATGCACTCAAAAAACCACCATGAACCTGCAGCAATTATACATCATTTAGTAAATGATGAGAATGAAGCAAATGAAATATTCGACTTAAAATCAATCAAAACCATAAAAGACTGGTCGTACTTGAACTTCTTGCTTGAAATCACCACCTATCCTTTCTGGGTTTAACCTATAGAAGCAGAAAAGTAAGAAGCTATAGGGAACCATAGTATATAACTTATAAAACGCTATCTCATAAATATAAAATTACACCAACAGAAATTAATTAATAGCTCGAATCAAATATAAGATTGATTTCAAATATGAGTAAGCTAGGATAACCTTATTAGACAGCCAAAACCCTTCTCTAAATGTAACACGACCAAGATATATCAGACATGCATGGAAGAATGAAAAACCTGAAGACATAATTTATAGATAGGTTTAATGTACTGTGAAGTTACAAAATAAAAATTCCCATATGTTATTCACAGGAAGGTATTGTCCATCAATTCTTGCTTTATCGGTGTGTGTGGAAGCTCATAATTCAAAGTGATTGTGCTTCTTTGTTAAATTCTATGATATTTTTTATAATGATATGCAATCCAAATTATACATGCATAAAGCTTTGCACGGCAATACACTTTCACAATAGAGTCATGGGTGAGAGCACCCGAGGACGAGAACAAAGAAGAAAATCACTAAGCAAGCCATATTTTAGAACTAGAACATTACCCTGCAGGGACAAGCATTAAATCTGTAAGCAAGTCCTTCCATCTAGCCTGGATAGATCAATGAATCAGCATTTCAAATTAAAATCTTACGCAACTGACTCCTCCAATGCACACAACAAAATCACCTACTTGTTCTGTTCCCCTGAAAGCAACAACTAATCTTTTTCGTGCTGAATCGCGCCATATTGCCACCTACAACTCTGGATAAGTGAGTACTCCACCAAATGTGATCCTATTGATCAAATTATGGATTATAACCACATAAAACCTTTAAGACTATATTTTTACTTCCATCAAGTTCAGAGATGCATACCTGTGTATCTGTGGATGGATTATCCAAGAAACATATTTTCTCAAATTCAGATTTGATAAAACTTGGATGGCCCAAAGAAGTAGCTAGCATTGCCCAAGCCTCCATGGCACTCTCTGCAGTTGCAAAGAGTGCCCTCATCTCCTCAGCTTTCTTTTCATCTAGTGCTGATCCATCCAGTGGGCTTGCTAACTTCTCATTCTTAGAATGTCCAGAGATGTCATCTTCGACTTTAACAGAAGCATTTTCTTTGGTATTTCTTTTAACTGCAAGATGTGCTTCCTTGCTTAGTTGAGAAACTGTGGCATTCATAACCATTAAAGCTCCCAAAATGGAATCGGTTTGCTGTAACAGATCTTGTGTCACCTTCTTAATATCTGGAAGTGATGACTGCTTAGTCTTGATGTCCAGTGGGCCAGTTGCTGTATTATCCTTAACAACATCCTGACCACCTGGTGTTGCAAGCCCAGATTCAATATAACCAGCTTCTGCAATCCTTTGTGATTGTAACCCAATTTGACTTAACAAGTCAATTCCTTCCCACTTAATTTTCTCAGGAGCAGGGATGCCAAATTTCTGAACAACATTTTGATTGATAATATCCGCAAAATTCTTCCAAAAATGTTTATCTGACTGCGAGGTCTCACCAACTTGAGTCACTGGTGGAGAGATGTATCCACTATCCATACCATCTGTGTCTGGGTCAGACTCAGATAGATTGTAGTCTTCCTTGTAGCTGATGTTATTTGAAGAGCGCTCTGGACTATTCTCCGGCTGTTGAAGCAGCCCCGACTCAATAACAGGTTTGTTAGATTGCTCAGCTCCTTCTGCATCATATATTTCGACGTTTGAAGACCAGTCCTTCTGAAAGTACGCATCATTTAGTGACTTTAACTGTCCAAAAGCATACTGAACGAACTGGCTAGTTTGCACTGTCTCTGAACCAACAACCATCTTCAGAGCAGACTCAAAACCATTTTTCCGAAGAAATTCTGTAACAATGGGGATCCTCCACCACTTCTTATCTTCCTCAATTTCCTCAAAACTCTTGAACTTAACCTGAAATCACATCATTTGAAACAAAAGGAAGACACTGTGTTAGGAAAAAAGTCCCGTTCAAGAATTCTAATTTCAAAGGGTCACACAAAGCGATTCCGCAAATCAACCAAAGTAACAGAGTAGAAAACTTTATTGCCAATCCAAAAAATTGTAGCCATATTGTAACAAAAATGAGATTTACAGTTTAGGGAAGCCAAAAGAATCCTCTCATCTAGAGGCAGGGGCGGGGAATCATAGACCTAAATAATTGGAAGACTTTATCAATAGGAATAATTCCTATGCTTTCATTATTATCAAAGGTATCTGAATTTTTGTGCTAGTCTTTTGTCAACAATAAAAAACGTTAAGTCTAACAATTTTATCCCTAAAGGAGCATTCTTTGAAAAGTAGGATTACAGAATGGGAGACAATACAAGGAAGAAGAACAGAGGCATTAATCAAGTGAAAAGAGGTGTTAGGTGTACTCTACTCCACTAATTCACCTTGTTGATAACTTATTAGTTGGTCGATAAGCAACCAGTGGGAAAGAGAGAGAGAGAGAGTTGTATGCATGATAAGTTAATAACCTTATTGTCACAGATGTCACTGTAAACTTTGGTCAAATAAAGAAGAGCGAAAGGAGAAAGAGAAAATATTATTATTGCTAAACAAGTCTGCAATACAACATGACCTAAAATACACAATATAGGCTCTTATATAGTTGGGCAACAAAACAAAATAAATGTCTAAACTACCCATAATATAAATACTCTAACATCCTCCCTCAAACTCATGATGTGGTAGCATCAAACATCAAAAGTTTGCTAAGAAGAACACGGAAGCACGCGATGGTGTGAGATTTTGTAAAGAAATTTGTCAATTGCATAGTAGAAGGAAGGAAGGGGAGAGATATCATGCCCAACTGAAGATGGTGACGCACAAAGTGACAATCAATTTTAATATGTTTTGTGCGCTCATGAAACACCGAGTTGTGGACAATTTGAATAGCACTAGTGTTATCACAATACATAGGGGTAGGAGTAGACAAAGAAATGTCAAGATCAGCAAGCAGCCAACGCAACCAAACTATCTCTATTGTGGTGGAGGTCATAAAATGATACTCAGTTTTAGCAGAGGATCGAGCCACAACAGTTCATTTTTTTACTTTTCCACGACATAAGAGAATCACCAAGAAAGAGACAAAAACCAATAATGGACTTGCTATTCACAGAGTCACCATCCCAATGAGCATCAGAGGAAGCTCAGAATTCCAAAGACGATGAGGAAGAAAATAATAAACTCTGATGCAATGTACCCTGCAAATAGTAAAGAATCCAAAAAGCAGCGAACCAGTGAAGTGTGGTAGGAACAGTAACAAACTGACTAACCACATGACCCGCATAAGCGATATCTGGACGAGTAACAATAAGATATACTAAACCCCCAATAATAGTACGATATAAGGTAGGATTAGACAGGAGAGAACCATTAAAGGCAGTATAACGAACGTTGAACTTTAAGGGAGTGTCAACTGTTCGATTATCTGATAAGTAAGCTAACTGAATAACATCTTGTGCATATTTTGACCGAGAAAGAAGATAACCTTTGATAGAGGAAGTAATCTCAATCCCTAAGAAATATCGAAGTTAACCCAAATCTTTTATCTAAAAATAATCCAGTAACTGAGTTTTCAACTGTCGAATTCCAGTATTGTCATCACTTGCAATAATTATGTCATCCATATAGAGTAACAAAAGAATGAACCTGCAAGAACGGATCGATGGAAGAAAGCAGAATTATGATCACTAGCATAAAAGCCTAAATCACATATAACTGGAAAAAAAATTACAAACCATGCCCTCGGGACCTTTTCAAGACCATATAAAGTCTTGTGAAATCTGCACACATGACTAGGATTATAAGGCAAGCCAGAAGGAAGAGTCATATAGACCTCTTCAGATAAATCACCATGAAGAAAAGCGTTTTTCACATCTATCTGAGAGAAACTCCACTGACGAATAGCTACTACAATAATTATTGTGCGAATCATGGTCATCTTATCAACTGGAGCAAAAGTCTCATCGTAGTCAAGCTCATACTCTTGTGCAAATC
>CM042194.1:26927574-26950074 GCA_023539305.1 Ilex asprella
TATAAGGCACGATGAAGTCGACATACTTGACCAGAACTATAAGATAATCCAGGGGGAGGTGTCATAAAAACCTCTTCAGTCAAATCTCCATGTAAAAATGCATTTTTCACATCCATTTGAGACAAACTCCATTGTCGAATGGCAGCAACTGCAATCACGGTGCGAACAGTAGTCATCTTGGCAACAGGAGCAAAAGTCTCATCATAATCTAGACCATATTCCTGAGCAAACCCCTTGGCTACTAATCGAGCTTTATATCGTTCCACAGAACCATTTGACTTGGTTTTTATCTTATAAACCCACTTACAACCAATGGCGCGTTTACCAGGAGGTAAAGACACTAGCTCCCAGGCTCTGGTCTTATGTAAGGCAGACAACTCCTCATCCATAGCCTATTTCCAAAGTGGATCAAGTAATGCCTCCTTGTAGGAGGAGGGTTCAGATAGAGAATGAATAGAAGTAAGAAAAGAACAAAAGTCAGAAGAATAACAAGTATTACTCCAACCAAACCTGTTTGGACATTTGCGAGAGCGCTGAGGATAGCGTGGGGTATGATCCACAGTGTCTGAACCTGATTGGTCGGCCGGAGAAGAAAGGGAAGGCACTGCATCCGGAGAGGAGATAACTGGAGTCCTGCGAACATATGTATGTACAATAGGAGGACGAGTAATAGTCGATGCAGAAGAGGAAGGATCTGACACAGGTATATCACCAACATATGTATCATGAGAAACATTGGTAGGAAAGGGATCAATGTATAGTAGGTCAGACTTATTCAATGAGGAAGAACTAGATGGAATTGAGAAGAAGGTAATATGCTCCATAAAAACAACATGACGAGAGACATAAAATTTAAGGGTGATGGGTTCATAGCAATGATACCCTTTTTGACCCTCACCATAACCAAGAAATACACATAAAGCTGAACGAGCAGAAAGTTTGATACGAAGAACACTGGGGAGCAAAACAAAACAGGTACAACCAAACACACGTAAAGAAAAATAGTTAGGTGGCTTACCACATAACTTTTCAAATGGAGAGACTCCATAGGTGAGCATAGTAGGAATGGTGTTGATCAAATGAACTGCTGTCAAAACTGCTTCCCCCCAAAATGAGCTGGGAACATGTGCTGATAAGATAAAAGAAGGGAACGTGTCGTCTCTAGAATATGACGGTGTTTTCGTTCGGCAACACCATTCTGCTTAGATGTGTCAGTGTAAGAAGATTGATAAAGTGTACCATCAGATTTCAACAGATCATGAAAAGAAGTAAGAGTATATTCACTGCCCTGATCACATCGAAAGCATTTAATGACTGCGGAATATTGAGTGCGTACCATGTTACAAAAGATAGTGAAGATAGAAAAGAATTCAGACCTACGTTTCATCAAAAATACCTACCAGTACCTCGTGTAATCATCAATAAATGAAACATAATATTTGGACCCTCCTTGTGTAGGAATAGGAGCCGGTCCCCATATATCAGAGTGAACAAGATCAAATGGTGCAAGAGAACAAGTAACACTTTTATTGAATGGCAATGCACTAAATTTAGCCAACTTGTATCCACTACAATCAGAAATGTCATGGGTTCCTAGACTACCCAAACTACCAGTCGAAGCTAAAAATTTTAAACGAGAATAAGAAACATGACCAAGACGAGAATGCCATAAATAAAAACTAGATGACTCTGAACTCAAACGAAAAGAAGATAAGTCAACAGTAGAAGCAGCAACATCAACAACTAGGACATGCAGCTCCCCCAACACATATAACCCACCCTGTCTACGGCCAGTCCCTATCAGCTTCTTGGACCGTGGATCCTGCACAACACAACCAGAAGAAGAAAAATGAACCAAGAGTCCAGAATCAAATAGTTGACTGACTGAAAGTAAATTCAAAGTAAGTTGAGGAATATAATAGACATCAGAAAGTGTAATGTTGGGAGAAATAATTGTCCCAATACCAGCTAATGACATGTGAGAACCATTGGCAGCAAGGACAGATAAAGAGGGAGGAGAAACAATAGATGCGAACAAAGAGGAGTCACTGGTCATATGATGTGTTGCACCTGAGTCAAAGACCCAGGCAGTGCGAGAAATACCTGAAGGACCTGAGCTGAACGAACCTATAGTGGGAGAAACTGTGAGAGCACCAGGCTGATGAAGAGAGAGAAACTTCTGTAGTTGATCTGCAAGCATAGTCAGGTTGGGAGCTAATGAAGCTGACTCATCCACTGGTGGTGCTACGGCCGCTGTATGACGATCTCTGGACTTAAATGACTGAGTTTGAGATCCTCGTGCATGCTTGTTCATCAACTTTGGATATTGGGCCTTCCAGTGGCCCTTTTCACGACAGAAGCTACACTCATCAGAAGCAATTCGACCTCGATATTTGTTTTGGGAATTAGAGGCCACTTTGGAAGGAACAGCCAAGACAGTCTGATTTGGTACTGGAAGAAGACCCTTTCCAGAAAGGGTTTTAAGGCGAACCTCTTCAGCTAAGAGCTCATTAACAACTGCATCCACTGAGGGGAGTGGGTGACGATGAAGAATGGAACCACGAAGTCCCTCGAAGTCATCCCTAAGGGCCATCAAGAATTGCACCAGCCTCTGTTCCTCTCTGAAGGTGCGATATGCTAGATTAATACTCAACTCAGTGGGTTCGGTAAGCTAACTGGTCCCAGAAGCCAGTCATAATAGAGTAGAATTCTTGGATGGTTTTGTCCCCTTGTCGCGCATCTCGAATCTCATGTTCTAGCTGATACCTCTTTGCAAAATTAGACTGAACAAAAAGTGTGGCCAAATAATTCCAAATTTTCTTAGCAGTGTTAAACTTGGAAAGATGAACCCCAATGGTTTGATTAACTGAGTTATTAATCCAGGTGATAATTTTCGCATTATTGATATCCCAAGTACTCTTCAAATCAGCATAATTTTCGGCCTTAGAATCAGTTGGAGCTTGTACAACACCACTAATATAATTCCACATCTCTTTCCCCATCAAATTTTTTTTCATAACATAAGCCCAATAAACATAATTTCCACCAATTAGTCTCACACTAATGGCTTGAAGTGAATCAGAGTTTTCACTTGCCATTGTAGCAACAATTATCAATAGGCACCACAATCAAAGTCAAAGCACCCAAAACTCAGCAGCCCAAAGAAACATCAAATAAGCAAAAAACCCAGCAGCCACCTAATAACAATCAACAGCAAAAGAACCAACTGCCAAACCAAGCCAAAACCAGCAGCCCAAGGAAAACAATAATACCAAAGTAACACAAACCCAGCAGCCACCAGAATGCCGAAGCCAAAAATTACCACCAGAATGCCGAAGCAAGCCAAAAATCCACAAACCAGAATGCCGAAGCCACAAATCCAGAATGCCGAAGCCACAACAGCTGAAGATTTGAAGATGAAGTAACCCTCAAAAACTTCGGCTAATGTTCTTACCGTGAACAGGAGCCCGACAGTCCCAAGCAGCAAGTATACAACCAAAATCACACCAAAGGTCTTCAAATCACACAATCAGCCAGCCTATAGTCTTAATCGCACCCGTTACACACGATTGGAAGCAAGGAATTCGAGAAAAAACAACCCCAATGAACAGATCGAAAAATAGGGTCGAGATTTTTGAAAAAAACATTCAAAAATTAGAAAACCTTATCCAATGACCTCAAAATCAAAAACAAAACATACCATTGAAAAACCCATGAAGAATCGAGTATAGTGATGCTCTCCTCGCTCCAGTCTAATGACGTCAGCCCTAACTTGATGACGTCAGCCAATCTATAATACACAACTTAACCTAGAAATACACAAAGTAGCCCTTATATAGTAAGGCAAGACAACATAAGGAAAATGCCTAAACTACCCTTATTATGAATACTCTAACAGTTGTATGATTGTCTTTGGGCTTAAATTGTTGATTTAATACTCCCTTAGAATTTTTGTTTATCAATTTAGGATAATGTACCTTCCAGTGACTCTTACTAATAGTCTGAAGAGAATCAGAATTTTCAGTTGTCATAATGTTGACCAAAGGATCAAAGTCCAAATCAAATAGCCCAAATCAAGCAGCCAAAATAGGTGCAAAGCTCAAATCAACAAAATAATACCCAAATCAAATAACCGAAAGTCCAATAGTCCAAAATAAGTGCAAACTCAAAGTTTTGTTCTCAAACTCAAAACAAGAGCCAAAGAGAATACCAGCGAAGCGAAGAACAAAAACTAAAATCAAATGAAGTAGCCAATGCCAAACAATCCAAAGTTCGTCACAAATCAACTCAACATTTTTGTAAATCAAATACCCATAACAAATTGCAATTTCTGACACAACAATACAGTAAAAATGGCACTAAAAATCGAATTTGGCACTGTCCATCAGAGTGAACAGTATTTTTGACATTGTTCACAGCCCTTAGAACCACAAAAAGTCAGCAACCCACCGATCACTAGCCCTCAAATCACACAACCCAGCACGAAGAACCTTTAGTCGCACTACTTAGGCTTGATTTGAAGTAAAGAAGTTGAAGAAAATAGCAAAAAAATAAATCGCCATAAATGATGTCAACCCTAATCCAAGAATATATTCTTTTTTCAACTAAATTACTGTGGTGCTACAATATATTTTGGATCGAAACCATACTCTGATACCATGTAAACTTTTGTCAAATAAAGAAGAGTGAAAGGAGAAAGAGAAAATATTATTATTGCTAAACAAGTCTGTAATACAACATGACCTAGAATACACAATGTAGGCCCTTATATAGTAGGACAACAAAACAAAGTAAATGTCTAAACTACCCATAATATAAATACTCTAACAGTCACTTCAGTTTTGAACCTAACTAGTCCAAAGATCATGGAAAGTCAGCTCTGCCAAGCCCGTTAATATTAACCTTTTAACTAGACTAGCAATTTTTTTTTTCCAAATCCCATCCATCTTTTAAAAGAGTGACAACTAACAGTGATGTAATATGTCAGGCCGTTTTACAGGAGTCTAAGGATACCTCAATTGATGAGTTTTTAGATACAAATTCAAATGCTCTTTAGCAAGAATGTTTTGCTCATTGACGAAAAAGTTCCAGCTACAAAAGCTCAACAACCATCAATCTGTAAGTAACTACTGCAATAACCCCTACAACCAATGACTGATGTACCATGGTAGAACTGCAACCAGTCACAGGACCAGCTCATTTTGCATCAGTGGGGCCCCCTCATCTCATGCGACCAGATCAAGCAGAAGATATGACTGTTGAAGAGAAAACATTGGAAAAATCTTTGTGTACTCCATGTGAAGAAAATTTAGAACTTTCAACAATCCATGATTACACCATTTATAAAAGAAAAGGAATTGGACTACGTCTGAAATTTCTCATTGTCAACATTATTCTAATCTATAATGTTTTTTTCCATCGAAAAACATACCTCTAGCTGTATCTTTCCACCACCTCCCATCCCTTCCAGATCAACCAGCACCTCTTGTGAATTTCCTAGCAAAACATACATCAGTTATCTGATCATCCTTCAAGGAACTTAACAGGTTCCAGACCTGTTATCCCAATGATAGCAAATGTATCTGATGATAGAAAAAACCATTCTCATAACCTATAATTCAAAAATCTAGGTCATGCATGTGATCCACTAAACTCTCACCATCACAGAGGCATTCTAAATTAACGCCAGCATTCCCCATGCGCTTATGTGGAGTTACAAGATTTGCATCCCACGCTGCAACCTGAAGTTCACAAAATAAAATGAGATGCAAAGCCGTGAAGAAAATAAATAAGAAATACTTGCAACAAAAATATGTATGCGTTGCATACTTCCAATAGAAAATATAAATGAGAATCACATTATTCAATATACAGATCATTCACAGGTGAAAGTAATCCAAAAGAGGAAAAAAATAATGAAAATTATTATCATGTAGTAAGGCTTTTTTATAGTCCAGAAAGGTGAAAGAAAAACCCTACTACTTGACATTTAATGCTGATGAATACAAATTAAAATGAAATACGTGA
This sequence comes from Ilex asprella, assembly GCA_023539305.1. Classification (NCBI taxonomy): domain Eukaryota; kingdom Viridiplantae; phylum Streptophyta; class Magnoliopsida; order Aquifoliales; family Aquifoliaceae; genus Ilex; species Ilex asprella. The sequence continues at coordinate 26,933,602 of CM042194.1, forward strand.
AAAAGATTCCCTGTATACTCCCAGGTTTAAAGAATATAGGATGAGGAAGTTCTATCCTTCTCCAGTCTTATAAGTCTTCTTATGTTCATTCTAGTAAAACATGTTAACAACAAATCATTGAATTATGCTCGAGTGTTACTTTCTTATTCTTGTACTCTCCTATTATGTTACTTTACTACTATTCTACTTTCCTATTAAGTGGTTTTCCTATTATGTTATACTGTCCTAATATTCTAATTGTCTTCAATATCAATCTAATATAAATAGGTGATAGGGTGTTGGCAATACACACCATACACAATATTATTGCATACTCTCTTCCTTCCTATCTTCTTCTCTTTCTTTTCTTTAACCCTAACATACAATTATTCAAGTTTCAACTAATTATATGTCATTCCGTTCCAGATTATTACGTGACAACATTGTTTTGGAAGAAGAGAAATCAATGCCCTATAGTGTTATCTATCATGTTGAAACCAGGTCCCAATATATAAGCAAATTAAATAGGTGCCATGGCCCCAGAAAAAAAAGGGGCCCAAATTTTAGTTATGGTCCTGATATATGAATTGAATTCAACCTCAACACATTTAGAATTCATAGCCCAAACAACTATAAATTCTTAAAAGGGCCTCCAATACAACACCCCCTCTCTCCATAAATGTCACATTCCCATTCATTATAACAACCCATTTGCCAAATCATCAATCAAATTAAAAAAATCCCCTACAACATTGATAACCTTACCCTACAACTCTCTCTCTCATTAATGGCAATCAAAAATTCTACATACATAAAGAATATCATACCTCCACAACTAAAAGAAATCTCCCGCCCCGCCCCGCCCCGCCTCCCACACACAAATGCACAGATTTTTTCTCTTCACGGGGAATTGATATTAGATTGTAAGAATTAAATTTTGCAATGTATTGGTATTATATATTCATTTTATCCAATACAAATGCAATACTAAATTTTTTATTTTATTATTTTTATAATCAATGACTACCATTCAAACAATGGAAAATCAATGTTCAAAAACATATTTGTTAGTATCGTACGATACGTTACGATATAAGCCTAAAACGATACGGATCGTAGTTATGTATCGTTTTTGCGTTGTATCATCTGATACACGATACGTTTTTATGATACGGTACGATACGTATCGGTAGGATACACACGATACGTGCAAAAACTATTTTTTTTTATGTCAATTCAAACATATCATATCTTTTTTTGTGTGTGAAAATATATACAAAAATATATATGTTTGAAAATAGTATACGTACCGTTTTTTTTATAACGTCGTTTTATACAAAAATATATATATTTGTATAAAATCCTGAATCTTGATTAATTTTAATTTTGTGAAATAGTGGCATCACCAACATCCTATTTTCATAAACTATATTTAAATTAGTGAACTATGGTTGTGAACTTTGCATTATAATATTAGTGAATTATATTAATGACTTGAATAGTTGGTGAAGTATTAATGAAATGTTATATTTTTATGAGTGTGATTTTTTTTCAAAGGTATATATATATTTTTTTATTATTTATTTAAATTTGCATCGTATCTTACGATACACTATTTGTAAAAAACGATACGCCTTCCGATACACGATTTGATAACTATGTTCAAAAACTATTTTTTGTATGATATCAAATAATAATTTTTGGTACCATAGTCTATCATAGATTATTAAAGTATTAAATTCTTTTCAATTAATCGTTTATTTATTTTTCATTGCAACAAATATGATTTAAATAATTTTTTATTGTGAATGTCAGAGTTGATCAGAGAGATGAACAAAGCTCAGATGCAGTCTAATATTTACAAGGTTCTATTGTTCTATTACTATTGAGCTTCGTAATATAATAGATTTTTGTATTAGTATAACCATCTATTATTTTAAGAATTTATTTTTTTTCACGCTTATTTTTTAATCTTCAATATGTCAACCGAAAATATGAATTTGCATATCTGAGAGAGAAATTGATAATTTAATTAAATCTCCAAAAGAAAGCCTTTATAAATTTTATAATTTTTGCATTAAACTTAAAGCAATATTATATACATTTATACAAATTTTGAAAGGGCCCTCTTTAAAACTTTTGCTTAGGGCCACAATTTCTATTGAGTCAACCCTGGTTGAAACAATGGACAAAGATTCTCATGCTTGATCTTTGTTGGACAACAGATATATGATAGAGATCTCGATACCTCCTCATTACAGCAGACAAAAGAAACATTTATGTTTGCCATGATTTATCACAAAGCTTTAAGGTATTTCACATAATTTTTTAATAAAATTAAACAGAATTTGATATAACAAATAAAAATAAATGTCAGTAAAGCAAGGGGATGCTCATCTTTCATTAATAAAAGTTGTGGAAGGGCATTGATGGAGGAACAACAGCAAAAACTAAAAGTTTACTAGAGAAGGCCCAAGTTCTCTTATGGCATTCTCAAAATGAAATGGAGCCTCACTTGGAGGTTTTCCAGTATTTGTCCTAGAGTCTAAATTTATGTTTATCTGTAGTGTATTTTATTTCAATATCCATCCCTTATGTTCTCCTTAGTCATTACATTAGCTTAACGGTCGTTTTGTAACTATTTCCATTGTGATGTAGAATTCAACCGCCAGGTTGGCCTTTCAAGTTATTGGGCTTGGTTATGCAGATGGATCAAGATAGGTTAACCTACAGAGTCCAAACAAGAAAAATTGGCTAAGCTGGTCAAAAAATTGCTCTTGGTCTCAATGTCTGATCAATTTTATATATAGGGGTGCAACTCGGGTGGATTGGGAGGGTCGAGTGGTGAAACTTGGCTCCACCCAAGTCATAAAACCTTCAATCCTAGTTCAGCCCAAACCTTACTTCAAGCCTAATCCTTCAACTCGAGTACTTCCCCCACTTAAATTTTTTAGCTTGGGTTGAATTTGGGTTACACAACTCGAGCTGAAATTTGGGTTCAATTGTCCAGTTGAAGATCCAGATTGAAATCATGTTTGATTCTAGAGTAATACAACTTGGGTAGAACCCGGAGTCAATCCCCAAATATTGTGGCGACTCGTAATAAAAAAAAAATTTAAATTATCACTAACATGCTAATTAGGTCGCCAATTATGATACTACGTAATTGAGATTTATTTTAAATGCATATATTATACATGATAAAATATTTTTATGAACAAATGAATCACAAATATGGACTCTTCGCATGAAAACGAGTCAAATAACTATAATATGGGTCAAATCTCATAATCCTATATTAAATGAATATATCTATAAATATTTATACATATCTCTAAATATCTATACACTTCTAGAAATATCTATATATATATATATGTGTGTGTGTGTGTGTGTATAGGTATAGGTGTCATGTGATGCCAAGGGTTTAAAAAAAATGAAATAGACACATGGTCTATTAGACAAACAAAAACCGTATGAACAAAAAAAAATGGACATTTGTCCATGTAATGTGTTGGTGAGGCAACCAAATGGCGTAAGCCATGAGTGAGGAGGCCAAGGATTTGGCTATAAATAGCCATCCTTTGGCTCTTCAAACGGCACACCAGAAAGGAAGGGAGAGGGAGGAAGAAAGGAAGGGAAAGGAAAGAAAGGGAGGAAAAGAAGGGAAAAGGATCAAAATTTTGTCAATCTAGGAGTACGATCTTGTGATTAAGAGGTAGGGTTTCTTTTATCTTTTACTATCATTGATGCATTTTATGCATATTTGGGGATTTCATATTAAATCTATTTTTTTATGGATTATTATATCGTTTTAATCATGGAGTTAAACTGAAATTTTATAAATAAGTCGTGATCATGTTGAAAATTTAATTATATCGAGACCCTAATTATCTTATGAAACCACGTTGCATAATAAATATTTTTATTATTATTTAATGTTTGACTTGTACAAACGTTTTATTATTGTTATTTAATGTTTGGTTTGTTGTTAGGTCTGATTATGGTATGACTTTATTTTGTGATTTTGATGAAATTATTATGAATGCTCATAATCGAGGGCATGTGGTTAGTAGATGCGTGATCCTTGCGAGGATTCACAAGATTCCTACTAGTCCTTAGATTCACTGGTTAGTAATATCGGTTGTCGTAGTAGCCTGTGTGGCACTACAAAATTTTCGGTATTAGTGTTTCCAGAAAAGCAAGAAGGGCATTGGGTTCCCTAGGGTGCAAGACCCCAAAGTTTTTCTCCGAAGGCGGTTCATGCGTGAACCAGAAAATTTGCAGATTGATATGATCGATATGTGCTGAAATTTATTTATTAATTTACCCTATTCTTGCGATTATCTGTTATTTACTTATATTATGCATTGTTTTAAAACATTGGTAGTCATTGATAAACGTTATCCTACTGAGCTGGCGAGCTCATCCCTATCTAACATTTTTCAGAGATATGAAGCCGGAAAGGATAATAAGCTGAAAGGACTACGGATAAAGTCTGTCATTATTATTTCATTTTATGTTGTATCCAGAATATTGAGATGGTTATGTAAATATTATGTACTCGTACGCGGAATACAATAATATGAGAAAGTTTATCATAAATTCAGTGTGAATTTATTAGTTTATTTTCTTTAATCACGCCCGAATATTTTTTTTTAAGGAATAAAAATTTTCGGGGTGTGACAAATATTGCTCGAATTTCAATCGGATTGGGGTTTTTAATTGAAGCCGAACACGAGTACTAGAAATTTTTGTCCACATACTAAATATTTTGGGTTGGGTGGGGTTCATCTTATAGACTCCGATCAAATAAAGAAGAGCGAAAGAAACTATTATTGAGGCATAACTAACCAGAACAACCTTTAAAGAAAAATTACACAAAAGAAAATTACTATATAAGAGGTCTTTATATAGTAGGGCAAAAAGGAAAACAATCAGACTAAGCTAGGGTAACATAAAAGAAAATAAAACGACTAAACTACCCCTAAGTCTAAATATAATGACTATTCTAACACCCTCTCTCAAACTCATGATAGCAGAAAATATCAAGAGTTTGCCAAGAAGAAAACGAAATCAAGTGACAGGATGCAACTTTGTGAAAAAATCTGCTAGCTGTATACAGTCCTCCCTTTCTATGGCATGTTCCAATTAGCTTATTGGACTGAGGATCCTGAAGGACCTGAGGTAAATGAACCTATTGAAGGAGATACTGTAAGTGCACCAGGCTGATGGAGAGAGATTAACTTTTGTAACCGATCAGCAAGCATAGTTAGGCTGGGTGCCTACGAAGAGGACTCATCTATTGGTGTTGCAACTGCTGACTGATTTGTTGTCTCCTTAGCATTTTTGTTCACCATTTTAGGGCATTGAGTCTTCCAGTGGCCCTTCTCATGACAGAAGTTACACTCATCTAAAGCTACACGACCCCGATATTTAAAAGTCACTGTAGGAGACACAGTCAATACAATCTGAGTAGACAATGAAATAAGAATTTTACCAGAAAGAGTCTTAAGACGAACTGCTTCAGCCAGAAGTTCAGTCACTACTGCATCCACTGAGGGAAGTGGATTACAATGAAGAATAGAACCACGAAGTCCCTCGAAGTCATCTCTGAGGGCCATCAAAAATCGCACCAAACTCTGTTACTCTTTAAAAGTGTGATATATCATATGAGTACTCAGTTTAACAAGTTCAGCAAGTACTAACTGATCCCAATATCCAATCATAACTGAGTAGAACTCCTGAATATTCTTATCACCCTGACATGCAACTCGAATTTCATGCTCTAACTGATACCTCTTTGCAAAATTAAACTGAACAAATAAGGTACCTAAATAATCTTAAATCTCCTTGGTTGTATTAAACTTAGTCAAATGAACACCAATGATCTGATCAACTGAGTTGTTAATCCAAGTAACGATTTTAGCATTGTTGATTTCCCAAGTATTCTTTAAGTCAACATATTTCTCGTCCTTAGGATCAGTTGGAGCTGACAAATCACCACTAACATATCTCCACATTTTCTTACCCAACAAGAAATTTTTCATAACATAAGCCCAATATACATAGTTCTCACCTTTTAATCTGACACTGCTTACTTGAAGAGAAACGGAATTTTCACTGGCCATAATACTCAAATCAAGCAATCCAAAGCAAACAAAATCTAACAACCCAACAACCTAGCAAAATCTAGCAACCCAACCATTCATTCAAAAAATCAGCCCCAAAGGCTCAAGCACACCAATTAGTAAGAAAGAAAACAAAAGTTTCTTGCTTATTCAGTGCGAAATAATGCAAACAAACCCAAACAATGCAACGCTATGTCAAATAACAAACCCAAACAAACCAGTAATGCAAAACAATTCCCCAATGCACAAAACCAACAAAATTCAACAGCCAACATAGAGAGGCCCAAATCAACAAACCCAAAGGATTGGGGTTGCCCAACAAAAACCGACAGCCCAACACCCAAATAACAAATAAGGGCTCAAAAGTCAAAACTCAAGCATAGTAGAAGAAAAATAGCCAAAACAACAGCAACCCAAAGCAGTAATAGCCCAAATTAACAGAAGAATAGTCAAACCAGAACTAGCCCCAAACCAACAGTAGCCAAAATCAACAAACCCTAAAAATTAGGATTCTTACCTTGCAACGACTAGTTCAAGGAGGAAGACCCAACAATCAGAAGCACCAGAATAAGAGAAGAGGCAACCAATGTCAAACAATCCAAAGTTCACCACAAATTAACTCAACAACTTTGTAAATCAAATACTCATCCAAACAATCCAAAGTTCACCATAAATCAACTCAACAACTTTATAAATCAAATACCCATAACAGTTGAATTTCGCACTGTTCATAGCACGTGAATAGTAACTTCAATACTGTTCACATCACGTGAACAGTAACTACGATACTGTTCACAGCACTAAGAATCACAAAAAAAATTAGCAACCCTAATTCAAGAATAAATCATTTCTCCATCTAAATTATTGTGGTGCTACAATATATTTTAGATTGAAATCATGCTCTGATAATATGTAAACTTTGATCAAATAAAGAAGAGCGAAAGAAACTATAAGAAATAAACTATTATTGAGGCATTACTAGCCAGAACAACCTTTAAAGAAAAACTACATAAAAGAAAATTACTATATAAGAGGTCTTTATATAGTAGGGCAAAAAGGAAAACAATCAAACTAAGCTAGAGTAACATAAAAGAAAACAAAATGACTAAACTACCCCTAAATCTAAATATAATAACTATTATAACAGATCTGTCCAAGTTGCACCCCTATTTGTATATGTTTATATATGATGTTTTAAGTATGCAATGAAGAAACAAATTTAGCAATCTCTATTGAGGTGTGACGCATCTATCTTCTTGGGTATGATGCCTAAAGCTCTTGGTTTGGTTGCCTAGAGTTATTTCTTTCTTCTCCCTCAAATTTCCCGCTCTTTGACCCAAAATAATCCCCATCTCTCCAGCCCTTAATATCCTGATTTGAATGAGCCCAGATACTTTCTTCTGAAATTAATCAACTATGTTAACCTAACAGAAGCAGCCATCATTTACAGCTCATGAGTATGGTTCCTGACACCCAGCCATATACGCACTCACATAGAGAGAGAGAGGAGAGAGAGAGAGAGAGAGAGAGGAAAGAAAAAAGTTAGATTCAGAGTAAGGTCAGGTGCTTCTTGGAACAAGACTAAAAAGAAAAACAAAGCCTAAAAGATTACGACCTGAAGATTCTTTGTTGGGGGCTGCTTGACATTTAGAGTGAACTCCTCATTCCATGTTGGTTCTCTTGTCCTGCCATCATTCATTTATCAGACTTCATGTGTCTAAGGTATCTGAAATGATCCTTCCAGATAGCAAAGAAATTAGATAAATGAATGGCAGCTACACAAAGAACGTTCAATGTTCATGAATGCAATCTACATCAAATAAGACGATAAACCTTAGTAAAGAACATACTGATTTTAGGGAAAATAGCAGCTCACATAGAAGATAATGTTTTCCCAAAATAAATGGAGGAAAATTCAGGGAGGTTGATTTAGGGGTCCTCACATAAACTAAACCAAGAATAGCGACAACCAAGAGAAATGATCAATTTTTTTATATGTTCCTTCAACAATATAAATATAACAAGTCACAACATTTATAGCTTGCAGAAAATCCTCTAATGAGCTGTTGGATAAGATCAGAATTGATAACCAGTTGAAAAGAAGAAATTTAAAATGAGAACCTAAACCAATAGCTCCTACTTAGTTCATACCTATGCCAGAGATCAACAGGCAACATTTAATAAACAGAAAATCCAACTTTAACGTCCTTTTACTTGATACTTAGTTATTAGTATTAGATTCTCTCAATTTGCATTTTCTTAAATTGTGGTTTCTGTAGACTGTCATTAATATAAACAACAAGTCTTAACAAGTTGTGTAACTCCTAGTCCAGGGGTCTGGTTCAAATGACAGCACTAAAGTTCTCAATCATAATATGATGCAGACCACAAACAATTTTTTCACTCCCTTTACAAAAGAATTGCTAGTTTTGTTAACTTCTATGAGAACACCGGCAACTTACCCCCATTTAACTTTGCTTTTGAAGACCTGACTATCCAATTGCATGACCACATATGGATCACTTGTTCCCTGGAAGTAAAGAAGGCTGAAGGATAAAAAAGAAAACCATTGAACTAAAAAAGATTGCTTGCTTTGAGTCTCAGTAAATTAATAATAACCTTAAGAACAAAAGGTGTAAAGTTATCTAGGTAATACAACGAAGCAGACTACTGGTGGAACTTAAAATGAAGTTCTACTACTTATAAATATAGAAACGAAAACGAGAGGAAAGATTCCTACCCATGGATCCATGGCAGGAAAATTAAAACCTTTCTTTAGCTTTATGAATAACTGACCATCATAAATCTCACGCACAAAAGACCTACAAATAAGAAATCATCCTTGAACTTAGAAGTCACAATGTTTATATATTCTAAATCCTATTTGTACCATAAAACTTTTTCTGTGACAGATTACTAGGTGATTTGTGTCCCTAGTACTAACGATTGAATGAACTGAGCTCTAGAGTTTCCCAGCAAGTTTCAGTCAGAAAAACTAGGTTATAAGATTAGCAAAGCAATGTCATTGCAAAAAGTATATAATCAAAACAATTTTGGAATGGAAATATTCATAAATATCCTTATTCTAGAGATGTATTAAATTCTTCAAATTTATGGATGGAAGAATAGTTGCATTTTCTTCAACAAAAACTATTATGGCTTTTCTTTTCTTCACTTTTAATACATCAGAGGTCAAATAAAATTGGGAAATTATTGTGTTACCCACCATTGCATAAAATTTCCATTTTTCCAGAACAATGAAGTAAACCAAGACAATGCAATTCAGATCTTAGTTTTGAATTATTTGAAAAGATTTCAACAGAGTAAACTTAAATTCGAATACTTAAAAGGGACTGCTCATAAGTTCAATTTCAGATGATGGTTCATCCACTACAACACTTTAACATCCACTTCATTGCTCTTTCAAATATCTGGCATGGCAGAATTTTTTGAATTCCATTTATAATTAAAGAAGTGCACACAGATAGTATCTTGCACACTTTTGACATCCATGTTGTGTGGCAGGATGACAACTAGCACCCTGTGCTGGTGCTATGATTAACAATCTAAAGAGTGTATACTCTAGAAGAACTAACCAAGAGCAATTCAATCAAGTGAAATGAGACCTACAATTGCACCTCCTTATCTTCATAACATCAGCAGTTGGTACAATAATATCAGAAGAAGATTTGGTATCAAATTTCACGGGTTTAATTCATTTAGACAAGATGTATCAGATATTGGTGGCAGCAATCACAATTAATATACCAAAAGAGTATAGACTCAAATATACAGTAATCAATCACTAATTGTGTCCTACAATTAGACGGCGTGCTAGTGATGCATAACCAAATGCCTTTTCTAGTGGCTTTTAAAAATTGAACTAAATGGAACACAATTGCGTACTCTGATAGAAACACTGTCTTACAATTGGCTGCATCCACCTCTCGCTTTCCTAAATTCTCCTGATCATAATGAAACCAAATGTATTCAACACAAATCAGAATTGTTATCAAATAAAAAAAATAAGAAAGAAAATTGTATTAGCACAGTCGACTTTATTCACCAGGTGGTAGTTCAAAATGATTAGATGACACATATACCTTTCTCCCTCAATTATTCATCTCTATATAAGAACATTTTAAACCATGTCAGTTTTGAGGCCATCGCTAGTAAACTTGTTGGCTAAACTAACGAAGTTGTGGGTTTGATGATAGCCATACTATGTAAAATAATCCTAAGGATTGGGTCGGATTCCAATTTACAGCACTGAGTAACAAAATCTTATATTACTAGGTTCCTCAAATTTTCTTTTGTTTTCTTTACTTTCCCTCCATTTTCTCAACAACCAAACATATAGTGAAAATTTTTGACAGTATCAGCGAATAAAATATTGATACTGATGAAGATACGTTACAGGTGGGGTTGTGTAGGCTTCAAATGCAAAACCAGCAAGAATGACAGCCAGATTGATGTCAAACGAAGGCTTTTCTCTCTCTTCCTTAGCCGTAACAGTCTGATCAACTTCAGTATTTCCATTGCCTAAACAGCAACAATTAAACAAGTTCCCTCGACTTGTGTTTCCAAAACCAGAACTCAAAACCCCGATTTTCCCGGGAAAATGCGGTTTCTTGGAAAATGAAATGGAGTTAGGGTTTCGAAAGTGGAGGAATCTAGGTGAATGAGAGCCGAGTTGAAGGAGGTGCGCATGGTGAGTTCGAAGCGTGGCCATCGATGTGTGTGTGTGTGTGTGTGTGAGAGAGAGAGAGAGAGAGAGTAGGGTGGAGTGGCAGTTTGGGTAATTTTGTGGAGGAGATGACGAGATTTTTTGGGAGAATGTTTGTCCACGTAATTGGCGGAAAGAAGGTCCGAGAGAGTTGTGGCGCCAAGCAGTTAACGGTCATGTAACGGATATTATTATCTTTTGGGTTAGTTTATTGCTACCCCCCTTAGTTTCCCTTAATTGTAGCTTAGCCCCCAAGTTTTAACCATTGTTAAGAGCAATGACTTCTGGACTTCATTTACTGACTTAGATTGCTAACCTAATCAATCATTATCATTGAATTGAAAGTAAGTCTTAATATTGGTTAAGATCTGATACTAATTTAATGATTGTAATTAGGGGTGGCAAATGAATGGGTTTGGTTGGTTATGAGTTGGGTTAAATTAGATTGGGCTAAAATCAATCCAATTTATTTTTCACTCACCTAATAAATGGACTATAATGGATTGGGTTTATAATGGGTTGAGTTAAACCAATTAACCCATAAAGTAATTAAAATTCTTAATAGACACATTAGTACACCAAAACACACACACACACACATTAGTAATACTCTAAAATACAAATATACACACACACTAATACACCAAAACACATACAAATTAATACATTAAAAATATACATACTAATACACCAAAAATATACACACATATACTAACATAAAAATTAAAACACATTTAATAAAAAAATACACACATAATGGGTGGTCCGTAGGTCGACCCATGGGCTAACCCACGGGTCGTGGAGCGACCATGGGTCATAAGCGGTCCATGTGTTATGGGTCATGGGTCAACCCATGGGTCGTTGTTCGACCCGTGGGTCATTCATGGTGTACTAGTGTGTGTGTTTTTAGTGTACTAGTGTGTGTATGTTTAGGTGCATTATTGTATATGTGTGTATTTTTTGGTGTAATAGTGTGTGTATTTTTTGGTATATTAGTTCATTTATTTATTTTTATTACTTGTGTTATTAATAAAAAGATAAATACTCAACTCAATGGGTATTCATTTGTAAACCATACTAACCCACTTAATTAAAATAAACCATAATATCTAACTCATTTAAACACATATTAATTAATATAGGTACCCAACCCATTTATTTATGGGCGGGTTGAGCGGATTAATGGGTAATGGGTTAAGATTGCCACCTCTAATTGTAATGAATTAGATCAATAAATTAAATTTAAATAATATTATTGATTGTTCAATGTGATTCTTCGGTTGCATTGTTAATGGGCAAGGATCACATAGGAATCATATGGAGCATATTGTGACTAACCTTTAATTTCATTGTCTAATAATGCAATCGCACGTGTAATATATGCTTTTACATGGATTATTTTGCTCCACGCATTGATTATGTTGTTCTTATTCTCTACGGCGTGAAGATTAATACATACACATAGGGATGCAAATTAAACTAAATCAAGTCAAATATTAGACATGCAAAGAAAATAGTAGCTCACCTCTTCGGTTCAAACTTGCAAATTAATATGCATTTTATTACATCAATGAGAGCTCAATTTGTAGAAATCCCAAACTAATGAAACATTTCACTAATACCCAAAGTAGGAACAAGCAAACCCTAACCCCCTCCCCCTAGTATTGAATTGCTAAAGCTCTTATTAACTCTTGTGAGAATCCTCCTAAAAGAGTTCTCAAAATCACTAGACAATTTCACTTATGCCCAATAAGGTATAGGAAAATCCTAATAAACAAAAAGAGACCAATACAATAGCATATCACAACTCTTTGAGAGGGAGATTGTTTTTTTTTCTTTCACTTCTTGTCACCCACTCCAAGTGTGTTCTTCACACCATCTATGGCACCTTGAGCCATGCTCTTCACTTGCTCTCCTGTCTGTTGCAAATACAAAACTTCATAGTAAGTCCCTAATTAAATCAGAATAAGCACAATATAGACTCCATTTATTAGCAACATAAACAAACAAAAGCCCAATACATGAATTTTTCGTTATTGTTGGGTCTAGAAATGGTCAGATGTATACAATCTTATTCCCGTTTATAAAAATATCATTATTTTTGTGACCCGAAACCATTACATTCATTTCACAATTAAACAACTTGAGCATAATGCTAAGTGCTAAGGTCTGACGTCGATATTCATAATTGTGAAAAATAATTATACCTCACACACACAAGATTCCTTTTCAAAGTTCACTATTTTCAAACCAAATAATCTATATTTTCGGTGATGTCACACTAATTATTTGCATTCTCAACCTCCATCAACTTGTTTGTTTATTTTTTTATACATCTTTCCTAACCCAACACATAACTAAGAGTTCATCCCCTTATGCCACTGAGCCACAATGGCTCGTGGTACCTTGTATAAACTTGGATGCTTTCTAGCTTATTTTGACTAAGAGTTGACATTGAATTCGTGAATACGAGTATCATTCTAATTGGTTCGAGTTATAAACCCGTTAATTCTTTAGACATATTTAATGAATAGATCGATACAAACTTAAACAGACATAAGCCCAACTATATAATTATAAACGAGTCCGATATGAGTTAGATAAATTCTAATAAGACACACAAAATTCAAAATTTCGATAAGACATGGTCCATTGATAATATGAACTTTGACAATTCGTAATGGTACCTGTTGGAGAAAACCGGGGCTCTGGTACGCCCCGCGCTGGGCTGACTCCTGGGTATTTTGGGCTGCATTGGAGGCCCTATCAGAAGCTGCGTTTGCTGTGTCTTTAGCTGATTGGACCCACTCTTCTGTCTTGGCCTACCCACCACAAAGAAACAGTTATTTCTTTTTCTTTTTTCTTTTTACAAACACCAAAGGTTAATTTTTTTTTCGGTATCATTTTGGTTCTTACATAGACGAACCATTAAGTTTTTAACGGAATTAATGATCACGTGTTGAACACGTGATACAGTCTAAAAAATGACACATGATCAATTCCGTCAAAAAAATTAAACGAATTATCTAATTAGAGACCAAATTAATAAAATTAATGCAATATGGACCAAGAACGTCTCCAATGGAGATGTCAAATGCTATATGCAAAATTTATAGTTGAATCTCTTTCCTTATATTCATTTAATATATGCATCTAAAATAAATTTTGGGATCAATTAAAATAAATATTGTTAAAAATAATATATTTTAAAATATTATAAATTTTATATGAAAAGTAGTATATATTTTATTAAAAATAAAACTTTCATTAAACTTAGCTAACCAAATTATATGTTACTACATAAAATAAATTGCATTAAACACCCAACAACTCCATAAAATATTGAGATATGTCAAATTTGACATATCTATTGAGATATGCCAAATTAATTGACATCTCTATTAGAGAAGCTTTGCATGTCAAAAAAAACGTTGTAGCCTTTATCTGATATGTGGCATACTGGTTAGAGATGCTCTAAACTGACTCAAAATGCGTACTTTAAAAACTAAAAGTGTTATTAACCTTAAAAAAAATCTGTTAATTATATTTCAAAAATCAAGTAAGAGAGAGAGAGAGGATCTTGAGCTATTTGGAGATTTGTTTAGGTGTAAATTTGAGGTTATTCATCTTTTGAATACAGATTTTTTGACAATGAGATAAAAAAAAATTACAGACAAAAATTAATTCAAATTGAGTCAAGCCTACTCGAGCTGAGCCACATGTTATTCAAATTGTGTCTTTCACAAAATGAGCTAAGACATGTGATCAAATTCTCAATTCGTTTCAATTCAAACGAACCGAAATGAGACATAATCAAGTCGACTTGAGATCATTTACCATTCCTAAATTGAGATAACTAATATTGAAAATCTAGAAGAATACGAGAGGAGGTATATATATATATATAACACGTTAGCTTTTTCCTCTCTCCTAGCACACAAAGTTGAAGGTTCCTTACTACCTGTGCCTGGCCATGGGTTTGACCTGCATTGAACTGAGCACTCGACATCTTTCCTTTTTCCTTTGAGAAGTTACAAAATTGAGAGATTAAAGCAAAGTTCTGATATGGTATTGGAATTTCTGGTGTGGCAGAGGGTGATTTATATGTAGAGATAGAGAGAGGAGGAGAGAGAGAGAGAGGGTAATGCTGCTCTTGACCAGGGCATAGGGTGGTGGTGAATCAACGTGCATGTGGGAACAGACAGCAGTGGTTTGGTCCTCTCTACGTAAACTACGCATCTCCATGCGTTATGAATTGTATTTGGTTTGTCATTTATGTGTAACTTGTAAATAGGAGACGGTTGAGAATATCGACACAACACCAACCCGACTAAACACAAATATAAGTGAGTTGCGTATGGGTTAAACAAATTCTAACGTGGTACGATCCAACAAAACAAAATCTATTGCTAGCCCTACTGAAATGTATACAACCAAGACTTTTTCTTTGGCTAATTTGTAAATTACACATTTCAACCAGGAACTATAATGTCTTTAAAATGTTAATTGAGTTTCAATTCATCTCATTCTATTTAAATTTGTGAAATTGATACGATGGAGTGGAGTCAAATGACATGTTTAGAGAGGTGGGTGAAGAATGAAAAATGTCCGCTAACACTCACGGGATAAGATCTTTTTTAAATCAGTAACAAATGCCTTGTTTCTATGATAAAAGATTTCTCGTCAAGTTCGGACTCTGAATGTCATATCTTACTGAAGGCTCTTAAGAAAAATTATGCCCATTGTCAATGGTTTTTAATCCTTACATTCATTGGTAATGATCTAATCTTCGAGGAAAAGGTGCAAAAAAAAAAAATGATCTAATCTGAACAAAAGCTTAGACTAGAAAAAGAACGAAGACTTATCAATAATAACTACTCTGGGTTTTTGTTTTCTTTCATTGTATAAACATACCTCTATGAGAAAATCACGTGTTGGTCACGTATTTTCATGTGGCAAGTCAACATATTTGGATGAAACTATTGAATTAAAACTTTAAGGACTTAATTGTTTCGATTAAAACTAGAAGAACTAAATTGAGACTTAGACCCATATTTTAAATATATAACTTGACTTAAAAAAGTAGTTCAAGTGATAACAGGGATGAATTGTACATCTAAACGTCTTGAATTCGAATCTTGGCAACCCTTTAAGGTCAGAGTATAAGAAATTTATCCTCATTAATACCATAGTTCTGACGTGAATGACCTGCTTTTAATCAAACAAAAAAGGAGATTAGTCAAAATGCGCGTAAGCTGGTCCGAACACCCCTCGCTGATAATATATATATGGGTTTTTTAGATGTGCGTATAATTTTTTAGACTTATTTAGGCAAAAGTATATGGATAAGTGGTTTATTCTATTAAGTACATTTTTTATAAAACTTTTTATGTTTAGGTACAAAATTCAAATGAAATAAAATCTTTTTTACTTAAACATCCTTTCTTATTTTATGCAGTCATGATTGACAGTTATTTTAGGAAACAAATATGTAAAAATTACATATTTGTTATCTTTTTGAATTTTGAATGAAGAGTTTTGTGAGAGATTTATGCATCTATTGACAGTTATTTTAGAAAACAAATATGTAATCTTTACATATTTATATATATATAAACTGTTCACACACACACACAC